>CP053455.1:68247694-68424542 GCA_022644695.1 Cenchrus purpureus
ATACCTCGGATGGACGAGCCCGTCCTTGCACTCGTTTTCATTAGGATCTAGAACAATAACTTCATGAGGACCGGCGTCGGCGATGCGGAGCTTTGAGTCTACTCCAAACACTTTTAAAATACGTGAATATTGTTTGTTAACCCAGATCCCCAAATCCAGAATTCCCCTTAACTAGTATGTCAAATCAAAGTAGCATGGCAAAAGCAGGAGGAGACTAACCGGAGCGAGTCCTACTGCTTCTCGTTCGCCGCTAGGGCACTTCGATTCGCCATCCGCCACGGGCAAGAGCAGATCTACGCACCGATGCTAGCTCTAGTCTTTGCCACAAGGAAAAGGAGCGTGGTGCGGCGGTATCTTGCGAGTTGCGATGTACGCACGTCGAGAAAAATGAGATATATACACTTGTCTACGGGAAAACTTTTTTTTGGTTGTCGCGCGTGCTTTTCTCCCGCCAACTTACCAGAACTGCTCGTGTTGTTGTTGGGCTGACATGTCCAGTTTCCGGGCGCGTGGCGGTAGGCCACGTGGAATAGTCGGCACTTGGAAACAAGCAGTTACACAATTGTTACTCAGGAAGGTCCGTACCATCCGATTCAGGATCAATCCAAATAAACAACATCTTAGCTTTTCCTGCCTTTTTACCACTAGGAAGGTCCTCCTTGCGAAACATCAACAGACGGAGTTTCCTCGACCATAACTTCCTTCTCTATCTATTATCACCATACCTCCATTGTTCTCCTCTACCTCCTTTCGCAACGCTTATGAATTCCGAATGGTGAGTATGCTCGAATCCATTTGGAATAGATTAAACCAAATCGACATAATAAGATGACATCTCATAGCAACTCATCACCACAAAGTTCACACCACCAATCCACCAACAAGTAGGAAACATCATAAGATGATCCAGTAGCCAACACCAAAATACAAGCATGATACAAGTTTCACAATAATCATGACTACTCATTCATAATCATAAATCCATCTCATGTTTGGCCTCCTGCAACTGTTCCTTCACCTTCTGCATCTCCTACCTAGAATTTTTGGTATTGCATGCCTCTCTTGCATTTCTTAAAGTTCTTTTAGAAGATCTGGATGTCTCGTCCCAGGGTGAGGACTCTTTTAGGATCTCCAAAGAGATTGAAAACATGATAGCACAACTAGCTGACAAAGAGAAAGAGCTTCAGTACGCACCTAAGAACAAGAAAACTGAGGGCAGAGCTTATTCTACTTACGAAAGACATTAGAATAAATGTGTCAATGAATGGGTAGGACATTGAGTTTGTTTGGTCAGTCTTTTCTTTTAAATGTTCAAGAAGTTTGTTGTCAGTTGGACTGAAACGGGTACTAATAGGCAAGGGTACCCGTTTCAGTCCAACTGACAACAAACTTCTTGAACATTGAAAAGAAAAGACTAGCCAAACAAACTCAATGCTCTACCCATTTATTGACGTGTTTATTCCAATATCTTTTGTAATTAGTGCAAGCTCTGCACTTAGTCTCCTTGTTGTTAGGTGAGTACTGAAGCTCTGCCTCTTTATTAGCTAATTGAGATATTATGTTTTAAATTTCCCTGGGGATCCAAACAGAGTCCTCCCCCGAGATGAGACATCCAGATCTTCTAAAATAACATTAAGATGTTCTTGTAGAAATAAAATCATCCTTGGAGAAAACTCATCTCGATCTGAAAAATAAACTCATCTCGCCTATAAAAAACACGAATCCCTTTGAACCCAATTGTATGAGTACTAAAACAACCACCACGCCACAAAACTGGTTGTTTGCTACCTACATAAACTCGGCAAGGGCATGGTTGTCCCAAGCGAACCTATCGATCCATCAAGCGATGCAAATTGGAAACTAAGCGAATTTAACACCTATGAATTGTGCAAAACGCTAACAATCGTGGTAGAATCCAGATGTCCCTTCACGGTCTCACGATGCGCATAGTATCTTCAATCTACCAATTCATAAAATGATGGACCTATCAATCCTATCAATTGTGCACCTCGACAAAAATCCATAAACGAGTGGCTTGAAGCACATCCGGAAGCTACGGAAATACAAAACCCTCTCGAAGACGATGCAAATTGAAAACTAATCAATCTAACATGAATTTTCTATAGCCTATCAAATTCTAACACCTATCGAAGTGCAAATCTAAAGGTACGATAACGAAATCTAAATCTACCATATATGCTCATCAATCCTCCAGATCCCTAAATCTAGATATCCCCAACCCTAGTAAGATAGGGAAAATATAGCGGCTCAAACCGGAGGACCAACCTCGTCATCTTTGTCTCATCCTCTTGTTGCCGGGAGGTAGCGGCGCAACCATCTTCCCCTCACTGCTAGGATCCGCCATTCCTACCACGAACTATTGCAGATCTGCGTAGCGGAAGTCAAAAGTCTCTGCGAAGTATGAGTGAAGTCTCTCGCTAGCCATTCGATACGTAATTATAAACTCAACTGAAACTTACATGTGGGACCTGGTCACAGTAAAGAATTTGCATGAACTATTAGCTGATTTTCCCATAAAACTCGCACAACTAAGAAGTGGTGGTGCAAGGTAAACAAAGATGACCTTGTTCCTCCAGGTCCCTGGTTCGAACCCATGCCATATCAAATTATTTTTGCAACATTTCGTTACCTAGCCTCCGCTGATCTGGCGAAAATGCTTATATGTGGGACCCTGGAACTATTTATGACGACTTGGAACAATCTATTTTCGAAAAAATGCTTACATGAGGGGACCCAACTGAATTTTATGACGACTTGGAACACTCTATTTTAAAATAATGCTTACATGTGTGTTGATGGTTGAAACACCTATCCACCTACGATCATAGCGTGCGGACCTACACCTTTTTCACCACGGGGATTCCCTAGGTTCTTGTCAATCCCCGGAGCAAGGGGATTACAAGCGTTTGATCTAGCACTAATCCTAGTTAACTACACAAACCTTAAACTAAGACTAATCTAAAGGCTAACTACTCTACACTAGAGAGGGTTGTGAGACTCACAAGATATAAAGACACTTGCCCATAGGGTCTACGATACTTGCACATGCAACCGCTAAGAGATACAAAACCAATCTAATCTACTGGGGTTGTGACCACGGTTTCGCCCTTTCCCTCCCCTCGTACTGTCACTACGTGGAGGTATTCATGACTAGACATATGATGATCATGGCGTATTGAAGGGTTCTATGGGAGTAGTGAGATCTATACTCCCGAAAAGCACGGTAGCTAACCTTAAACATCAAAGCAACTTCAACACTAGATTGACAGATTGAAACCATAAAGAGTAGCGATTACATCTCAAGAACGTTTACAACCCCATGGACAAATGAGAAGCTTACCCCATCAAGGCGCCAAGCATGGCACCGTTGATCATGGTGACGCTTCCGACGGTGTCTTCCTTCTCCTCCGGGTGTCGTGGCAGGCCTCGACGCCTCCTCCACTTGTGGTTGCCTCCTTGACTCGATCGATCCTTCTCACGAATGATCTCTCTCCTCTCCAACCTCTCTCCCTTGTGGATGACCTCTCGGGCGAATGGCACTCTCCCTGCCAATGGCGGCGCCCACAATGACTTAGGATTGCAACATCTTCAAGCTCAAGAAATGGGGGGCCGAACCGACGCGTCGAACAGTGGGCCAGGCCTAAGCCGATCGCCCAGGCCCATTTCGGCCCGGTTCGGTCACCCCTTCCTCCATGTGGGTCCTCTCATCATTTTGGACTTTAACCTTCTTTAATTGCATCATTTTGGCCACGTCATCCTTGCGCTTAAGATAAGGGGGTCTTCTCTCATGAAGTCCAGTCTTTACGCTTTAGTCCTCGAGAATGCTCCGTTGTAACACCTTGGTTCTTGCCACCTTTGGGAGTGATTTCACCTTGCACTTGAACACGAACGGGACTCCTCATTTGCTCCTTTGAACTTATTGTGACTTCGTCCCTTTTAGTCCATGTTTTCCTGCAAAATGTAACACTTCCAAATGTGCATATAAAGTTGAACTTGTCATATCATTAGTGTGCCTAGTGGCGGGTTAGTTCCATAATCAAACTCAAACCAAAGTGTAACAAACATGTTTGGAGCACCAAAATTCACCATCAACATCTCCCCCACGCTTAGATCTTGCTCGTCCTCGAGCAAGTTCCTTGCAAAAGAACTTTTGTCCATGGTGTTGAAAACATGCTCCGCTAAATCTTCCTTTACAAGTTAGTCAATCCTTTATCTTTAATATAATAAACATGAAAGCAATGGTCATGATACATAAACATGGGCATTTAGAATTTTACCAAATCAAGATTTACCCCACAACTCATACCTTTCACTAATTTCCTCAACTCCAGCCATGCTTCACTTCTTTGCTTCCATCGGAGGGTTTTCATGATTTTCAAAATAAAATTCCTGCACTAAGTATTAGACAAAAACCTTTCTCCAAGTCCTCACATGTCACTCATTGAAGTGGCTATCCTAAACAATTCATAAACTCTTTCCTCCCACAAGTCTCTCATTTATCATGTAAGGTGGAGCTATAGGTATGGCTAGTGAGATCAACACAAATATTGTCAAGCTAAGAAATTTCTCTAATGGGCGTTTACCTTCCAAGCCAATGATCATGAGAATTAAACAATGATGTGAGGGTGTCAAGGATAAGAAGATATAGAATGGTGGACATGTGCAAGGGCAAAAGAAAATAAGACTCCGAGGCACTGATGATGTCCTCGTTGTCGGATTGCACATGGTTGGAAAAATAGAAGATTCGTCTCTCAACAACGTGGCCTCATTCCTTACACTTTATTTGATCTTCACTTGATTCATCCCTCCTCATACCTTTTTTGCTTTTCCTCTTTCCTTTTCCTTTTTCTTCTTCTTTTTTTTCTTTTCTCCCCTTTTTTTCTTTTTTTATACACATACACTTTTTTTTTCTTCTTCTCTCTTTTCTTGACATTTTACCTCTTTTCCGAAGCTCTTCGCTCATCTCCTCTTGCATAAACAATCTGAATTTTAGATAAAAACCTTGATAGGAACGAGACGAATCTTCGAACATAGGTTGTGTTCAAGGAATAAGATGTATAAAAGAGATATTATGGGTTGGGTATGGAATTCGGTGATGTACAGGACTTTCGATGCGAGTGTCTCGTTACCGAATACATGACGAGGCTAGCACAATAAATATATAAGACAAGGACATGATCATTGCTCAAAATTAAAACTCCAAGAGAGAAGGATCCTAGCCCAACTCATCATGCTAACCGCACTTATGGTGGAGCGGATATTGAGTCGGCCTTGTATTGGCGGCGGCGGCTAGAGTTAGTATGAGGTAGAAAAACTAATTACAAATTTTAGTTAAAGATTAAAAAGAGAAAACACACGTGTTCATCACAGTTCATAGCAAGTGCAATTTCTGTTTTTAATCTTCAGATAAAACTTGTAAACATTTTTCTTCCTCATACGAACTCCAAATTGGTTGATTCTTTTTCCTAATTTTTTCTAAAATCAATTTCTACAAGTTTTGTTTTAGGCGTTTCTCCATTTGAGTATATTTTAAATTTTGACTAGATTCAAAGTAAAAAAATCATACTATCCTAATCTCATTTCAAAACTGGGGCCACCTGTCAATCCCCCTCGGCAGCATAAGCGCAGGCGCGGGATGCGAAATTCGGAAAACACCTCGCAACCTCTCCCGCTGCATCTGAGATGACACCTCCTGCAGCCTCTCCCTCTCCTCTCGGCCTCTCCACTCCTCTCGGCCTCTCCCCTCTCCAAACCCTAGCCGCCTTGTGGTGCATCATCGACGACGCCCACCGCCCGGCCGGGTCGGCACCTCGACGACGCACCACACCCCGGCCGGGTCTGCACCTCGACGATGCACGACGCTTCGACCAAGTCCGCACCTCGTCGACCACGATGCGCGCCGGGTCTCTACCTCATCACCACCGGAACGGTGTACTCACCGACAATGACTCCGACTTGATCCGCTACCACATTGAGTATGGTAAAGACTCAATGTAGTCTGCATCGGTACACCAAAGCCCTACAACGCGTCGACGCGTGGAGCTCGGGGTCACTAGAATTTCTTTGCTCTAGTACATCTGTGGTAAAGGATTAGGATTGAGACGCGTGGATTAGGGTTTGGAGCTCAAGGTGGATTAGGGTTTGGATTTGAATGTGATTACCGTGTACCACGGTCTATTAACCTAGGCGGTTTACTTTACGGGAAATGGAGGATATATAATTAAGTGGAGTAGCATAGGTGTGCTTTGACTAAATAAACTAATGGTTTACTTACTAGGAATATCATTGATATGTCGTTAGGCCTACTCTTTGGTTGAATGAATGTTTATCTGCCGATAGATATGCTATAGGGACTCTTGTTTCCTTGATACATATCTGATTGATATCTATAGCTCCTGATTTTATTTTGTCCAATATGAGTGTCCAGTATCAGATTTGATGTTATGGTTAGGTGTCAAACTAGCCAGCTATGGCAAAAACTGGACAGGCAGGATAACATTGTTGATAGATATGATTAGCAGCTACGGTTTTATTTTCTTTGAAAGTTCGGTATAAGCTGATTATGATGCTTTTGTTCACGATGGTTTGCCTTGTAACCGATAATGGGTTGGGTAGACAACTTATATGATGGTTTTTTGAATGCATCATGTAAATTATAGGTGTTGTTAATACACAGAACTTTGTTGTTAAGTATTTACTAATTAGAGGTGTTGTTAATTAGAATTTCCATTAATGCAACATCCTGACCTGCCCTATGCGTCGCGTGTAAGAAACTTCAAAATGTGATTGTGAGAGGAAGCGGGACAACAATATAGCAGGGATTAAAAGAAGCTTTGAAGAACTTGGCCTCCCAGATACTTTAAATTCATTTGAAATGATTCTTCAAGGGAATTAGGATAGGATACGGGTAGATGTTCTAAAGATACAGATGATTCGGAGTATCTCCCTGAAGCTGAGGAGCAGATTCAGGGAGACACCGATGATGATGCAGCATTAGGCGATGACCTAGACGAGGAGCCATGGGGTGCACAGTTGCATGTTATACTACTATAGTAGCATTTCCTTATTTTACATGGTTTTCTAATTCAATCACACGTTTTCTCTTACTACAGGCTCCTCATAGCAAACATGAGAGAAAGACTATCTCCTCAAAGCGGCTAAAACGTACAGCAGAAATGCCGCCGGGAGGTGCAAGATCAAGTAAGTGAGTGAGGCCTACTCCTCCAAATGATAGACTGTGAAGATATATCACCTGACAGAGCAACACAAACTAAGAGGGCCAGGCCACATCCTTCAAATGAGAGACCTAGTGGCGTCAACACACGGTCCTCCAGAAGGCAATAGCCAATTGATTTAAGTTCAGCAAGAATTGACTCCTATAGCAGAAGATGACAATGGTCTGCACAATCCAAGAGAGCACGAGTATGACTGGTCCTACGAAGGAGCTTATGACAATGATGGTCTTTGTGGAGAACATAAGGAGCACCATGAGGGACAAGAAGATGAGCTCCATGAAGCAGAGACACAAACGGGTCTTGAAGGTAAATGTCATTTGCATTTAAATTTTGCAATTTAGTTCCACTACCAATATTTAAGTAGTACTAACATTTTGAATTTTTGTTATTTTGTAGAGCATGCCCAAAGAGCTCCAAGAAGGCCTAGGCCACCAACAAGGGAAATGTTACTTGATAGGATGACGAGAGCGATGAAGAAGAAGCTGCCCATATCTGTTGTTGAAGGGTGCAAAAGGCCACATGGCCCTGTGCAAGCTGCTAAATTCGCTTCTGAGGCAGGTGTCATTGTTAGGGATTTCATTACTATCCTAACCCATTGGAAACATTACAAACAAGATAAAAAAACTTACCGATGGCTTTGTTGGACGGTTAAGTGTAAGTTCCTCTATACTATGTTCGTGCTACATTTAACTGTGAGGTTGATCATCTTCTGCAACTAATCAATGATCTATATCAATGATTTTCATAGAAGGCTGGCCATTGACTTCAATCAACATCCAACTAAGGATGCTTGCTATATTGTTCTCCAGTCTACTGTAAAGCAGAGGCGCTATAATTTGAAGAAAACCTACTTCACTGGCATCCCAATTGACGGATCGAACCACCTCTCTGTACCATACATGGTGATGCAGTGGAATGGCTGGTTCGAAAATGGTCAGATCCAAAAACATGGTATGTCCTATCTGCTGAACTCCACAGCTACCTATTGTTGCCATGTAAATTAAAGTGTGTAAAGAAAACTGCTTCAGAAGTGTCTTTTTGTTTATACACATGAATGCATGATTTTATTGAAGTAAAGTGTCAGGTAATTGTGAAAGTCCTCTTGTTTATTTGAATTAGTTTATTCTCTTCTGGACTTAATGGTTAGTTGATTGCTTTGATATTTTACCCTGTTCAAATAAAAGATATGTTCCTTCTATCTCGCTGTCGGACATCATTTATCATTCTTGAGCTATTTTTTATTTATCTGGTAGGTGCCACAAGTGATGCTACATAAATTTCTCACGCTGTAGCCCATTAGGTCCAATAATTTTGATTGAATCATAATATGTATCACTTGTTGTTGCAGCGAACAGCTGAAAATAACAAGGGAAACCGTGCTAAAGTCATGTTTCACAAGACGATGGGAGCTCGATGCTATGTTGCACAGCTGCATGCATATGTAATAGGGCACTATTTTGTACTGTTACTTTTTTACTCCACTGCTATGTGCCAAAGCCAACTAATTTGGACTATGTGCATGTCATGCCAAAAGCAGAGGCAAAGAAAATGGCTGCTGAGTGCAAATCAAGAAAATGCTACTGGAGAACAAGAAGCTTGTTGACGCAAAAATAGGATGTCACTCTTGCGCGTGACACACGTGACTCCCCGGTCTGTCGCGTAGGGGTGATAAAGGGCCATGGCCCTAATGCATCATTCACAATCCAACTAGGCCCTTTTATTTTTTAGTTCAAAATTGAATAGAATTATGGCCCGATCCTTATATCCTTATAGGGACCGATCCTTAAATTTCTTAGTACAAAATGGAGGCGTTACCCCTAGTAGTGAGGCGTGCCAACCAATCTGACCTGTTGATTGACAATGGAAACTAAGGAAAACGTTAGATAGTGGGTTAATCGGCTAGAGAGCCGATGTGTTTTCCGGTGAAATTGACTAAGCGGCCGTCTGGGAGGCGAGCGAGATCGGCTAGATCGGTGATATGATGGCGAGGCGAGTGTAAGCTTATCGGAGGCGACTTAAACAAAGCTATGTGAGCAACACTTGAAAGCAGATCTAGCCACTATTAATGATTAAAATAATAGTAATAATAATAATGTGGTAAAAGCCGCGGAGACGTAGTCTCAAACTGGATAATTGGTGATAAAACCAGAACAACAAGAATTAAGATAAAACTTGCTAATCGAGCTGATATCGATAAATTGTGAATAAATCTACGAAACCACAATGATACGGAGGTTAAAGCCTAGATATTACTCGGTAAAGCGGAACTCACCAGCAAGCCGGTCGATCGAAGCGATGCAGCCCAACGAGTTTGCAAGAACTCGTGAAAAAGAAAAGGTATGAAGGCGAAGTCACCGAAAAGTAGATGCGGTAAAGTAGATGCAAGAATTGTAAAGGGGTTTGCCCAGAGGCGGTTTTGATATTGATCGTGTGATAATTTACAATGACCATGCACACTTTATATTTATAGGGCTGCTAAACCTAGAACTTGGCGTGCAACTCACTAGGAATGGATGCAGATCGGATACACACGATCAATTTGGATGTCACTATTTACCACATTTTATTTCGAAATCGGATACGAATAAGAATATTATCGAATCTGAATACAAAGCGGATATTTCGAATTGATTCGCATTCGAATACTTACTCGATTTATAGCATGTAGTCATAATGAATATCAATTTCATTTGTCGATGGTTTTATAATTGATCAAATGATGTTGCAAGTAGAAAGTAAATTATGATCATTATACATAATAGATATCTTATTGCAAATAACATATTAATTAATTAATTAATATATCATAATAATGCAATATTAATTAATTAATATATCACAATAAATATAAAATAAGTAATTTTGTAAATATATAAACATCTTTTATTAGTAAAAATAAGTACATAAATACATTTAAATAAAATTTATTTATTTGCTAAATAATATAATGTATTTAAAATTACTATGATTAGACACATCAAATTTGATTAAAAAATATCATTATATAATTTAGTAATATTAAGTTAGCATAATTAGTTAGTTGTCATATATATAATTTTTAATAGTTACAATGCTGTAAATAATTATTTTACTAGCAATATTAAAATTAACATCATTTGTAATTAGTATTAAGTAATATAAATAAATTTTAGATGGTTTCTATGGGTACTTTATTTTTTTGCGGATACGAATAATGTCGGATATGTCGGATTTTTGTCAGATAATTCGAAGAATGTCGAATACGGATAATATTGAAAATCAGATTCGAATACATCCATGTGACATCCATATTAAAAGCGAATACGAATACGGATATCCATATTAACGTTTTTAGCGGATACGAATCACGGATAATTTGGATTTCCGGACATCCAAATCCATCCTACAACTCACGCATAGAAAGCAAACTCCAACTACAACTTGACTACCTTAATCTTACCTATTATTAAAGAGAGAACCGCTTCTGCCCACTTTTTGGTTTGGTCCAACTTTATTACATTGACGCGTGGGCCAATTTATAATTATCTGTCACAGACATGTGGGTCCGTAATCATACACGGACAGAAAAGATGTGTTTCCTTTCGTCCACCGCGCCGCCCGTCGTCTCATGACGTTCGGCTCTGTTGTCTCGCCCGCGCCTCTCTACTCTCTTCTCCTTACCTACCTCGCCATGGTGGCCTCCACTGCACCCGGACGGCCGGAACTCGCGCTAGCGGCAGAAGCCTATCCCCTTCCCTGCCTCTGCCATCGCAATGGCGGCTGCCATGGCACTCGTACCTGGAGCTGGTGATGGTGGCCCCTCAATGTTGCAGAAGTCCTCACCGATTTGGAATCAAGGTCGACGCCACCTCGGATCGAAACCGAGGCCGGTCGTGTAGGGATCGATGTCTTCGCCGACTCGGATCAGAATCGAGGTCACGTTCTTTTGCTGCACCTGTATAAATAGCTGGGGGAGGATCGTCTTTGGTGACATCTGGAAGTCGCAATCGGAACATCTCCGACGTGTTTGTGCCAGGACCTCCTCGACGTCGACGAGATTGCTCAGCAACACGCGCAGTGATCCCCTACATCGACGAGACTGCTGCTGTGTTCAACTTCTTATTATCGACGACCTGCACACAAGGTATGTGAATTTGTTGAAATGTTATATGAGCAATCTTTACTGTTACTGGACTGATAAAATAAATTTTTTTGTAGTATTTGCAGAAAATGGATCCTCATAACATTGATGAATCATTCAATGTTGATGATTTAGAGACTCGTCCCTTTAAAAAGCAAAAAGTTCAATCAATTGATTTTGAATCGATAAAAGACAACTGATTTTGTCCCTGAATCATCAATTGGTTTTGAATTTGATAAACAGACGACTGATTGTGACCCTGAATTAAGTGACTTTGAATTGGATAAACAGATGAATGTCTGTGAGCCATCAAAGTCATCTCTGCTACCAACCATCACGGAATCATCTCCGGTTAGTTATTTTGCTATTCGTTAATTGATTAGTAGATTGGTCACTCGTTTGACTATGTTTTGTATTTCCCTTTTTCCAGACAATGGATTCTTATAATGTTGAGGAATCAAGCGATGTTGAGAAAGTAAGTTGTTCTGAATTGAGTGACTTTGGATCAGATAATAAACAGATGGGAGTTCTATTAGATGATGACATTGACAAGAAACCAGTGCAAAATGAACTATTCAAAGTAGATCAAACATATGACTATCTCCACAAGGTACATTCGAAAATCTTTCATTCACTATGTTCTTTTCATCTTACATTACTATAATATATATATAAATCTTACATATTATATATTTGCAGATTATGCAATGAACGACCTAGATTACTGTTCTCAAATAACAATAGAAACATCTTTGTCAACTGATTTACTGGTAAAGATCAGTGACATATTTGTTACACAAGCTCAATTGTTGTGTCTTGGATCCAAACATATTCTTGAACGATGATGTAAGTAAATAAACTTTCAAGTAAATGATTTCTGCTCATTAATATTTTTCTTATGTAACAAATCTTGTCACTTAATCTTTACAGGTGATCAGCGCATATATATGTTGTATAAAGGATCAAGAACATCTCTGATTAGGGATGATGTAAAGTTTTACTTTGAGAATCCCTTTATTTCGAAATGCTAAAAGAGATGGCAACCTTGGATTAAATGGAGATGGTAATTGCATTACAAAGATAGTGAGAAGCTATACGGAGTATCAAATGGTGACGCCTATATCTCTTTGTATATATATATATAATATAAATTGACATGTTCTATAAGATTGATAGATAGAATTTTGGTTTGTAGTTATACATATTTCATTAACTTAGCCTTCATGTATAGGTTCTAATTCCAATAAATATCAAAGACACACATTGGTATTTAGCTGATAAATACACAAAAGCGTGAGATTCAAGTGCTCGATTCACTATCTTTGGGAGTTCAACAGTAGGTGACCTAGTGCTACTGATTAGTTACTATATCATTCATACCCCTTTATGTAAGAAATTATAAATTGATCCTTTACTGTTACTAAATTATTACTGATACTACTTATACCTTATAGTTGCAAGGACTACAGAACCATTTGAACATTATTGAAAAACAACAAAATTTGGTGAGCCATAATTGGAAAGACCTCCAGATTACTGCATGGACAATCACAGAACAACTACATGTGCCAATACAAAAGGACAAAGTTAGATTAAAATATATTTATGCATATATAATATTGTTTGTTTTCTTATTTGCATTATTACTGATAAATGTTCTTATAACAACACAGCTCGTCTTGTGGTCTGTTCATGCTTAAGTTCATGGAATATTGGACTGGGGAGACATTATCTCATTACATCACATCAAGAGCAATATTATCAACACGCAATGAGTGTGTAGACCGCATCAATCTAAAGATGATCGAACGATTCCAAGG
Source organism: Cenchrus purpureus (assembly GCA_022644695.1). NCBI lineage: Eukaryota > Viridiplantae > Streptophyta > Magnoliopsida > Poales > Poaceae > Cenchrus > Cenchrus purpureus. The sequence goes on from CP053455.1 coordinate 68,260,891, forward strand.
AGAGGAAATGATCTACCACAGTTTTGATTCTGCAGAAGATGACCCTCATAATTACTATCCCCCAGAGTTCCTAAACACACTTACCCCAAATGGACTACCTCCACATATGCTAAAGCTCAAAATTAACTGTCCAATCATACTGCTCAGGAATATTGACCCAGCTAATGGACTATGCAATGGCACAAGGTTGGTGGTACGAGGATTCCAGAAAAATGCAATCGATGCAGAGATTGTGCTAGGACAACATTCTGGAACACGAGTTTTCTTACCTCGAATCCGCTATGCCTCGATGATGAGATGTTCCGTTCCGTTTTAAGAGAAACAATTTCCGGTAAGACTAAGTTTTGCCATGACAATCAACAAAGCACAAGGACAAACAATACCAAATGTAGGTGTCTATTTGCCCAAACCAGTTTTCTCTCATGGTCAACTATACGTCGCACTTTCTAGAGCCACCGCATCAAAGAACATAAGGATCGAAAAAAGAAGAAGATGAAGATAAGGGACAGGATGAGGAAAAGAAGAAGAAAAGAAAGGAAAAGAGGAAGGAACAAAATAAAAGAAGCAACAAAATAAAAGCACAAGCGAGACATACACAACAAATATTGTGTATACAGAGGTGCTTACAAAATAGGTGATGTAATATAAAAGAGACATTTGTATGTGTTTAATTTTATCATAACTACAAATGTACAAAGATTATACATGATTTTTGTGTATTTGGAGTCCGCGTAGCAACGCACGGGCACTTTTACTAGTTAATATCTAAAAACTAAAGAAAGCACACAAGACGTGGACTCTGAATTCCCTTGTGCAGAGTCCTTTCTAATTAAGCTCTTTGTTTTCCTTGTACCGCTATCAGATTCCTTCTTCTATTAATATGCACGACTCCATTTATCCTGAAGACCATCCATATATTTATTTTATTCAACCACCACGCCAAGTATTCTCACTTATGCAGCCTAGGCAACGTATAGTGTTCCGTCTTTGACATTGTAAAGACCAGGTTCCACACATCTCAGCCTCTGTCGGCTCATGCTAGTGGCCGATTGTCTCTCCTGTAGCTCCTGTCGATTTTACCACTGCCGGCCGATCTGATAAAGCCTATTCCCAATTGAGCGATAGACTCACCAAACGTGCATCCACCTGACATGCACTCAATAAATAATTGGCTGGTTACCTGTATTGAATGCCACACTAAATAAACATGCTGCTCTTCTGTGCATGCGTGCTCATGTGAATACCCCTGTGACTTCCACATATACTTTTCTTTATTATTTCCTCTTGCTCTAGTCTCGCCGATCATCCTTGCTGATTCTCCTCTGTTCCCTTCTGCCGATTATCTATGTGGCCAATGCTGGTTAAAACCAACATATTGCTCTGTGCGCACGTACGCTCTCTAGCCTAGTGCTATTCCCTGCCGATATCAATACCCTGGCAGCCGATTGTTGTTGAAGTTCAACCGATTGTGTTATGCATAGCCCTTGCCGATTTGCTTCTGCCAATTGAATTCTTCACATGTACGTAGGCACTAGTTCTATTTAATTAATCAATCCGGCCACAATTCCATCTTTAATTAACATGTGTATCACCTTACAATGTATGTACGTACACAACACCCGTCTCCATGTATATCCATGCAGCTTCGTGCATCCTTGCTTGCAAAACCATCGGCTCCTACCAATCACGGCTCCTTCTATGCTTCATTCAAGCCGATATACTTTTGACTCTGGATTTGGTCAAAATCCGGTGTCAACAAAGCTGGTGCTGATGGAGAACAAGAAGTTGCCGCTGATGGAGAACAAGAAGCTGCTGCAGATGGAGAGCTTGATGTGGTGGAGAACTTCAAAGAATGTCATACCAGGCGCAAGAAAGGACTGACTGACATTGCAAAAGAAGCAATTGTAAGTCTAATATCACTATATACTTTCCCATCATCTCTTATTGAAACTATCTTAGTGTGGAAACTGACATAGCTTGAAATGTCTATAGTTTTCATTATGCTGAGGTGGCTTGAGTCTAGAGTGTTTTCTAAATAGTTTGCAACTTTCACAGTGGCCTGCTTGTGCATGTATGCATGACCGTGAATTCTTGGTCTAGCTGTTCAATTTCTACTAGTAGTGTTGTCGGCTTGTCTCTCAGCTCTCTGCTTGAGCTCTCTGAATTAGTGATCGAGTGGGGTAACCATGGTATTACCAGAAGCTCTATGGATATTACATATATATTATTCTTGTTGTTTGCTCATTAGTTCTCTAGTTGTATGTTATTCTGTGCATAAATTTGATATCTCTAGATCCTAGTTGTATTTGCGTTACAATTTATTTAGTGCAACAATTGTTTGCTTGACAGGAAGTGTGATAGGTTACATGATACATGCTCTTTACTGATTTTCAATTATTTTTCCCTTTAGTATTGGGAATCAGTTTTTGTGATTTCTAGGAATTGGCTTTTAGTTGAGTTGTTGCACGATTCTTTTATCTAGTCAAGTGAATTAGTTTTTGTGTTCTTTCTAATCTCGAGAACCCTAGTCATGTGACTCTTTCACTTTTTCTAACATGATGAAAGTATTGTGTCTCTACTGCTACATACATTGAAGTAGCCAAATAAGATGAATAAAAATGTCTCTTAAGTCAAGATTCTGAAATTTACCAAGTTTAACTAGGTTCTTCACAGCTCTTTGGATTATGGCAAGCACATGGAAGATTTGAAGGATCAGCCTCTTGCTGAAGGCAGTGCACTATCAAGTGCACATGTTGTCTCCAAGGTGCTCCCCAAGAATAGCAGTAACATCTTCTTGAAGAATATTGGTTTGCAGCCGACAAGCCCAACAAAACCACCAACAGTGAAAGAAAAGGTATTGCAGGAACAACTCGCGGTTGAAAAACAAGCTTCTGCTGTTCTCCAAGATGAAGTAAATGTGCCGAAGCAGAATGCTCAGAACACAGAGGAAGCCCTTCAGACGACCCAAATGGAGCTGCAGGAGTGCAAGAAGGCGATGGAGGAGAACAAGAAGGCGGTAGAGGAGAACAATCTGCTGCTTAAGCATCTTCTGCAGTTCAACTGCGGTGGTAACTTACCTGGTCCATCATCTTGATCATCTTCAAAGTGTGCTTCTATCGTTTACTGGAACTTAGTCAAGTTGGTGCTACCTTTGTGTTTTGTGAACCGTTTAGTCTATGATGTCATGAACTTGTGTCATGATGTCATGATGAACTTGTGTTGTGTGATGATGAACAACTTATGAACTTGTGCTGAGTGATGATGAACTTGTGCTATGAGATGATGAGCGACTTATGAACTGTGTGTTGTGTGATGTCCGTAATATGGTGCATTGTAATTGTGAATTGTGTGCAGACATGCGGTGCAATCACAAGTGAACACGTGTCCCAACTAAAAACGGCCATGTGGCACCACCAGATTGCGAAACGTGGACCACCCAGATCGCGACACGTGGCCCAATCACATAGCCACACGTGGACTAACAAGATCGCGACACGTGGACCAATAACAATCGGACATGTAGACCAATAACATCACGACACGTGGACCAATCAGATATTGACATGTGGCCCAATCAGATCCCGGCGTGTGGCCCAATCAGAACTCGACACGTGGACCAATAAGATCGTGACACGTGGACCAATAAGATCGCGACACGTGGACCAATAAGATCGCGACATGTGGACCAGCAAGATCACGAAACGTGGACCAACCGAATCCTGACACGTGGTCCAATAGGATCACGACGCGTGGACCAACCAGATAACGACACGCGGACCAATCAAACGGAGACATGTGGACCAATCAGATAAGGACACATCATTCGTCGGTGTCTGGGCAAGAGCCACGTCGGCGACCGGCATAGCAATGGACCACATCGTGACCGGTGTGGCTCAGCCACGTCATTTGCCCGGCGCGCGGCACCACATGGCGGTCACTTTCATGACGAAATTAGTGATGATGCTCACTAGTCATAGAAGACGAGTGGTTACATGACGAAAAATGTGTCCGTCACAGAAAAGAAGCAGTTCTGTGACGAAAATGCATGATTCGTCACGGTGCGTCAAATGTAACGTGTGTTCTATGACGATTTCATCATAAATTCGTCACAGAAGGTTTTCAATGACGAATTTGGCTTGTTCCGTGACGAAAGTGTTTTGTCATTGATGTGAACTTCTGTACTAGTGTTCGTGTTGCATTGACCTCCCACATGGATTCGGCAGCCACAACACCTCCTCCCCGCCGGTGAGGAGCTCTATCGCGAGGAGCTCTTGCCTTTTCTCATTGGTGAGACTGTGGGGCTGGGAGGAGGCTCACCGTTAGTCGCAGGAGCCCCTGCCTCACCTCGTTAGCACAACCCAGCCTCGGGGAGGGAGGAGGAGTAGGGACGGTGGCGGGTGGGCTGCAGCAGGTGTGCGTGGCTGGGGTGTTGAGGAAAGACAAGGGCGAGGGCATTTTGGAAAGAGAAGGCAATGCAGCTATGTGCTTCAGTTTGATAATGGCATTTCGACGAATCCCTTTTGCGGGATGGCAAATGAGCGAAGCTCACTTTTGACAGTGGCAGAATAGCAAATATCTTCATGTCAGCTTCATTATTCAACGTCTCAGTTGACGGGAAACACCGAGGCGTAAGAGCAACTCGAAGAGCTCCTTTATATCCTTTTCTATCGGTAAAAATAAAAAACAGCAAAAGCATGGTCCAACAGCCTTAGTAAAAACTAACCTCACGATCTTCCTCGCCAATCCCCCATGGGCCACGGTGGCTCGCAAGCTTTGGCGTGCCCGTCCCGCTCGCAAAATCGTCGAATTCCGTGGCATTGTCAATCCTTCCCACGGTCCCGCTTTCCTTTGCACGCCAAATTGCCACCTCTTCACGCCAAAACTGGTTAGCACGCCCATAAATCGATCCGCCCATCCTCCTTGGCGACAGCCTCGCCCCACCGGCTTGCCATGTACTCCTTCACAGCGCGGCGACCGCCGTCCCACCACCTCGCGGCGGCACAATGAGCGGGTTCGGTCAGGCGGGCGCCGACGGCGGTCTATGCGCAGCGGATCTAGATGTTGCTGAGGTCGAGCTTGCGGAGGCCTGCTAGGTCGCGGAACGACGGCGGTAGGTCCCGCATGTCGCTGAAGTTGCTACTCAAGTCCAGCGACTCCAACGCAGCGAGCCAGTGATGGCGGCGGGGAGGCCCCGGAGCTCATTGAATTGCACGTCCAGGAAGCGACCGCACACATCTCTTTCACATCTCATTGATGTGCCGCGGGTCTTTCTGTCTCGTGAGCCTAGCAGGTAGCTATCCAGTTTTTAGCTAGTCTATTGGATTACCTCGTAAAATTCTGGAGTTTTCTATTTTTATAAATGATTAAATCTTTAAATTTAACTAACAAAAAATAAATAAGTTGTTGGAGTTGCTCTATCACGCGGTACGCTCTTTGAAAACATACGGCGCCTAGGATTGGCGGTAGCTAGCGCACCTACTTGTTCACGAATTCGACATGGCCGGCCTGGATAATGACGGACAGCGAGAGCTTCGATCGGTTGGCCTGTCGCCGCGCCGTTGCCGGAGACAACGCCTCCGGTACGGTGCCAGTCGTCTCCTGGATTAGTTATAGCGTGTTTGGCAGAACTCCGACTCTGGAAAAACAGCTCCAGAGCTGCAAATCTACGTAGCTCCACTGTGGATCTGAGATCTCGAAAAGTATTCGGTACAGCTCCAAATTTCCCACCATCCCTATGACATTTAAGGTCCGCATGTCAGGAGAATAAAAAAGAAACAACTACTACTCTTCTTCTTCCACGATTCCCACGCGCTGCTGAATCTCACCTTGTCGCGATTCCCGCCACCACGGCCACCCGCCCGCGGCGCTGGGCGGGCGAGCCGACCTCGCCTAGGCGGCGGCAAGCCCGGCGCGGGCAGACGGGCGGTAGCGGCGGGAAAACAGCCACCGGTGGACTGCGGCCTCGCGCCGTGGCAACTCGCCACGCGCGGGCAAGGCAGTAGCCGGGCCGGGCTAGCCGGCCAGAAGCGGACAGGCCGGGTGGAGCCGCCGGGCGGGCTCGCCACCGGCGCGGGCTCACCTCAAGAGCGCGGAGGGAGAGGAGGGCACGCCGTGGTGAGGAGGAAAAATAGATCGAACCGTTTTTCACTTATGGCATCGGTGAGTAATTTCTTCCAACTCGTAGAACTTGGGTTGGTGGAGCACCCCTTGAGGTACTCCACGAAATTCATAGAGTTGGGGGCTACTCCACTGTTTTTTTGAGCAGATCTGCAGTGAAACTGCTGAAGTTAGGTGTGTTTGGCTGAAAAAATTTAGAGTAGAGTTGATTTTTCGAATCTGAAGCTGCACGGAGATGTGCCTAACACGTCCTTATTGACTGGATGGCATGATGAACAACTTCTCTCTCATCGATGCGGGTGGTTATTAGCTAGGCGCGCGCGCGAGACGCTTCTCTGTTCCTTTCCACACGTTGCCCATCAGTGCGTTTCACGGCACAGTGCACCGGCAAACGGCCCCGTGCCCGTTTTGGCACCGGTGCAAATAAAGTGCATATAGCATCTCTTACGTCGATGTGCTAACTGCAAGCTACTGTACCAACCTCTGGGACTACAATCAGGCCTAGAGGTTGTTGACACTAATTAAAGGACTAATTAAAGGCATGTCAGGGCCTCAGGGGTTAGCTCTGCTAGTGCTAGCTAGGTGAGCTGCATATAAACCTTGTTTAGTTGGTGGAAAAGTTTGACTTTTCAACTTCACACTGTAACACTTTCGTTTGTTTGTGGTAAAAAATATTCGTAAGACATGTCATGGTAAATGCAAAGCGTAAGGAGTCAGACCCACTGTCCACTGATCAGTTATTGTTGCGTCTGACTCCTGCCTGGCATTTATCGCAGCGAAAGCTATGGCGCGTCCTGGTGTGTCGTCTCCGTCCGATCCTCTCCCGGCATTTAGGTATTGTTAATTTTCACTATTTATTCGTTATATAAAATGTTTGGATGCTAATTGAAAATATTAAATGTAGATTAATAATAAAATTCATTTCATAACTTTTGGATAAATTGACGAGACAAATTTATTGAGACTAATTAGACTTTGATTAGACAATGTCGTGTTATAGCAAACATGTGTCAATCATAATTTAATTAGACTTAATAGATTCGTCTCGTGATTTCCAGTCATTTGTGTAATTATTTTTATAATTATATCATTTTTAGTCCTACTAATTAGCATCAATAAACTCGATGTGACATTTTCAGCAAGTTTCCACTCACAAACTAAACAAGACCTGAAAAGTGCTATTCACATGTCACATCGAATATTGAACATTAACTAAAGTATTAAATGTAGAATAATGACAAAACCCATTTTATAACTCTAGGTTAAATCTTAAGACAAATCTATCAAGTCTAATTAGTCTATAATTTAACAATATCATGCTATATTAAACATGTTGACGGATTCGTGGACATGGTCCTCTCCCGGCATTTAGGCATTGCTTAGTTCAGGCCCTTGCTATACTAAAGGATGTTTAGATGCTAATTAGAAATATAAATGTAAATGAATGAAAAATTAATTCCATAAATTTCAGGTAAATTGGCGAGATGAATCTATTAAGCTTAATTAAGCTATGATTAGACAATGTCATGCTATAGTAACTACGTGTTAATCATAATTTAATTAGATATAATATATTCGTCTTGTGATTTCCAAACCACCTGTGTAATTAGATCGTGTTTAGTCCTTTAATTACCATCTGAAAACTCGTTGTGACATTTTCGAAAGTTTCCACTCGCAAACTAAACAAGGCCGAAAAGTACTATTCACCTATCACATCGGATAATGACACTAATTATGAGTATTAAATGTAATAAACGACAAAACTCATTCCATTACCGAGGTTAAATATCATGACTATTCTATTAAACTTAATTAGTCTATGATTTGACAATATAGTGCAAGAGTAAACATGTGGTTAACAAATTCATCTCCTGATTTCCTGATGAGATCTGAAATTAGATTTTTTTTACTAGTAGTCTCTAAACACTCTTTCCGACATCCGATAAACATCACAAAATTTTTCAACGAATTAAACAAGGTGGCCTGACGACTTGGCTTTTATGCAATGCAATGCAGCGCGTGGAAACGACGAGAGACGAGCCATGAGTTAAGTCATCAGACGACGACCGCCGTGTGATCGCCGCTGCAGCCCGGCCGGCCGCCGTCGCTGCCCATACCGGAAACCACCGGTCCACGTATGGAGACACGTGGTCACCGTAGAGAAAACGACGACGGTAATTAATGTAGCGGGCAGTTCTTACGCTCTCAGAAGGCTACATGTGCAAAGTAAAGCTGTACATGGGACGACAGTGTCATGGGCTAATGAAGCCTGTTCTAAAAAAAAAGAGAGGAAATTAAGCTAATTAAGCGGAGACAAATTAAAAGAATCGAGCAAATCATGAAAAGTCCAAGAAAGTTGTTAACGTCAACAAACCAATGACTTTGGATTATTGAAGGATTTTGAACAATTTTAACTATATAGATCGAGTTTGTACATGCCAGAGTATATATCTCAGCTGGTGGAAAGAACGAGACTGTGTGTGGTGTGGGCTGACGGCCGGGGACCGGGGTATATATCTATCTATCACGGGTCTATGGATTTTTCCATGATGAATCATGTTAAGAACCGTGGGAAAAAGTTTTTCTCGTGGCATTATTTCTGCTTACCATCGTTCCAATTTCTAAACTAGTATAGTCACTCCCTCCGTTCCAAAATGTATGTCGTTTTAGTTGTTCAAAATTCATATATATAGATGTTATTATGCACTATTTATGCATTAGACATATCTTATATCTAGATACATATTAATATATCAAAACGACCTACACTTTGGAATAGTGGGTAGCAGATATATAGTGATGAGGCACAAATACTTTAGGGTTTTTCCAAAGGTCTTAACAAAACTTGACTTGTGGGGGTTAAGATCGCCGCACGGACATTTTTATTAAGAATATTTTGAGGACCGAACTGGCGACCAGAGAGGGGGAGTGAATGGGAGCTGATAAAAATTCTTCTCGAAGGAGATGACTTCTCCAACAAGATGAACTCGTCGGGTACCCAAAATCACACGCTCCGACGCAACCTTGTTTGCCAAAACCACGCAGCCATCAAGTACTAGGTCCTAGGAACAAACACTATCTGCAGGCACAACTTCTACACACACGACAGTGGAAACAACTCGGAAGCTATCTGGCCAGCAGGGGCGGTCAGACCGCATGGAGGGGGTGGTTAGACCGCCAGCCCCTGGCAAACACGAGAAAACTACCGAAAAGCCTCTTCCGAGCTCCAAAACGCTCCACGGTTTCAGCCACAAGATCCTCTGGTCAAGGCCAAGCTAGCTTCCAGAAAATCTTGGCGAAAACACGAACTTCACCAAAGGGCCTAGGGGCGGTTAGACCGGCTACCAGGAGCGGTCTAACCTCCTGTACCCAGTAAGAATCACAACATAAGAACTCCCTGCAAACAGCACCAAAACAAGCCAAGATTTCACCAGAACGCTCCTCTGATCAAGGCGAACAAACTCACAGAGGAAAATCCGACACAACCAAAACTTCCACTCTGGAGACCCAGGGCGGTTAGACCGCCCCCCTCATCATGTTAGATCGCCTCCCGTAAAAACTTGGCCGTGGGTCAACCTCAACTTCCCATCGCGATCTCCCGATTCACCCCACGGATTGCAGTGAAACTTCGGGGATAGTTGGGTTACCTCCTGGGCAACCTCTCCACCAAAGGAAATCCTCCGAAATGCTCTCAATCAAAGGGAATCGCGAATCTTGGCCCTCTAGATCATTAACTCGAGGAACTCCGAAAACCACCAAATCGAGGCCGATTCAAGGGAGTTGCTGAGGCAAGGTCACCAAACAAAGAGGCACAAGGTCCTCATACGTGACACCCAATAAGAATCCACCAAGAAAACGCCCTCAAAACTCCGCCATGAAAATAACAAGAAAGAGCTCCGAAAATCACCAAAAAAGGAAAACGGGAGAGACATCACAAGGCCTTGAGGAACCACGTCGAATCATCTATACATACCATGAAGGTTCATATAAGGTCTAGCTTGCCTCCCAATCATCCATCCCTCTCTCAAGATCTCACCATGAAGCTCTCAAGCTAGTCCTAGAAAACCTAAGGAAAATAGGAAGGGAAATGAGCTAGGGTTCCAAGAGTTGGCTGCCATCCCACAACTCAAGTGTTTATATGGGGGCAACCAAAAGACTAAACTACCCTTACTAGCATACTAGGGATACAAGCCCCTCAAGAGCAAATTTGGAAGTCTTCAGTTCAGCACCATCGAACGGATGCGCATCCACCGCAAGCCTGCGTAGCTCCAACGCAACTCTTGCGATCATGCCGATGTGTCCTCCGCTTCGAAGCTTCTGGTGCGACCGCGGTCGACCGCCTGGGCGGTTAGACCGCCCGCTGGTCGACCGCCTCCTGGGCGGTTGAACCGGCCTGGGTGGCCGCACCTCCTCGTCGAGTCTTCAGCCTCAGTTTTGTGGCTCAACCGAGTAACCCAGTGGTTTTGTGGTGAACCACTGGAAACCCCGCGAACTTGGTGTAGCCTCCCGCCAATCACCACTCATGACTCGGCTCCCACGTCATCCCAGCTCAACCTTGGTTTTGAGGCTCAACCAAGAAACCGTCCACGACTTTGTTTTGCTGTTCTTGCCACCATGCGGTCTACACTTGACCCCGTCGGCCACCGGGTCCCTCGAACCAAGCCTACTTGTCCGGTCCACACCTGGAGGCCCACTGGTATGGACCTTTCGCGCTTGTTCGCAACCTGCACCAACACCAATCAAGCCGCAACCTGCACCTGCAATACTTAGCCAAGAGTCAGTCCACACCACGTTGTCAATCGCTCATCACATCAGGAAGCGACCATCCACCGGTCCTCGAACCACACATGCTCTCATATTTCCCAAAGTGTTTTCTTAAAATTTTGAGCTTTCTTGTCTATCCACAATTTTTTAAATATTTTTGTTTGAAAACATAAAAACATATGAGTTTTTTTAAATGTGTACATAATGTCATACCTTTTTTAGTTTATTTAAATATGTCACTTGTTTCCCTCTAGTTCACTGTTCACCTTGACCTTGAACTGCCTAGCTTCTTGTAGATGGACTCGGATAGGTTTACGCTAATCTCTCCATCAAGCTTATCTCAATCACTCAATGTATATGTTAGCCAAGTGATGACGTGGTTTATTGAATATTTATATTTAGCATAGTTCATTAATTGTACACGTGCCATAGTAGAACAAGGGTACTTTATTTTCAGAAATGGATTCATAACCATTTTCCTGCTAGTGCTGAAAATGTTCTCCGACTTGGTCGATGAGTATGAGACCATATGTGCTAAAGTTTATGTCCCCGTTTCCCTTTCATAGAGGCATTCTCGTAATTTTTATTTTCCTTTAAGCCGGGGTTAGCAGCTGGTCAATGTCAAATGTTAATTAAGTGTTAATGAATGCATGGATAATGGTGAAAGCGCCAACGATTGGACTAGTTGAAGAAGTTTTCTTCCATAGTTAATGTGATGAATTGCACTTTTTTTTCTACTTTTCTGTTTAGGGAAGGAGCATCTTCGATGACTAAGCCGACACATACTTAAGATTGAAGAAGTCACCATAGCTGTCTCGCTGTTGACGGGAAAGTTGCCTACCACTAAAAGCACAACACCGTTAAATCTTGAGAAATTCGCTTTAATTTCAAGGAGTCAAACCCAAGACCCGATGTGCATTAAGTCTCGATGGGAAGTGTCATGAGTGGTCATGAGCATTAAATTTTCTGCCACATCAGCAAATTTACGAGGAGAGAGGATGGGGAATGTCATGGAATGAGAGATGAGGGTCATCACCATGACCCTCCACTGGCACGGTTCTTAAGGTTTTAGTCTTGGTAATTGTGCGATGACCCCCTCCATTGAGACTGGTCTAATGAGGCTTTTGTAACCACTAGGCTCTAGATCCTTTCTCCTACATGCCCTTTCACCTATTTTTTTGGTCATCTTACTATTACGTGAGTTTGGTTTTAATCATTCAACTCCAACAAAGGTATGTTTAACCACCCAACTGTTAAATCAAACTCAGACGATAATTTGAAGGTCAAAACCAGAAATGTTTGACCATATAGTTAGATAGTCAAAAAATTTTGATTTTGGAGTTGGATGACAAACCATGCACCGGTTTGATGGTAAAAAAAATGGACTTCTTCCTTATTGATAACTACCAAAATGACGTTTAGATTAAATTAATTATATCGAAATACAGTGGCAGTATTGACCACTATGTTTATATATACTACTATAAACTAAAATAATAATATATATAATCAAGCAATAGTTAATTTGTCAAAATCTTATTAGTAGTTTACGTATATATAGACTTCTGAGTTGCTCCATCCTAGCAAAGACCAAACCACCAGCTCATACAGAACGAAAATGACCGCAGTTAATATTGCCGGTAACGGCGGTCGATTATTACACTGACCGGCTGCACAAAGTACGACTGAGCGCTACCGTATACAACATGTTGAGAGTTACATTCCTGTTTCATGGCTTTGCCACGCAAACACACGCATGATACTATAAATAACTACTTACTACTGTGATATAAAGGGATCATATCGGAGTAAACAATAAACAGAGATGGAACAGACATGCATGTTGAACTGATCCCAATTATTCCACGAGATTGCAGCGAAAGATCAAAGATCCATGTCGATGCCCAAGCCGCAGCCAGTTTAGTGCTTGAGCACGTCCGGAATGTCCACCGGGTACCTGTGGATCGACGTCGCCCAGGGCCCCTCCGCGTTGGGCGCGGGCTCGATGCACTCCCACGCCGCGCTGTTGCACTTGAACCCGGACCCAAACCCAATCATCCACACCCGGTCTCCCTTCCGCATCCTTCCCTTGGCCTCGATGTAGGCCAGCTCGTACCAGAGCGAGCTGCTCGACGTGTTCCCGAACCGGTGCAGCGTCATCCGAGACGCCTCCACCTGCTGGTCCGACAGGTTGAGGCTGCGCTGCAGCTCGTCGATGACGGCGCGGCCGCCGGCGTGGATGCAGAAGTGGTCGAACGCCGTGCGGAAGTCGGGGATGTAGGGCTTGAACTTCCCGCCGAGCACCTTGCGCGCGATGAAGGAGAGCGCGAACAGGAGCTGCTCGGAGGCCGGGAGGACGAGCGGGCCGATGGCGGTGATGTTGGCCTTGAGCGCGTTCCCGGCGATGGTCATCAGGTCCTTGCTCAGGTTGATCCCGACGTTTCCCCTGTCGTCCTCCTCCTGGAACACGCACGTGCGCGCTGTCCTTGGCGCCGGTGAGCGTGCGCACGACGTGCCTGAGCCGGAACCGGGCCTTCGCGGGGGAGTTGGACAGCAGCGCCGCCGCGCCGCCGATCCGGAAGAGGCAGTTGGGCAGGAGCATGGCGCGCTCGGTGCCCACGTAGTAGTTGGGCGTGATGGTCTCCGTGGACACCACCAGCGCGCGCGTGCCTCTGGGAGCCACCTGGAGGAGGTTCCGGGCGAGCCCCACGGAGATGAGCCCCGCGCTGCACCCCATCCCGGAGAGGTGCATGCTGCGGATGTCGCTGCGCAGCTTGTACCTGTTGATGATCATGTCGACGAAGGACGGGGTCGGGCAGAAGAGGCTGCAGTTGACGACGAGGATGTCGATGTCCCCTGGGCTGACCCCCGTCTTGGCGAACAGGTCGTCGAGCGCCCCGAACACGACGAGGTCCACCTCGCCGCGCGCCGCGTCCAGGGTGCAGTAGTCGTAGGGAGGGATGTAGTGGTGCGCCGGCGGCAGGCACGTCTCCTCCCCGAGCCCCGACCGCTCCAGCAGCTTCGTCATGAACCGGATGCTGCGCTCGTTGAGCACCGGCACCTGCTTGGCGTGCTCCAGGAAGCTGGAGAAGGGCACGCGGCAGTTGGGCGCCGTCCGGAAGCAAGCGTAGTCGACCAGGTACACCGCGCGCGGGGCGGAGCATCAGGTACACGGTCACCGCCGCGGCCGGGAGGAACGCGGCCAGGAAGAGGTGCACCGGCCGCGCGTCCCGGACCCGGCCGGCGAGCTCCTCGGGCCCGAGCCGCGACACGACGAGGATGGCGACGGCGTCGAGCGGCACCGTCACGATGGCGAGGAAGTTGTCGACGACGCAGCGGTACGCGGCTTTGAGGCCCTCCTTGCCGAGCAGAGGTGGCGAGCTCATGCTGGGCGTTTGCTCTTGGTGCCCGATCGGTGTGCAGCTGCACGGTAGCTCGCTAGTGATGTGTGTGGGTTCCGGCAGGCATGGAGCTGAGGGTGAGGCGGTTTTAAAGCCGCGGCGGCGCGTGCACTGTGCAGTGCAGGGGGGTACGGGTGTCTTTACTTCAGTCACACGCACGTAGGGCTGGCTAGTACTACGCATATAGTGCCCAGTTCGCCACGCTAGCTGGTGACGGAAAACGTTTGTGGTAGGGTAGGTCGTAGCATCCTATTATTGGAAAAAGCTTCTCAATTAACTGATTCTTGTTAGGCCGCCAAGTTCGCCGAGTATTTCATTTTTTGTTTTCTTCGTAGTATTTTATTTTAGCGATTGGAAAAGTTTGCCGAGCGGTTGTCGCTTTTGTCACGACTCGGCGTTTCAGGAAAGCATGGGGATCGAACGTACCAACCACCGTTGTGGAGCCTGGGCAGTCCTGCACGGCACAGCTAGTAGCCACAGTGACTACTCACATTCAGTCCCCGGATCACGGCATTTCAGTGTCTTCAAACTGGCACTGTCCTACTCCCTCCATCCCATAATAAGTGCAATTCTAATTTTTTAGGACAGATTAGTGGTGGAATCAAAAGACTCTAATACCCTCATTAGTTTGCCAAACATGATGAAGTTTTGCCATGCAAATCAGATCTGACCGCTTAATTTGGAAGGTAATTAGATCTATTTTCTAGAATTGCATTCTTTGTGAGATTTTTTTCAAAAGTTAGAATTGCACTTATTATGAGACGGAGGGAGTATGTCCTTCTGGGTGCTTTTTTTTCTGTCACGAGAGAATACTGTAGTACGTACGCATTTCGGCAATGGAACGTACGACGGCATCATATCATCATCTAGCTGAACCTCACATGCATCCATGGCTGATGCTTTTTACGGACGAAGCACGGGAGCAGGGCACCCCGGCGGTAACCGCCGCATCGGGTCAATCGGCTGGGCCCGTAAATCTAATGCCAAGGCAGTACTGGAGCGGCGACCGTTTCCCACTACGGCCATAAATTTCCGCTGCAGTTCAAGGAAACCGCGAAAGAAGGTTGTTGGTGTCTCAGAAATGGGTAGCGAGCCTTTTGGAAGATAACCGGAGGTCAAAAGACTAGTTATCTTGGCTTGATTAACTTAAAAAAATGAAAAAATCAACAAAAACAACATTCCAACATATTAGCCAAACACTCCGCTAGTTATCCTTGCTAGGTAAACCTGTGCCTTCGCTAATCAAAGATGGCTAGCGCCCTCTACTAGCTATCCTTCGTGGCTCCACCACCTCCCGCACGGTCCCCTCCTGCTCCCACCTCCCTCGCGCGGCGGAAGGCAGAGGCCGAGCTCGGTGCGGGTCCTCCTCCCCTCCGCGTGGTCCCCGACGGTGAGCCTCACGAGGGCAGGGAGGTCGGGCTCCGCCGCGGAGCTCCCGGAGCTGGTAGCCGCGGCGCGTCCAACGGCCTCCTCCCCTGGATCCGGCGAATGGAGCCTTTGACGGCGGCGCGGGCGGAGCAGGGGAGGCCGCCAACACAAGGATTGGCAACGACGAATGTTCAATTGTTCATAGGATTTGTGATTCACTGATTTTTGTGAAATATGCAAGTGATTCTTGAGACATGATGTATAATCGATTCTTGTAAAATGTATTTCTTGTGATTCTTCATGTGATTCTTGTGAAATCAGTGATTGACTTTTAATGTGCTTTTGTGATTGTCCGGAAGAAAAAGAAAAAAAATGAGAAAAGAAAATGAAAAGAAAAAAAAGTTGTACATGACGTTGTAGATGCATTCCAACCGGTACTAAAGGCTACCGATTTAGTATCTGCTTATTAGCAATACGATTGCGTAGCTGGTACTAAAGGCTGTTGGCAACCGGTACTGATGGGGCCAGGGTTGCCAACCCCTTAGGGCATATACAGCGCGTCACTACACCGCGTCGCTACACCGGCAAATTTGCAGAAACAACTCCGCGTGGGGCAACCGATGGGCGTCGCGTCACTGGGCCTAGCGACGCCATCGTCCCGTTTCCACATACTCTAGCACTGCGCGGCACCGCGCTGTGGAGCTCGTCTCCAGCCAGGCGACGGCGGATCCCGCTTCCTCGCCGCTAGCGCCTCCCCCCGCCAAAACCTTCCGCGCGCGCATGCCCCTACCCCCGCCTCTTCTTCCCGCGCAGCGCGCCTTCCCCCTCCTCGCTCTGCTCTCCTCCTCACCGCGACGCTTTGCTCCCCTCCTCGCCACGTCGTTCTGCTCGCCGCCGCGGCCATCTCTTCGGAGTTGGTTGCGGCGAGATGTCGACACCTGGAGCTCGGAGGAACAACAGATCGACACCGGCGTCCATTGGTGCGGCAGTGACGACCCCGGGCCAACAAACCCTAGGTCGAGGTGTCGGGGCAGCGGTGGCGACGGCGGGTCTCAAGCGTGGTGTCCAGTCAATAGCGCCGCCACGGCTCACCGGGTCCCATGGCTCGCCGTCGCAGATCGACCTCCTCTGCCGTGCCAGAGCTCCTCCGCGAGGCTGGGGACGACGACGACACCGTGCTGGGGATCTGTGAGCGCGGGTGCTCCTCCGCGAGCCCCGCATGCGCGCCAGCTCCGCCGCCGTGCCACCGCTCTACAGCCTGCTCCTCGCTCCTTTGCAGCTCGGGGCGGCACCGTGGTGCTCGAATCGACAGCAGCGGGCCTTGAATCGACAGCAGCGGGCCTCAAATCGACGGCAGCGGAGGCCGATTCGGCGGCTGCAATTCTCGATTCGGTGGCTGCAAAGCTCGATTCGATTTCGACGGTTGTGAGCCCGATTTGACACCTGTGATGGTTGATTTGGTGGCGGGAGCTCAAATCGACAGCGGCGAAGCGCTCCTTGTGGCTCCAAGACGTCGTTCAGCTGTGCCTCAGGTGGGCCGCGCAAGCATGCGAGCGAGTTTGCCAGCGCAGGAGAGCGAGCTTGCTGAGCAAAGAGGAGAGGCCGAGAAGCGACGCGAGCACGGGTGGTGTAGTTGACTTGACGGTAGGCAAAGCTGGGATTGGGGCAAATGGATGTGTGGATGAGAATGACTGCTCCACCACAGCTCCTTCACGCCTGCTCGTCTGCTTATCGCCACCACCAAAATTTTCTTTCGTAACAAACCAAAGCAAGCCAATAGTACTTTTCTCTCAGAACAAATCAGCACCAGCTAGCAACCACTAGCCAAACGAACAGGCTGAATGTAAAACATGTGGTTCAAAATATTTGATATGTTTTATCCATTCTATTTACATTTGTGTGAATTTATGGTCTAAATATTTCAATTTATCAGACATATTCTATAATCTCTTTTTATTGAGCATATACACTTGTATTAAAAAAATAAAAATGACCATACATATATTCCGTTTTTTTTGACAATCATACATATATTCGGTTAACCTTTTGATACAAAGATACATAATACATACTTATATTTCTCTAAAACACTCATTCTGAAATATATCATGCATGCTCTAGTGCAAGCACTAAATTATCTACAAAGATGAAATTGCACTTGATCACCATTGATTTATGAGTACATGGATGAATTTTATAGTCGATCTTAACTATATGCAAATAGCCACACAATGGTACACACAAACACATTTGTAGTTGATCTTAATCTACATGCAAAGCTTTAAATAGCTTACAGACAATGCGCACTTCGAGGTTCTACATACGATCTGCTGTCTAAGGGCCGTAGATGCCCTTAGTAGTGTAGGTCATTTAAGGCAGAGGGTCGTCACTAGCTAGTTTTATGAAACACCAATGCTTAAGCTAGTGCTGAATTTGGTTCAAATTAGAACATGATTTTGAAAACCGATCGCCTTCTCATTAGATGATCATTTGTTAAATCAGATCATGGAATTAAAATCCTAGTGCGAGAAAGGCTTATATAAGAAAAATGTTTTCCACGAGTCTAGGACATAATAATCAAACCGTTAGACAAAATACATAATAATGTGGCATTTATAACTACTACCATGGAGATCAAAATTGCGCACCAATATTCATTCATTACTAGGTGATACCCCGCGTGTTGATGTCGGAATTTTTAAAACAAAATTTTAAGGTCAAATGTAAAAATAGAAGCACCAAGATGATTACATGGTAACATTTTTTTTATAAACAACATTACACATGAAAACATGTTCATTTTGTTAAGAGTGGACCATTCTTAATATAACTTATAGATCCGACATGTATTTGTACAGCGGAAATTTTGTGGCGTGCTACTCACAAAGACGTGCTTAGTCACAGAAAATCGGTTGAAGACATAAATAAATGGTCTAGTGGATAGTGACGTGGCGTATAGTGGATTATGATGTGGAATGCTTGCATGTTGAGAGAAATAGAGTTATGACACTTAGTGGGATGCATTTATACAGGTTATATAGATTACTTTATTAGCATTTGGACGTTGTTATTTTCAAGTCGCTCGACTAGTATATAAATGCATACTCCCTCCAGTTCAGTATTAGAAGTCGTTTTGGACAAGATTTGAGTCAAACATTGGGAATATAAATCATGAATAACTTTTAAGTCGTTGAGTTTGGAAATGTGAAAATCATATAAATAGATTTGTATTGATAATTACTTTCATTAAATATACATATATAACTTTCCAATAAATATTTTATAGAAAAGAGAAGTCAAAGTTGTGCTTTGGTGGCACTGTTGCTGTCCTAAATGACTTTTAATACTGAACTGGAGGGAGTAATTAATAATTCTAGATTAATGTGAGTGTATTTTTATTTGTTTTGGCATGCACATGCCTATATTTACGATCATATATAATAACAATTAAAGCCTTATATACATATCCTATTCAAAGAAAGTTCAATTGTAACTACTAAAGTTGGCCATTAAAGGGATTTCCTAAACTGAACCTTCGAATGATTGTAATTTTACTCAAATATTGTAACATATACTGGTATACTCACTCCGGTTTGGTAAATGAAGTCGTTTTGACAAGATTTGAGTCAAATATTGGGAATATAAATCATAAATAACTTTTAAGTCATTGAGTTTGGAAATGTGAAAACTACATGAATCGACTTGTCTTACAAAATACTTTCATAAAAGTTTACAGATGTTAGTTTTTAATAAATATTTTTATAAAAATAAGAAGTTAAAGTTGTACTTTGGAGATCGTATCATTGTCCTAAGCGACTTCATTTACCAAATCAGATGGAGTACATAAGAACATGTCCATACGCTTTGCTGCAACGAGATTTAGAAGAAAGCAAACTCCTTAAGTGCCATAATTTTTTATATGGGTTCCTTGTATGCAAAAAATATCGAATTATCCTTCGTGCCATAAATTTTTTGACTCATCCCAGGCTGTGCGACTTGCGCTTTGCCACCTAGATAAATTTAAAAATGGAAAATTTTAGGGTGCTTGTAATTAATATGAGCCATCTATCCGGTGAAATCTGATGGTGGTAGTACTAGGTAATACTAATGGGGTAGTACCAGGTAGTACCATTTTGGTGGACCTAGTACTAGGTACTACCCGGTACTACCTAGTATTATCCGGTACTACCTAATTACATTTGTTGGTTAAACAAATATTAGTAAAAGGTACTACATGGTACTATCCAAGCACCGGAACAAAGCTCATAAAAAATTGACACTAAAGACAATTTGATTTTGTTTGGCACACAAGGATGTCATCAAAATTTCTATGGCACTGAGGGAATTTGATCTTTTTAATAATAGACCTCAAGACACCTTTCACACAGTCTTGAGATTTCGAGGCCCAGGTGAAATTGAAAATGGAACCCTCGTTGTAGTGTAGTAGTAAATTCATGTACAACATGTTACCAAATAAGCAATTTCTGCATAAAAAGCTATGAAAGCCACGTTTTATATAGTATAGCAATTGAGAGAGTTTGCAAATTATTGCAAGTGGTGGTATGGTGCTAGAATGCAAGTGCAAGATGTCCCCATATTTATTTATTTTATAAAGGCGTTGCCCAGAAGCGTCAACGATGTCTTATATATGTCGCCATATTTGTATTAATTACCATGTACTTGAGAGCTACTTACTCAATTTGCGGTGTCTTACTTACTCAATGACACGGATTGATGGTTATACACAACCCCTAACTGTATGTTCAGTGATATACGACCCTTATCATCTTTACTTTAGGATTGCGGGACAACTCAGAGAGAAATAACCGGCAACCACAATATATTGGTCAATGGCGCTATGGTAGGTGGCGAGAGTTTTCTTCACTACTTATCACAGTTGACTTTACTAATGGTACGTGAAAACAACCATTGACCTTACTTTTGATCCACTGATCAACAATACTTTTCTTTCACACCAAATCAACACCAACCACCTGTCCCTGCCAACCAGCAATATTTTGTTCTCATAACAAATCAGCACCCGCCAATTCTCACCAACTATCCGAACAAATATATCCCCTTCCAGATATCTATCTATTATCTTTGATCAATTCAGCGAGCAAATCATAAAGTGCGATCAAGTGGATTTGGTCTTCCTTCCAACTCATGCTGGCCTAGGCATTGAACCTTTGGAAGAGCAATTTTCTTGTGTATGAAGTTGTAAGAGTAGTGTATCATGTGTATGCTCCCAGTGTATTATTATATAGGTGCTCCCGTTCCCATCTCCCCATTTAAAAAATAAATCAAAATATGTATGAAACACAATAAAAATATGTATTACTGGACGATGTAATGTTATAGGCATGTTCAGTAAATTTTGAGTTTAAATAAAATTTATGCGAGGAGAAATAAAAAAGATAAAAATCAGAAGCAATTGATGCGATCGAGTTGCACCCAACCAAATTGCATGCTAATTTTGTATTTTTTATTTCTCCTTTTGCATAATTTTATTTGAGTTTAATTAAAATGTTCCATTGCATCATCTACAAATGCATATTTTTGGTTGTTTTTTCATACACATTACATGTACAGATGTAAAAAATGGGAGCATGTGTGATGGCATTAATGGTTATAGCACAGGATAGCTTCACATAATAATTATTATAAAACTAGACCTGCTGGGGGTGAAGATCCCGCAGTTTTTCATTAAGAAGAAATAACTAACCCCTCAAATCCCGACTAGCCGGCAAGGGGATTATTTTTTAAAAACCAACCTCATAAATCTGCTCCAACGAAGAATCAAGCTTGGGTCTACTGGTGCGTGACCATACCTCAGTCGCTGTAACCAAATGGGTAGAGGATAATGCCAATACTAAAAACAAATTAGTGTTCAGTCACTAAATTAATGTATTATGTTGTAAAAATAAAACTGCGGATTTTAAGAACCCCCTACGTATTTGACAGCTTGGATTGTTATTCTAGTTCACAATTTGTATATGCTCATGGTAGAAGGCGTAAATTAAATTTGCTTATGGTAACATGTTGATTGGATAGACTTGGCAGTGAAGATGGTTTTGAGATCATCCGTATATGTGTAATACTCTCGTATTAGTAATGTTGCATAGACTGAATTTAACTGACGTTGTGGACTTGTGTGCTTGTACATAATTTCATGCATGTTTGTCATGTGTAGGCAATGGACAAAACGAAGTGGCTCTCATTACATATTGGAACCAGGTTAAAGACGAACAAGGATTTCAGGACTAAGCTCATGGAGGAACTACACCTTGTCTAGGATGTCATGCAACATGTTGGGATTATAGAATTGTACATATAAGGATAATATATGCCAGAAATCTAGCGGATGCATTCTCTGCTAGATAATAGTACGGCATATTTTAATTCCACAATTAAATAGGTATTTCGACAAAATGATTATTATAGTGAGTGATACAAAGCATGTGCAAGTGTTCATGTTTAACCACTATTAAACATAAACCAAAAGAAACCGAACAGAATTAGAATGTACCCAAAAGCTGGGCAAGTGCCGGAGGCACTTACTTTGCTGTTATCGTTTGGATTAGTCATCCCGAACGACCTACTCGATGGAGTTGTACGAATTTGGTGCAGGAAGAGGTACACAGTGCAGTCCCTCGAACGGCCTCCTGGAAGTAGTCGAAGTAGTCGCACAGGGAACGAGCAGTCACATGAAGACGCTCCCCAAAAACCTTAATGGCTTGCTCTCGCCGATACCGTGCGCGTAATGCAAGTGATGTGAATGTGAAACACAACTGGGGTGCCAGATCTGGATCTGGCACCACAGACGGGACACGGTTCATCGAACCTGGACTGATGCAGGAAAGGAAAGGTAACTAAATCACCATGTGGAATATTCTAAGGATTATTCCCTCCAACGGAGGAAGGTGCTCCCGCAACACATCACGTTCTTCCGTCCGTCGCGGCCCGGCCTCGGCGAGGCGAGCAAGCGTGCACGCGCGTGTGGCTCGTCAATCTCCTTATTCAACTTCACAAGTGGTGTACCCTTGGTCTACCACATAAGTTGAATAAAGTCCTCTCCAAATACTCATACGGTATTATTCAATTCCCTAGCATTAATCTAGCAGCCTTTAATTCTTTTAATTAAAATAAATAGAATAAGGCCTATTTATTCTAACATTCTCAACCGTACCTGCAGCGTATAAGAATATGGAGAAATACTTGCATGCGGGGCAGTCAGCATAGAATCTTTACGGTGCATGGCATGTGTAGAGATAAAAAGATTGGATATGAACGTATATATACATATAGAAATACAGGTATACAACGGTCTCAAATCCCTCGGTCCCATATTACTATTCGTTTTAACATTTTAGGTATAATAGCTTTCTTACATGTATCTAGCACTACTACTCTACTAGAGAAAGAGGCTTCAGTACCGGGTCCAAACTCCCATTTGTACCAGGTAATGAACCGGTATTGTCACCTTGGTACTGATGTAGAGGGAACATTGGTATCTGGTAGCCCACCCGGTACTAATGTACACATTAGTACCAGGTGGAGACTCCACTCGGTACTCAATGCCACCGTCAGCTACGCGTCATCGTCCATCCCTACCCCTTTTCTTTTTCTTTTTCTTTACCCTTTTCTTTTTTTCTTGCTTTTTTATCTTCTTTCTTTCTTCTTCAATCATTCACACAACAAGATTCACACATCACACATAAACACCAAAATCATTCGCACAACAAATTACAACATCAATTTGATTCAACCAAATCATTCACGAAAGATTCACAAGTTACAACATCAATTTGATACAATGAATCACAGATTACACCGGAATACAACCACAAGAACACAAGAACCACATTTTTAGATTTCACACAATGCAAGGATCAAGACCGCCTCGACGGCCCGGCCCAGCCGCGACATTGCCTTCGGCCATCAAGCCTGCCGAGCCAGTACAAGCTGCGCCTGGACCACGCCGGGCGGCCAGACCCCACGTCGAGCGCTCCAAGTAGCTACGCCCCATGCCTCAATCTAGATCCCCACCACGAAGTCGGCCTCCAGCACTACCCGGTCACCACAGCCGGCCTCCCGCCAGGCCGCGCGCCCGTCGCTAGCCTCCAGGGCACACGCCTCACCGACCAGGCCACTCGGCCGCCTCTGACGGCTCTGGCGAGGGCACCTTGCTTGCTGGGCCGCGTGCCTCCTCCCTGCAGGTTGCTTGGTTCCGCATGCAGATGAGAGAAGAAGATAGAGATGTGAGAAGATGAGAGAAGAAGATGAAAAGAGATAGAGCCGTGAGGGAGTCCTGTGCAAGAAGAGATAAAAACCCGTGGGGTAGGTGGCACTGGTGCGACACTTTTACCGGTGGAATCGGCCCCAGATTAATGTGGTCAAGGCGTCACATTAGTACCAGTGCTGGTCTCCACCTAATACTAATGTGGCACAATAGTACCGGTGCCTGAGCCAGCCTGATACTAATGTGGGTAGGGGGCGTCAAGGCGCTCCCTCCCCATCTGTTGTCCGACGGAAGCCCGTAGGAATCCGATAGTGACAATGAGGAATCCTTGAGGCCCCATGATAGCGCGAAGGAGATGACGACGGACATCCTAGATCTCAATCTGCGGGTGCGATGGTGCGAGGCTAGGGGTGCACAGCAGTGAGCGGTCAGTGGCCTTTGATGTACGGGCCTAGCCTACTCCGGTACGGTAGAGGGACACCTTGGGTCGGTGTGCCCATGCGCGATGGCAGGCGGCCATGGGCATGTTTCCCCGGGGGACACATCAACATCGATGCACGGTCTAGGGTGTTGTCAAGATCGCATATGGGCCCAAGTCCAGTTACCTACTACTTCCGGCCTGCGACCCATCGTGGGCACGTGAGCCCGTGTATTTCCTTCTGCCGGCCTAAGATCTCATGTAACGGCCCACTATGGCCTTAAGACCATGGACAGTTGAAGGACGGGATTGCCGACCAGAGGGGGGGGGGAGTGAATGAGAGTCGATAAAAATTCTTCTCGAAAGTGATAGCTCCTCTAGCCAGATGAACACGGCCGGAATCCCAAAATCACTTCCGCCTCAAACTCCTCGAGTTTGCCAAGACCACGTAGCCACTGAAGTGCTACTAATCCTATGAGCAAACCACACCTCCTACCTAAGCAATTACTCACAAACCGCAATGGAAAACTCAAACGCCACGGCCGAGCAAATCCCACGATCGGTTTCAAAAGCGGTCGACCGGTTTTGCATGGGAAGAAAACAACCAAGTCACCCGAAACCGGTCAGACCTCTTTGCCAAACCGGTCAGACCTATTTTCCCAGACTTAGCCAAGACACGGCACACCAAAACCGGTCAGACCTCTTTCCGAAACCGGCCAGACCTGTTTCGCCCAGGGAGCACCAACTCGAAAACCCAAAACTAGAGCAAACGAACTTGAAACTTGACGAAACTTGGACCAGAGCTTCTTCTACCAATAGGAAACTTGTTCCCAGAAGATCTCCCCAAAAACACACTGTTGACCAAACCGGTCAGACCGGTTTAGCAAGCCGGTCAGACTTGTTTTGCTAGGACAACATGGGAAGAACTCAAACTTCACCTCAACCGATCTCCCGATTCGCTCCACGGATTCAAGTGAAACTTTGGGGATCACAAGTGTACCTCATGGGCAACCTTTGGCTAAAAGCTCATGCCCCAAAACTCACTAAATCAAGAGGAATCGCAATTCAACCACCCAGAAGACCTCTCCTCGGGCTCCACCAAAACCACCAAATCGAAGGCCTTTCCACGAGATTTGAGGGGCAAGATCACCAAGAAAAGAGGCACACCAACCTCATATGTGATTCTCAACACAAATCCCGCAAAGAAACACCTCCAAATCCTTCCTGTTAGTGGGGAATAATTTCCTGTATTCCTCCAACCCTAGAAGGGTGGGCTATATAGACTTTGTACATGGGCCTATATGGGCCTAACATATCTGTACACAAACACCCCCCTCAGTCTGAACTACAAGCGTAGTGGAGTTCAAGAATGGAGAACAAAGAGAGCACACACCCCACACGCCTGACCATCAAGGCCATGAGTATAAGACTGGACAACAAAGAAACACACACACGACCCTTCCCCCGTAGCCACAACTAGCCACTAGCTACGTTCAGGTAGGAGCGAAACTCCGAGAACATGGAGGCGGGCAGACCCTTGGTGAAGATGTCGGCACACTAGGAGGTGGTCGGGACATGGAGAACCCGAATGTCGTTGATGGCTACCGGGTCACGAATGGAGTGCAAGTCGATCTCCATATGCTTCGTCTGCTGATGCTCAACCGGGTTGGTGGAGAGGTACACAACGCTGATGTTGTCGCAGTAGACGAGCGTGCTCTTGGCGAGCGGGCTGTGAAGCTCAGCTAAGAGCTGCCGAGGCCAGTACGCCTCAGCCACGCCATAGCAACGGCCTCGGTACTCGCCTCAAGAGACTGAGCGGGAGATAACCGGCTGTCGCTTGGACGACCAGGAGACCAAGTTGCCACTGAGGAAGACAAAGATAGCTCGAGGTAGAGCCTGGGCCAACAAGATGAGTGTAGACAACCAGCTCAGTCGGGGAGGAGTGGTGAAGGACCAGGCCGAGGTCAACCGTACAATGGACATAGTGAAGGAGGCGCTTCAGCGCGGCAAGATGTGACTACCGGGGATCATGCATATGCAGGTAGATCTGCTAAACAGCGCGGGTGAGGTCCAGCCTGGTGAAAGTGAGGTACTACAAGGCTCCAACAAGACTCCGGTACGCACTAGGATTAGCCACATGATCACCTAGAGTAGCAGATAGCTTCACTTGAGTGTCAACAGGAGTGGAGCAAGGCTTGCAATCAGTCATCCCAACTTGCTCTAGAATATCAAGGGCATACTGTCGCTGGTGAAGGAGGAGACCGAACGGGGCTCAACCTATGACATCCAAGAAGTGGTGAAGTTTTCCAAGATCCTTCATAGCGAACTCCTGCTGCAGGGAGGAGATAATCCGCTGAAGCAACTGTGGACTAGAGGCTATCAGAACAATGTCATCAACATATAGCAATAGGGAGGCAATCCCATTAGCATGGTGATATATGAACAGGGAGGTGTCTGACTTCGCCTCAACAAACCCCAGTGTCAGCAAGAAAGTGGCAAACCGAGAGTATCAAGCCTGAGGAGCCTGCTTCAGACCATATAAAGACTTGTTGAGCCGACAGACCAGATCCGAACGACTGGAATCCACAAAGCCTGCTGGCTGACTGCAGTAGACTGTCTCTGTCAAGGTGCCATGGAGGAATGCATTCTTCACATCGAGCTGGTGCACAGGCCATGAGCGAGAGAGAGCCAGTGAGAGGACTGTGCGCACTATAGAAGGTTGACTACAGGACTGAACGTATCATCATAATCCACACTAGGGCTCTAAGTGAACCCTCGAAGAATCCAACGTGCCTTGTAGCACACCGGAGTACCATCAGCTCGACGCTTGATTGTCCAAATCCACTTGCCAGTCACCACATTGCGACCAGACGGACTCAACGAGGTCCCATGTCTGGTTGGCAAGGAGAGCCCGCACTCCTCTTCCATCGCACGATGCCAGTTCGGATCTGCCAGAGCTTCATGGACAGACGTCGGTATCAGAGAGAGCCGCAGCTCTCCCTCGATGGCAGAGAGAGCTGCGGGCCGAAGAACCCTAGCCGCCTGCCGAGACACAATGGGATGAGTGTGACGAGGATCCTGATGGATTATCGGCGGCCTGGCGACCACCACGGCCCCCACCCCCGCTCGGCCCGGGAGGAGCACCAAGGAGAGAGGCGGCCAGCAAGGTAGAGCACACCGTGGTGCATCCACGAGTGCCTTGGAGGAGGTGGAGGACGAAGATGTGGTCGAGTCGGGCACCTGGAGGCCCCTGGTGAGCTCCTCCAAGGTGAGGGCATCGCGAACCTGCAGGAAGGTGGGGAGAGGCTTGTGGTGGGTGATCCATGTCCGCAAGGCCTCGTAGCTGCTGGTGAGACCCCGCACGACATTGAGCACCAACACACGCTTAGGGACCGGGCACCCAAGGTCACAGAGCGCATCAGCCTTGCTCTTCATCCTCCTGCAGAACTCACCCACAGAGAGGTCGCCTGCTCGAGGGTCCTGAACTCAGCATCAAGCTAAAGAGCCCGCGTCTCGGCATTGCCAAGGAACTAGCCCTCGAGCGCTAGCTAGGCCTAGTGTGCGGTGCCGCCGGGAGTCTGCATAATGTCCTGCAGATCGAGGGAGATGGTCCCGAAGATCCAGGACATGGCGATGCTATCGAGACGCAGCCACGCCAGGTCTCGCGCAGCAACTGCCGTGTCATAGAGGACGTGGTCGTCGAGGGCGTAGCGGCGGAGCGCGAGGAGAACCTGGTCCCTCCATCGAGCGTAGGAGGTGGAGGTGGAGTCGAGTATGATGGAGACTAGGTTCTTGATGGGCGGGACCCCGACGACCTAGAGGTGGAGGTAGGCGACCATGGGATCGACCTCGCCAAGTGGGGGTCCAACACTCTGCCAGACAGGAGCGGGGAGCGACGCCTAGTGGGAGGAGGTGGTGACGTGCTCCACCTCAGAGATGTGAAGGAAACGCTCTACCTCGGAGACCCAGCGAGTAAGGGCGTCAGCCTCGGTATGCTCGTGCTCCCAGGCGAGGGCTGCCACATGGACCTGCTCCTGGGCCGCGGCAGGCTCGATCTTGGCAGTCGCATTGGCCGCAATGAGTGTGCTATCAGTAGCAGCAAGTGTGGTGGGACGCAACGACCGGCCCCGGAGGAAGGCAGTGGCGGAGAAAGGCGCGTCCGCTGGGGGCATGCCCAGCCCGCAGAGAGGAGAGAAGGCACCGGTGTAGGGGTGGCCCGGGAAGAGCGGGATGCCGGTGCCTCCGAGTAGTAAGGCGCCACTCGTGCCCACTACACCAGCACCAGCGCATAGAGGACTACCACTGCTGCGAGGAGCTGCGGCGGAGACAGAGGTGGCAATGTCCGGGCCTGCCGCGCTTAGGCCACCAACGCTCACGGCTAGGCCATTAGGGTCTGTGATTGCGGCGGCCGTGGCAGTCACGGCGGCCTCGGGGTTCCCTACGCCCGTGCTCGCCCCCAAGATGAGGAGGGCAGAGGCCATGGCGTCGGGCCCGGCCACGGCAATGGCAACCACCGTGGCAGGGGAGATGCCCGGGACGACGGTCAGGGTGTCGAGGCCAGCCGTGTCCACCTCGTGTGCGTCCTGGTCCCCTGTGCCCACACCCGCCACACACGGAGGCGGCAGAATGGCGGGGGATCGGTGAAGGGGATGTGCACACCTAGGTCCCCTTTTCCCGCGCCCAGCTGCACCGCATGGAGGGCGGCGGCGGCGGGATCGGCTAGGGGGATGCGCGAGTCGTCGGCAGTGAGAGCAGGATTGGAGGCTGACGGAGCAGAGGAAGGAGACGGCGCCTGCGCCACGAGCTCGTGAATGTGTTCAAATATGTGATTGTTGTATGAGAAATTTGGATGAAAAAATTGTGAAAGTATATATTATGAATGTCAATGTGTGAAACAAAAGAAAGGAAAAAGAAAAAGGAAGAGAAGGTGACAGAATGAGAGGGGAGAGACAGAGACGGGCGAAAGGAGGGGAGAGACGGAGACTAATGAAAGGAGGGGAGGGACAGAGATGACAGAGAAGGGACATTACTAATGCCTCCCCTACATTAGTATCAGAGGAACAATACCGGTTTCATAATCGATACTTATAGGGGTTTGGAGCCAGTACTAATAGCGGTTTCCCTAGTAGTGTCCAGTGGTTCTCCACATGAAAATTTACTCCGGTTCGCCAGATGCATTCTCCACCCATCTCCTGCTTGCTTGGGGAAAAAATATACTACATTCATTCGTTTGTTTTTTATTGACGTTCAGACAAAAGAATTTTATCTAGCTAGTTCATTTGTCCGAAACATATATAAAAGATCGGAGGAAGTACACCACATAATCATCGGAGCCTCGTTATACATCACCGGCGTAGGACGTAGAACCACAGAAAAGCTGATATGTCATGTTTACTGGACATGACTGTCGACTCGTGCTATTCTTTAACGGAATAATAAATGTGGTAGGACAAAGGCTAGCAGGCACATAATTCGGCCCTCATCAAAGGGGCACAGCTAGGGATGAAAACATATCGGATACGAACGGATACTGATACAGATAATTTTTCTTTCTCGGACTGAATTCTCGGATCGAATTCGGATACAGACAATATATTTTGTGTCGAATAGTGATATTCATCATATTTGGATCATAGAAATTCAACTTTGAATTTCCGGATACTAATGCAGTACGGATAGTTACGGATATTAAATGTCTGGATTCGAATACAGTCTTACCATTTGAGTGTCTGACCCTTTCGGTCAGTCGGTCGGATGGATAATATCTGTACCACTTTCATCCTTTGGCGCAACAACCTATTCAAAGACAAAAAGAAAAAAAGGAGAATAGCAAAGAAGTGTGGCCCAGCCCTGAGCCCACCCATGAGCGGCGATCGCAGCCCAGCATGGCCACTGTGGCCCTGTGCCCCTGTGGGCATGTTGAGGGTTTCGGCCGAACTTGGCTTGATTCAGGACGAACAACTGGACTTATGATGTAAAAAAATAATGCGAAATTCCTAGGAAGATGTAGAAATTTCCTATGCGAAATGTTGAGCCAGGATTTGATGATTATTCATCTATAAGAAAATGAAAATATTGAATTTTGGGAGATTTGTGATGTTGCCTCTGCTATGAAGTCTAATGGTGATTTTGCCCCTATTTTTTGAACTTTGTGATTTTGCCCTTGCTATTTCAAATCAAAGAGTGCCTCTACCCCTGTTCTGTGACGAGAAGTTAACGGTGCCAAATTTGGTTTGAAAAGACAAAACTGCCCGTGTTTTGTCATTACTATTTTGAGTTCTTTGTGATTTTACCCTTGTTTTGGTAACAAAATGAGCAGCACTTTGACACATTATTTCATACTTTGACATATATTACTTCAAGCACAAAAACCCATTTTGACATATATCCACATGCTATCAGATCACACCATATTCACATATACGGATCATAAAAGCTCCAACATAAATCACCAGATCACCACATGGGCACAAAAGCTCCAGATCACACCATAACACATCCCAACATATTTTGATGTGTACATATCACATCACAGTCAACAAAAGAACTAGGGTTCTAGTAGAGAGCTAGTACATATGATATCACAGTGAAGCATTTATGCCTGGCAAAGTGTATCCAAGCTCCCTCAATTTTCTCCTCTTCCCCTTCCCCTTCCCCTTCCTGGTGCACTTGATGTTCTTCCTCCCCTTGCCCTTCCCCTTCATCAGCCCATAGTTATGCATGTCAATAACTTGTCATCGTAAGGTTCTACCTTGCAGCCATGACTTTGGACCCCCATTGGGCAAGATGAAAAATGAACAAACTCTAACAAGAAGTTCCAAATCCCTGTGATTAACCACAACACAAAATTTAAAGTTAGGCAAAGCGCTCTACAGACCACATGTAATTCGCCCAACAGATCCATTTCAATTGAAATCTATGGAAAATAGAGACATTCAATGCAATATCGGAATTACCTAGCCCCTGGCCAGGCCACGCCTGTCGGGTGTAGAGGTCGCGCCTCGCGCTGGTCCAGGCCGACGCTCAGCCCGGCCGGAGGCCGCACCTCCCGCACGTGGCCCGCGGCCGGCATCCGGTGGAGGCCGCGCCTCCCGCGCAGCAGGGGCCGCGCACCCTCACGTCGCGCCTCCTTCTGCGACCGTCGGGCCTACGCCGTAGCCGCCGCCGCCCTCCTAGATCTTGTCACCGGCGTCGCTGCTCTAGGGTTTCGCGGGTGAGAGGCTGGATGGAGAAGACGAGTGAGGGAGGAGGAACCACGCACGAGTGTGGCGCCTGGATGGATAAGGTGATCATGGGTAGTTTGGTCTATTCACATGGTATTTAGTCTTTTTCCTATTTCTTTTACTTTTTTCAAGTGTTCATCATCTAACAGCATTACATAGAGGGGTATACGGAGCCTTCGTCTATGAAATGGAGGGGCAAAATCGCAAAGTTGAAAAAATAGGGGAAATCACCATTAGATTGTATAGCAGGGGCAAGATCACCGATCTCCCTTGAATTTTCTATGAGGGGCGGAGGGAGTAGAGGTTTTTGGTTCCGCAGCCCCTCCTCTCCTCCTAATGAAAAGTATCAACGTTTACCACATTAAATATGTATGTTATGAAAATATACTTTATAATGAATTGAAGTCCCCTAGGAATAACCAATCATCCTCAGGCTGTATAGACGCAATTTGAAATGACTTTGCAATTCAGTTCAGTACATAACTTAGACAGTTGGAAATTAACAACTGTATATGGTCCTTGCAATGAGCCTGACAGATCTGAGTTTGTGGACTGGATGCGAGGTATTTCTATACAGCCTGAGGATGATTTGTTGTTCCTAGGGGACTTCAACTTTTATCACTCAGTAGATGACTGTAACAAACCAGGTGGAAATCTTGCTGATACTCACTGGTAGAGAGCGAGACTTTGGTTCGGGTCTTTAGTCCCGGTTCAACTTTGGAGCCGGGACTAAAGGCCTTTTGTCGACGTGGCAAATGGCTGTCAGCCCCTTTAGTCCCGGTTGGTATTACCAACCGTGACAAAAGGGGGGACTCCCAACGGCTCCATCCGGCAATAATTGCCCCCTGTCTTTAGTCTCGGCTCGTAACACCACCCGAGACTAAAGCATTAGTCCCGGCTAGTGTTACGAGCCGAGACTAAAGGGTTACCCTTTAGTCTCGGCTCGTACACCACCCGAGACTAATGGCCGGCATCCATATAAGCACCGTACCTCCTTCTTCCTCCTGTCACCCGAGCCATTCACCGTACCACTCACCCGCGAGCTCAAGCTCCTCCCCTCCATGGCGACTCAAGCCTAGGGTGGTGCTGCGATTTTTTTCTTCATTAGTTTGTGAAGATTTCTCTCCTCCAAAGTGTTGTCAAGGTTGGAATCTTCATCCTCCCTTCATTTGTTGTGATTAAATTTTGTTTTATGGTTTAGAAAATAGAAATGTTAATTTGTAGCTAGGTAGGAGGAGCTTAAATTAGAGAGATGAGATTTTGTATATACACGTGAAAATGTAGTTAGGATGGTACTTGCATTGTTCCTTCTTTCATTAAATTTGTATTAATAAGCATTCTCTTATTTTCTTGTTTTTCATAATATTGAATTTTTCTTGTACATATATATAGTTTATAAAATATATGCTCATAAAGGAAGACATATGAAAATGTACTAGGTATTTCCATTCTTTCATCGTTAGAAATGATTTTATTCTAGGTAGCTATTGGAGGAAATAGAAGATTAAATTCTTTTGTTAAGTATGTTTTTTATTTTTATATAGAATAAATGTAAGCATTCTCTTATTTTCTTGTTTTTCATAAAATTGAATTTTACTTGTACATATAGTTTATAAAATATATGCTCATAAAGAAAATAATAGACATACAGAAAATGTACTAGGTATGTATTTCCATTCTTTCATTGTTTAGAAGTACTTTTATTTCTAGATAGCTATAGGAGGAAATAGAAGATTAAATTCTTTTATTAAGTATTTTTTATTTTTATATACAATAAATGTAAGTATTTTCTTTTTTTCTTGTTTTTGATACAGCCCACATCCTAATTAGGTACCGAACATCACGCCAGGTGGGGACCGCCTGCAGCTCCGTGATGTTGGACCCGTATCCGACTAGGAGGTGTAGGGCATGTGTAGTACTGTAAGTGGGAGAGCCAGGTGTATATGACGGTGAGGTGAGACTGTTGTAGTTCCCGGAGCATCTGGGTCTTCTGAGTCGCTGGTTCATAAAGGTTATGTACAGTAATAATAGTGTTGAATTCTATCCCCTTTTGTTTTTCTATTTATGCATATATTGAATCCAATCTATATATGCAAACTAATCCTATTTATTGTGAATAATGTGTTTATTTTGATTTGGATATAGTTTGAGCTAACAATGTCGCCGCCAAGTGGTGTTGGTAATGGCGCCCGTGGCCGCGGGCATAGTCCGTCCGTGGCGGGCGTGGTGGCCGTGGCATTGGCCGTGGAGGTCTTGGTGGCCGTGGAGGTGTTTTGAGGACCTGCTGCCTCTACGTCCCGTGATTGCACTTTCACCGCGAGATTACCTTGCAAATGGGTGATCCGAGACGTGTAGCTAACGTGGTAATATAAGAATTGAAATTAATTTGCTTTACATAGAACTTTTTTCATTTCACATGGAAAATCTGTAATTTTAGTTACATATATAATTATTGTAGGTTATCAACAATATCAGATGGCTCAGAGACATTATCGGGGATATGAATGGTACTCCTCCTATAGTGCAAACCGAGCACGTTGATGAGCACATGGCAAGAGTGTATATCATGTAGACTACTACGGTTGCCGCGAGGCGCGCCACACCCGATGGTTGCCATTGCAACAGCTTGGCTCAACATCACCTATTCGGTTAACCCGAGAGAGGATGCTGTGGAGAATTGTCTACAACAGCTCCGAATAATGTTGGGTGCTTCGTGACCATTCCTATTTTAAATTAAGGCAACTCGAGGTGAAGGCAATGTGGTTGAGACAACAGAGAGGCTTTTGCAGGACTCATCGAGTTGTGGTATAATATACACATATATATATATATAAGAATTTTTATTCATTCTTAATTAATTTGTTTATGTTACATATATATTTTGAACTTTCATAAGGTTATTATATCTCATCATCATGTCGACAGTGGATCCTCCGTTCTGCTTATGCTTCAATTAGCTTATGATTCTTAATCAAGTCGTGGAAAGAGTTGGGGTGGATTACTATGGTGGGGAGCCGTTTTTCACCAACAATTGGAAGAGTCAAGCAATTCTTAACTTTCTACTGCCAGTAACCCGAGGCTCCATTGTTTGATGTCTCAGAAGATTTGTGACACTCCTCAAGCGGAGGAGAGTGCACTAATGTACGCCTAGCTTATTTTGAGGGAGTTCTAGGTCGGAGGATTGCACATTAATCATATTCCATATCTACAAGCGCGTCGCTCCATAACATTATGCATGCATGGATAAGGCTTTGTAGCGCACTATTATATGAACTTGTATTAATTAGCTAGCTATGTGAACCTTTATGAACTTATTATTAATTATTATTAATTAGCTACTTTCTTATGAATTCATGTATTGTCTTCAACATGTTTAGTAGCGATAGTGTTTTTGGTGACACCTCCAAGACCATGCATTCATATTGCATTGCACCTCCCAAGACCGATAGGGAGTAAGCTGCCCAAGCATAGTGTTTTCGGTGACACCTCTCAGAGGTCACTCCAAAGATATATATACTAGCTCTTAGACACCTTTTCCAGAGAGTGAGAGAGAAATGTCGACATCTTGCTTGAACAGTCGTCTTTTGCATCGGAGGTTACGTGCGCTATATATGTATACGTAAGTCATTGTAAAAAATTAGGTAAATGTAAAATTGATAATTAGTTATATGGATCATTATATCAAAAAGTAAACAAAGACAAAGATGAGAAGAAGGGTGAGTTTGATGATATATATTCCGTTATGAGCTGGATGATGAGAACTAAAGGCCTACCTACATTCTTCCCGAGCATGTTGATCATTCAAGACAATACGAATTCATAAATGTGTTTGAAGCAGAGGTTCAAAAGCTAGAAGTCGACTACCAGCTTGGGACTTGTACTCATTGGTATTAATTAATGTCGTGCCTTGTAATAGCTATCATGTGACCTCTGTATGTATACGTAAGTCATTGTAAAAAATTAGGTAAATGTAAAATTGATAATTAGTTATATGGATCATTATATCAAAAAGTAAACAAAGACAAAGATGAGAAGAAGGGTGAGTTTGATGATATATATTCCGTTATGAGCTGGATGATGAGAACTAGAGGCCTACCTACATTCTTCCTGAGCATGTTGATCATTCAAAGATAATACGCGAATTCATAAATGTGTTTGAAGCAAAGGTTCAAAATAGCCATCAGGTGACCTCTGTATGTATACGTAAGTCATTGTAAAAAATTAGGTAAATGTAAAATTGATAATTAGTTATATGGATCATTATATCAAAAAGTAAACAAAGACAAAGATGAGAAGAAGGGTGAGTTTGATGATATATTCCGTTATGAGCTGGATGATGAGAACTGGAGGCCTGAGCATGTTGATCATTCGAAGACAATACGCGAATTCATAAATGTGTTTGAAGTAGAGATTTTTCTGAGTTGGTTTACTAATATTTTCAATTTAATTTATTTTCCCCTTCAAATTGTAAACGAAAATTAGAAATAATTGTTTCAACTCTTGAAATAATATGTGCATAGAAAAGTAGGTATTTTTTGGTCTTAACTTAATATAATTTTGCATGGCACAAATATTTTAACTAATGATTTTTTTTAAATGTTCAAAGCAAAAAGGAATGAGATAAATGAGGAAGGAAAAGAGAAATGTTAACTTGTCAAAATTACCTTTAGTCCCGGGTGGTGTTACCACCGAGACAAAGGACCTCTTTAGTCTCGGGTGATAACACCACCCGGACTAAAAGGCTAAAATTTGCCT
The DNA here is from genome assembly GCA_022644695.1 of Cenchrus purpureus. NCBI lineage: Eukaryota > Viridiplantae > Streptophyta > Magnoliopsida > Poales > Poaceae > Cenchrus > Cenchrus purpureus. The sequence continues at coordinate 68,297,179 of CP053455.1, forward strand.
TTAGGGGCTCCCGTTGAATACCCTTTGTCACGGGTCGTGAAACCACCGTGACAAAGTTTTAGTCTCGGGTCGTAATACAACCCGGGACTAAAGGGTCTTTAGTCACGGTTGGGAATACGACCCGTGACAAAAGAGGGGGGGTTCTATATAAGCCCCGTGCCGCCTTCCAGATCGGCACTTAGCCATTTTCCCTAAATCGCTCGCCTCTCTTCTCCGCCGTGCCGCCTCTCCTCGCCGCCTGCCCCGACGCGCCTCCCGATGAGAGGCCCCTCTCGACGCCGCCTCCCGACGCCGCCGCCTCCCGACACGCTGCAGACGCGCCTCCCGCCGCCGGGTCAGCTCGATCGCGCCGACGTCCGCCTCACCGCGCGTGCATCGACTCGACGGCCGCGGCGCCTCCCGACGCGCCGCCCCGACGCCGCATCTCCTCCCGACTCGCCGCCTCCTGCCGCGCGCCCGCCCCGCCGTCCCTCCTCCATGCGCGTGCCGCCTCGATCCGGATTCAGATCAGACCACCGGCCAGCCCGACGACCGGTGTGCGCCGCTTGTCGACCCACCGTGGCCGCGGTCGGCGGCGTGTGCCCATGGCGGTACGGCCGTAGCTGGAGTTTGCCTTGACGCCAACCCGTAAAATGCTTGCGTCATCAGTTATTTTTAATTAAATTCATTTGATTTAGTTTATCAATTGATATATATGTAGTTATAAAAAATTCATAGATATGCATGAAAGTTTTTAAATTTATATGAATGGAACGAAAATTTAATTAGAAATAAATTGTAATGCTTTGTATATTTTTGTGTGTATATACAGTCATACATATAAATTTATTAGCACAAACGACTATGGACCAAAATCTTATTTGTGTATTTGAGTTCTTGATTGTTTTCTAATATACAATTTCATAGTTTGATAGTTCAAAGTCGACGATCGCGCTCCGTCTCGAACAAGTGACTTCCGTCACCTCTGTCATTCTCCCACACGGCACCGCCACCAACAAGCATCGTTCGTCCACAAGTTAGTAGAAATATTTTGACTTTGTTTATTCAAGAAAATTCGTAGTAAATACTTGTTTATTCTAGAAAGTTTTATAAATTGTTGATTATTCCAAAAATTCATAGAAAAAACTTGTTGCTTATTCTAGAAATTCAAAGAAAATTCTTGTTCAATAAAGAAATTCTTAGTAAATTCTTGTTTATTCTAGAAAGTTTTAGAAATTGTTGATTATTCCGTAAATTCATAGAAAAAAACTTGTTGCTTATTCAGAAATTCATAGAAAAATCTTGTTGTTTATTCTAGAAATTCAAAGAAAATTATTGTTCAATAAAGAAATTCTTTGAAAATTCTTGTTTATTCTAGAAAGTTTTAGAAATTGTTGATTATTCCATAAATTCATAGAAAACACTTGTTGCTTATTCTAGAAATTCATAAAAAAAAACTTGTTGATTATTCTAGAAATTCAAAGAAAATTCTTGTTTATTCAAGAAATTCTTAGAAAATTCTTGTTTATTCTAGAAATTCATAGAAAATTCTTGTTTATTCCAGATGGATGACAACCATGACAACTTTATGGCCGACATTATTGCTGGTGGTACAAATACGATTGCAACCTTCACCGATGAGGAGTGTAGTCAGGCGGACATATACCGGAACATACCTCCGAATGAGGAGGATGCCGCCCCTGTCGAGGACACAACAAAGAAATATTGAGGACAATCGAAACAATGAGGAAAGTCTTGTGAATGAAAATATTGAATGTTCCCACGAGGTATATATATATATATATCTCATGCATTAACTTCATAGTTCTTATTTCTCTAACCTCAATTCTTACATAATTAATTAAATAACGAATCTGCAACTTGTAGGCCTCAGGCTCCACATCAAAAAAGACAAAGAGAGGGCGTACACAATTACTCACCGCCATGTCATGTATCATATCACAAGTATCGGATGTCACAACCATGTGGTACCATGGAAATTTGCCTTCAGGGGAGACATTGCCACCTATCGAAGCCGCAAAAGAAGAAGAGAGCGCGAAGAGGAGGAACAGCAGCAAGAGATAGAGAAAAGACTTAAAGAACACGGAGAAAAGGTGACGGCAGATATTGAGCTGAGTGGCGCCGCATTAAAATGAGATGGCCCCATCTGGAGGAGCCTCTAGTACAAGTTCCTTCGCTCACAAAGCAGTTGTGCTTCCGCAGCGGTTCCCAAGAGCAAAGGGCAATAGAAGGAGTTCAAGTGGACAGCCAACGGTACCACATGGATGACATCGTCGAGCACCACATGTGAGCTTCACAAGCCATTCGGCAACATCAAAATGAAGGTATGTATAATTTATGCTTTTATTAGCTCAATAATTCATGCATATATATTACTTTGAATTTTGTGAACAGGCATTCACAATGACGATATAATTCATGCTAATAATAACTAATTAATTATTATTTCTCGAATTGGCGTGCTTTTGCACGCTCGGTTTCACAGACGAGCCACGTGATGCCGATTCCACCTGCGAGAGAAGATCCGTAACCTGATTTTGAGGAGCTAGAGCTAGAGATCCCAGGAGGTGATGGGGAAAAGACACTTAAGGATGCGCTACACGGTATCATATTATGGCTGAAACGTTACATCATCATAATCCCCGAGAATGACGGATCTCCGAGAGACCCCCGAGCCGGGCCGTCATCATCACTACCACCGCCGCGAGCCTCTACAATCGTCGTCTCCGGGCCGATCATCACTACCGCCGCTCACCTTCTCCGCAAGAAGCATACGACAATTCGGGAGAAGCGAGCTCCACGATCAGATGACATCCTCCCAATTCACCTCGGCAACCATCGGCCGCAGAGCCACATAGGTCTCGAGCGCAATCTTTCGAGTCGGTGCAACCACCAAAGAAAAAACGAAAACGACCAGCAAAGAAAAAGCTCGAGCCAAAGAAGCTAGCATGGGAGATGATGATGAAGAAACAAAGCGATTGTAGATAAAGAAGTCGCGGAATTCTTTTGCAAATTTGAGAGAAAAATAAGCAGGAAGAGCTGGAGGCCAAAAAAAATGAAGGTCGTAAGGAGAGACTCTAGGCTTTCATAGACGAGAAGGAAGCAATAAGGAGAAGGAAACCGACTTGAAACGAACTATGAGCGTTCGGTGGACAAGTCTTATGCTAAGAAGAGACAACGAGGGTCGCCGAATAGTTACATCGAGCAAATACCTACGTCGACGCCGGGACCGCCACAAACAAGAACAAGGAGAAGCAAATAGATGCATCCACGATCGGACTAACTTGTTTGCGAGCCTCAATGGTAAGCACAAAAGTAATTGACAACATGTCTGCAGAAGAACTGGCTCATGTCATTTACTTTTATGAAAAAACAAAGATGCCTCTTGGTGGTATTCTCGGCCTTGAAGACCTACCATGGATAAAATTTCGTACCTAGATGGCGCTTTCAGCTAGGACAACCTCTAGTGAAGCTGGTCAACAAGCTCCCAACTAAGATGCGCAGATTTCATGACCGGTACTTGCGTAAGTCACCGAGGGCCCTGGAGATGTTTGGTATGCTCATGAGACCTGGAGATTTTGCCCTTCAAAATGAGAAGGTGGTCCGCTCCAATTCATTGATATCTATGAAATTTACCATCCGGGCCGTGAATACCGATCTTATGATGGCTTGGTGTCTGTAAGTGACATATTTTCATATGTTTATTAATAAATTTATTACATTTGTCGATCTACTAATTAACATTTAGATTTCTTCTTGTGTAGCCTGCAACTTACTGAGATGCGAAGGAAGGGTTATTCAAGAATTGCTTTCATGGACCCATCAAAAGTTAACGAGCAGGAGATCCGGAACCAATGAAAAACAACAATCGAGATAATTTATAGGCACTTAGATGAGTTTCATTACAAGAACCTTATACTCGCCTTACAACTTCGTGTAATACGATTGTCATCTAATTATCCTTGTTAATTCTATTTAGTCAATTCTAATCTCCATGAGCATGCATACAGATTCCACTGGATTCTACTCATAATCACTATCGATAATAGCAACATCAATGTGTATGATTCATTGAGAAAAGATCCCTCAAAATACCAAGACCTTCAAGATGTATTTCACGAGTAATAATTCTATCTATGACATTTTCTTTAATGCAATATATATATTTAGCTTTTTTACTAACATATTGTATCTTTTATTATTTTGCCTCAGAGCTTGGACCATGTTCATTGCAAATCACCGAGGACCATTTCAAGAAAAATTAGATGGGTCACTGATTTTCCGGTACGTATACAAATAACAACTTCAGATTGGGAATATTTAAAATGTATAACACTAGTAATTCATAATCTGTTCTCCTCTCCACTTTAGTGTTTGAGACAAGAACAAGGAAATAATTTATGCGGGTACTACGTCTGTGAGCACATACACCATTACAATGGCAACACGGATGATGATAGTGTAAGTAAAATAAACCTATTAATAATACATCATTTTTATCCTATTTTGTATATTTAATCACTTGGTGTATTATATCAACCTATTTGCAAATTACAGAGGATTATAAAAAGGGACGCACTCATTGAGAAGGATCGTCTCTTGGCAATTCAAGAAGCTCTCATGGGATTCCTCATGGACAAGGTGGTTAATCCACAAGGAAAACATTATTATGACAACCATCCAATTGACCGACTCACCTCCGAGGAAAGCTAATTGAGACTAGAAATTTGAACTGAATGATATTTTGATGTATATATACTATATGGGGTTTTGATGTATATATAATAGTTTAAGAAAATACTATTTATTTTCATGTGTATAAATTATTATGTGTATATACATTTATAAGTTTATATATGTAGATATATAGGGTTTAATTTATATATAAGTCTAATCTAAGTGCGTATATGATATATATTGACAGGTATACATATATACAAGTGCAAATACGTATACGTACATATACGGGTTAGACAACAATTAGACTATACGAGACTAAAGGGGGTGGGCGCAGGCGCTGGCGTGCCCCCCCTTTAGTCCAGGTTGGTTCACCCGAGACTAAAGGGGGGGGGGCTTTTGTCTCTCATCATTAGTCCCGGTTGGACTTGAGAGACCTATATCCCTTACCAACCGGGACTAAAGCCCCTCTCCCTACCAGTGACTCTTATCTTTAATGATATCATTGGACACCTTGGATTAGTTGAATTACCTCTGAAAGGTAGAGCGTTTACTTGGAGTAATATATGCAACAAGACCCGTTACTTGAACAACTAGATTGGTTCTTTACATCAGTTAATTGGACCCTTTCTTATCCCAACACTATGGTTTTACCGCTAGCCAAAATCACTTCTGATCATATTCCGTACAGAGTGATGGTAGGAACTAAAATTCCTAGATCAACTTTATTTCACTTTGAGAACTTTATGCATGACCACCCGTTTTTTTAAGCTGTTCAACTTGGTTGGGAAAGACAAATTAGGAATCACAGGAACTTTGCTACAATTCTTGCTAGTAAATTGAAGAATGTCAGGTACAGCCTCAAGCAATGGAGTAGAAAACTCTCAAATCTAAACTTACTGATCTCCAACTGCCATAATTATCTTTTATCTAGACTGCGTGGAGGAGCGTAGACATCTCTTTATCCATGAGTGGAATTTCATGAACTTCATTAAAGGGCACCTGTTGCAATCATACAAAACTATATATAAGAGGTCCCCACTAAGGAATTCTTTGAGCTCTCAGCTAGCCACATCAGCAACTAGCCCCACCACTCAGTCCCACTTCAGCGACCATGCCGCGCCGCCCCCTGCCCCCGCTTAGGGCAACTCCAGCAGAATCCTTAAAATTGAACCCTTATCCACTCATATAAGGGTCTCTCATCTACATTTGAGACTTCTATTTTCCTTCCAACTCCAACCCAACTCTCATATACCCTCTTATCTCCTTTGGTTATTCACTTCTTACACGTGGGGCACACTCATCAGCCCTTTTTTTAACTGCCACCCTCCCCCGTCTCCTCTCCCCTTCTCCCTCTATTCCCCACTTCCCCTCCGCCCTCCTCCCTCTGTTTCCCATAGCTGCCGGCCCCCACGGGCCCGGCCTTCCCTCCTCGAGTGCAGATGCGAGGTGGAGCACCGCCGAGTACCACGGGCACGGGCGCGGGGCGCAGCACCTCGAGCCCCGCCGCCGACCTCCTTGGGCACGACTGCGAGGCAAGATGCCGCCGCCGGCCACCACGGGCACGGCTGCGGGGCAAGATGCCACAAGCGGCCTCCACGAGCACGCCGCCGCCGGCCCCCCAAAGGCGTGGCCGCGGGATAGGCTGCCGCCGATGGATCTACAGGTCTGATTTACCCTCGCCTCCTCCCTCTGTTCCCCATCCGCAGCCACCAGGAGGAGCGCCGTCGGCCCTTATCCGCGCAAGAAACCTCCATGGACGCGCGGGAGGGCCGTCCGTTGGCGCTTCACAGGATGAGGGGGCGGAAGAGGGTCTCCCACAGCTGAGAGTCGGAGGGGAGAAAATGAGGTTGCCTCATCTGGCGGGGGGCGGATAAGGGGTGGGTTGGACCTATTTTTTGCTTTCCCTCCTCAAAGATAAGGTGAGGGCTCAGAAGAGAGATGGGTTAGGGAAATGTTGGTATTTCTTAACGTCACCACTACGTCGCCGGGATAGCGTGAGCGTATAAGAATCACCTTGGTATACCTATGAGTACAAATGAATCCGCAAGCGCACGGATATACCGTTGTAGCACTTCATCTAAGGAGTATTCCAAAGGGTATGGAATCCAAGGAACAGAAGGGGAGCTCTACGAGTGACTATCCAAGGACACAAGATCCCTGTTGAGGTAGATTGGGAGATGAGGAGTCTCCTATGGACATTGATTCTAGAGGGGCACAAGCACGTGATAAGGACACTCGCTTCGGGCACCGGCTACCTCCTGGCTATAACAGTTGGTTCCGGAAAGAAGCTCTACGCTATATCCGAACGTGGAGGAGTACAAAGGGTCCAACGGCTGTCACTACCGCGACCTACCTCGAGACAAACCATGGGATACGGGCGAAACGAAGGATAACCTGTAATCTAGACACCACGTCTACACCACCGATCACTACTATAGCACGGTTACGTCTGACGTCCCGTAGCAACACTATAGCACTCTGTATAAATACCGAGTGACGAACCCGCAAGTACGGGCCAGGCCTCACTCATCATGGAATCAAATAGGCGACAGGAGATATGAATGATACTTTGATCTAAATCAGATATGCATGAGCGTCCACTATATTCTAATTAACGAACAATCATACAAACGGATAAACTACTTGTGTGACTTCTCCACAAGATCGAAAGGGATCGTGCTACTAAAACACAAGCCTAAGATCAAGAACGGACGAAGAACAAAAGAACATATCACCTATGCATAAATGCCACTTTAGTCTAATTGGAATATACTGAAATACTCACTTTAGTCTAAATGAAGAATGACATCATCCACGAGGTACAAGGGGATGATGAATGATGAACGGATCATCACCATCTCACCTCTACTCATCCACACACTCCCTCTCTACCTAGCACCACCTAGGCTAGATCTTCTACACACACACACACACTCATGGTGAGGTGAGGTTTCACCTCCACGAAGAGAGAATGAGAGAGGAGAAAGAGGCAAAGGTGAGAAGTTGCCTCCTCTTCTATTTATAGGCTCAGACACCGGCGTGAGAACACCTCGAGCACCCCCGGAATGGGCCTAGGAGCCAATCAGGAAGCACCACATGGAAGGCCAGGATGAACCGACGCAAGGTCGGTGCTCGGTGACTGTGGGTCACCGACCCCATGGTGGGCCCCTCACCTTGTGCTTTCTCATGGTGGCTGTCAGGTGGGTCCTTATGGCGGTTCCAGGTGTCCACATGGTTTTGAGGTAGTTTGGGCACGTTGGTGGGCCATAGGACCCATGTGATGCACACATGGCGGCTTCTGATTCGTCGAGTCTTCCTCCCTTGGATTGATGACGTCATGGATCCAGGGGATGCCTGCATGGCAGCCCCTCATTGGCTGAGCCTGAATTACTTGGATCAAAGAGGTGTGTTTTCTTCTCATTTCTTGTGCTAAATACCTACATTCGACTTTGTATTGCCACTTGTGGAATTTGTCTTCTATTGTGGATGCATAGTTCTCATGATAAAATGCAGGAATCGACAATCTTAAAATATGTACTTAACAGCCGTCAACAGGCAACTCCAATCAGCCTGTCAAATTCGAGCCCTCATCCAGCTATATGAGGACCTCCTATCTGGATTTGAGGCTCCTACTTCCCTTCCAACTCCAACCCAACTCTCAAATACCCCTTTCTGATACATTCTGCTTTTTATTCACCGGCCCCACCTGTCAGCAACCCCCGCCCCTTATCCACCCATCCACCGTCAGATCCCCACCTCCCTCCCCTGCTCCTCGAGAGACCTTGAACGTCGCCGCCGCCCCTACCCATGCAGGCCCGCCACGCGCGTGCCCTCCTCCTGTGCCACCCTCCCGCCTTAACGACCCGGAGCTCCCTCCTTGCACTAGCCCGCCACTGCTGGCCTCCCCCCGCCAGCCCGCCCCTGCTCCCCTCCCCATGCTATCTACCTCCGCTAGTGGCAGAGTAGGCGACGAAGGGGGAAGTGAGAGGGGAAGGCGAAGCTTCCTCCCCGCGCCGGCCACCTCCGAGTGGCTGACGGAGCGGATGCCACGCCTTCGTTGGGCGAGCTCCGTGCGTGCCAGCCAAGATGCACCTGCGGCAGTGTGGATAGCAAGTGGCGGTGCTGGATTTACTCTGTACGCACTCTCTCTCCTCGATTCCATGGATGGCGATATGAGCGGCCTCGATTCGGACATCTCCGAGCCATGGCACGTGTCCTGGTAGTTGATGCTATGGATGGATGAGAGTTCACGTCGAGAGCTCCTACATTTGAGAGTTCTCGACAATGAATGAGAGGGCAGATGGGAGTCGGAGTTCGGTTGAGGGTTCGGTTGGAGACGGTTTTTCGAGCCAAAACTCTCAAAGTTAGGATGAGAGTGGGGATGAGGCCTCGGTTAGAGTTGCCCTTACCGGCCGCGCTTACACATAGCATCCCCCTCGCCTTCCCGCAATGTGTGCCTTCAAATCTGCTGTCGCACCCTCACCTCCCCACCATTGCCCCCCTCACCTCCTCGCCACCTCGCTTCCCTACCACTGCCACATTGCCTCCCCACCGCCGCATCCATAAAACGTCCACACCGTACGAAGGAGAGGAGAGGAGAGGAGAGAGAGAGAGAGAGAGAGAGAGAGCGACCGGCTGCTAGCTAGAGGTGAAGAAGCCGCACCTGGAGGGGGAGGAGGAGGCCGCACGCCAGTAGGCGAGGAAAGGATGCGCGACCCGTGCCTGATGGAGGAGGAGGTCGCACGCCGTGGCGGCTGGGCCTGCCACACCAGAGAGAGGAGGGCGCCTCCTGGTCCAGCCTCAACCCTGCCGATGGATCCGGCCTAGAGGAGGATGCCGCCGTCGACGAGGAAGTTCGCCGGGAGAAGGAGACCGCCACCAGCCCGCGTCGCACCTCCTCGCCCGACCCCGACCACGCCGCCATGCTCAGATTGATTCGCAGGGGAAAGGAAGAGGGACGAGGAAGTCAGGGATGGAGGAAGGCGTCGCGACCACCATCGCCTGCGTCTCGGCGCCTCCGGGCCCACGTGGATAGCTAGGTATGGAAGAGAGAAATATTATTGACTTTCCCTATCCAGAACTCCATGTGCAACAACGACATATGGGCCTAACTAAAAGGCCTGTTTCACGTGCCACAGCCCACAAGTACAGCCCCCGATGAAGGTTCTAAATTTTAGCACTTTATCAAAGGGACCTAATCTAATTAATTGCAAGAGCAACACTAGAAAGCAAAGCAAGTCCGTCAGGAGGGAGGAATCCTTGAATTCTCTGGGTTCATCATGAATACCATATTGATAATTTCTCTTGATAACTTTTCATTTTATCAATTAAACATTTTATTGTCCTCGCTTATCTATCAAGTTAAATATATTTTACCTTCACGTAAAACAGAGCTCAAATCTTTATTTTTTTCCCCAAGTGCATCAAATAATCATTAAAACTCAAAATTTAACATATCTCACAGCAACACGTGGCTGATTTTCTGTGGCCAATAACATGTATTTGTGAGTAGCACATCACAAAAATCCCGCAGTTGAAATTTATGTAGGATTAATCATTTTATAATGGTTCACTCTCAACAAATAACATGCTTTCATATTTAATGTTGTTTACAAATGAATGTTGTGATGTAATCACTTTGGTGGTTCTACTTTCACATTTTAGCTTAAAATTTTGTTTAAAAAATTCTACAGCAACGCGCGGGGTTTCACCTAGTTGTTAAGGTACAAGAACCTGTATTGGAAGAAAAGATATACTGTGAATAGAATTAGGGATTCTTGGGTTCTTACCTTTATTTTGAACTCCAATTATGACTTCACGCTCACTTTCGTCAACATTGCATTGCATTTTACCCCTGATTTATAAACATCAAGCTCAATTTCGTCAACATTGCATTTTTACCCCTAATTTGTAAAGATCAAGCTTCTAACTCTGGTAACCTAATCCGGAATAAACTAAATAAAATAAATGAAATTTTCCTCATAATAGAGGGAAATGACACCAATACTTCTTATCTCTTCAACTCCACTCCACCACCCACGGGCACATCTCTCTCCTCCCAGTCGGACGACGTGCGGCAAGCGGTGGTGTCGCGCAGCTTGAAGGGGTGAGGAGCGAGCACGCTGCACGGGCTGCGAGGGCTGCGAGGGCGGCCGTGGTGGTCCCGCGAGGGCGGCGCAGCGGCGCCTGGCCGAGCACGTGAAGCCAGGCCGTGCGGTGGTGCGTGCAATTCCTGCCCAGGAGTCACGAGGGGGGGGGTGGGGGCTCACTGGAGCAGGAGACGCAGGGAAAAGTCACTTTTGTTCAGGCCCGAGTGGGTTTTATCCAGGCCACCGATCTGCGTCATTCTTTGTGCGAAAGTTAACGCCGGGTCCTGTTGTTGCAAGTTAAAAATTCAATTGCGTACCGAGTATCAAGTATTGGTCAGGTATTGTAGCAGAGGAAGCCGCACGACGGACAACATGATTGGACGTAAAGGCGCGTTGGGAAATGTAAAAGGTAGATCATTTTTTTTGTGGGGAAAGGAGCTAATCCACAGGTGGTTTGAAAATGGAACCTCGGAACGGGTTGTGAAACAACCTGGACCACGCGTTTTGGTCACCACACTTTTTTTATTCTGCTCTCTCCTAGTTTATTTTTTTACTAAATACTCTCTCCCACCCTGCCACCCACCTGCAGACACCGTACCTCTCTCCTATTTATTAAATATTCTCTCTCCCACCCGATCTTCAGACTTGCTCTCCCTCCCACCCAACTGGCACCTGCAGACCTGAAGCTGATCATCCCATAGACGATAGGTGTACAACACTGCATTATGGCCTTAAAAATAATACCATTACTTTTTTACCGAAAGTATTTAATCAGTTTAATTGTTCACTCATATGTGGTTGTACACACCGGGATACTAGCACCTTGCACTGTCGGTACCATACTGTAAACCATTATTTTTCCACTGATTCCAAGCTTCAAAACACAAATGAACAAAAATAAAATTTGGTACAACAGGTGAACAGATTATGTCACTGAGAAAGAACAAAATGGAAAAAGAATATAACACAACAAAAAGAAAAAACACAAAAGAACAATTAGAAAGCATGGTGAGGAGCTAATCATGTACACAAGAAAACCAAAACATATGAGAATCTTGCTGGTACCGCACTCCACTTTGAATGCTAATCTACTACTTATCTAATTATTCTGTGCTCACAAACGGGAGAGAAAGCATGGTGAGAAGCTAAATGTACACAAGAAAACCAAAAAATATGAGAATCTTGCTGGTACCGCACCCACCTTGAATGCTAATATAAAAAACGGAAGAGAAGAAAAAATGAGACAGAAAAATTCCAACCATAAACAAGAATGCTCACAACCTGTACACGATGCTTAAAGAGGGAGATTGAGCGAGATAAAAAAGAGATGAGCATAACCTGTACACGATCTTGTAGAAAGCATATACACAATATGATCTGTGATTAATCGGGAACCAAACGAATAAAAAGAAAAAAGAGAAGCACGCTGACACATACGTGTACTGCCTGTTGCCGCGTACCAAGACCAATCTGAAAGAGCTCAAGCTGCCATCGTCGTGCAAGTGTCCCTGACTTGGGTTAATCTCCAAAACTCGGGCAGACAAACCACGCGGCGCTGGGAGCTGGTGACAGAGTCCCACACGACGGCCTCCTGTCGAGTCACGTCAAAGAAGAGGGCGAGGTCGTGGCGGCAGCCGAGGGCCCTCCAGCTCTCGCTGAGGCCCTGCGCCGGGGTGAAGTGCGAGCCGGGGACACCCAGCATGGCGGGGAAGAAGCTGGGCTTGCTGGATATGCAGAAGAAGAAGCCGAGCAGCAGGGGGGGGGGGGCGTCGAGGACCTGTGGTGCGCGTGGAAGCGGCGGAGGAACTGCGGGTCGGTGATGAGGCGGCACCAGCACTTGCAGACGAGGGAGGCGATGGGGAGGGAGCACGAGAGCGGTGGTAGGGGGACGAGGATCTCCTGGAGGATATCGTCGGCGTCGGGCAGATGAAATATATGTACGATTAATCATTTTATAATGGTTCACTCTCAACAAACAACATGCTTTCATATTTAATGTTGTGTAGAAATGAATGTTGTGATTTAATCACTTTGGTGGTTCTACTTTCACATTTTAGCTTAAAATTTTGTTTAAAAAATTTCGTAGCAACGCGCGGGGTTTCACCTAGTTGTTAAGATACAAGAACCTGTATTGGAAGAAAAGATATCCTGTGAATAGAATTAGGGATTATTGGGTTCTTACCTTTATTTTGAACTCCAATTATGACTTTACCCTCACTTTGGTCAACATTGCATTGCATTTTACCCCTGATATATAAAGATCAAGCTCAATTTCGTCAACATTGCATTTTTACCCCTAATTTGTAAAGATCAAGCTTCTAACTCTGGTAACCTAATCCGGAATAAACTAAATAAAATAAATGAAATTTTCCTCATAATAGAGCGAAATGACACCAATACTTCTTATCTCTTCAACTCCACTCCACCACCCACGGGCACATCTCTCTCTCCCAGCCGGCAGCACGTGCAAGTGGCGGTCAAGGCGTCATGCGAGCTTGAAGGGGCGAGGGTGTCCGCCATGCTCTCATGGAAGATGATGCCACTTGGTGAAGCCATCGAGTTGCACGAAGAACCCTTGACCTCCCCTACCTGGCGTGCCAACTGTCAGATGTTTAGATCTGCATAGCCCACAGGGGTGTCAACCCCAGTGGTTTATTTGTTCGGCGGGGTGAAATCTAGGGTTAAGAACTCGAAGGTTGCGCATGAGCACATGGAACACAAAGGACACGATGAGTTTATACTGGTTCAGACCTCCGGAGAGTAAAACCCTATGTCCAGTTCTTGATTATATTGCTTTGGGCGGATTGCGATTTGGGATGACTTAGCCTCAGGGGTCCGACCTTGCCCGCCTTATATTGGATGACGGACAAGGTCGGTGGGCCCTGAGTCCTGGTCGGTTACAATAGGGAAACCAATCTAAGGAAAGTTACAAAATAATCTCGTGATCTTCGGACTGTCTGGAGGCGCAGCCGACGTCTTCTGCCTTGTCTTGCACGCCAAGTTACCCGACCGGATCAGATAAGGTCATCTAGGAAATCTTCTGGAAGGTCTTCAGGAGGTCGTGTGGGCCACCAACCAGGTCGGTTGGGCCCAGCCGTCGGCGGTCTTCGTAGGCGGACCCACTTATCGGGGATGGCCGTGAGCCTGGTCGGTGGGGACCCAGGGGTACCCATGTCTCACAAGCCCCGAGCGATGTGTAGGCGCATCGACCTTGAGAGGGTCATGACGAAGTCTTGAAGCTATCGACAGGTCGAATAGCATGCACATCAGTCCAAAAAAGAAAGAAATTAATCAGCTTAGCAGCCGACCTGTTTGTAGTCTTGCCGAACGAAGAGAGGTCGAGTGACGACCTATAGGAAGCTGACTTCCAATAGATCGAAACGACGGCGAAAAATTGAGAGGCGCCAAGGACGCACTCATAGAGTAGTATCTCGAGCATCGTATGGGCGGATGGCCAGTATGATGATCCAAAAAGAAAGAGAAGAAAAAGTAGGTCGAGTAACGACGTGATGAGAAACAAGTTTCCCAACAGGTCGGTACGATGAATAAAATAAGAGGGCGTCGAAGACGTTCTCGTAGAGTAGTCCCCGAGCATTGAAGCAGGCAGCATGGCTGGTTTAATGCTCAAAAAAGAGAAGAAAACTGAGTCATGATCTTGATCGAACGAAGTGTAGAGACACCCAGATCTCCCAGCATAGCTGCAAGGAGTATGGCAGGGCCAACCTCAAGGAGGCCTTGTAGGCGTGCTGACCTCGAAGAGGCCTAAAAGCAACAATGCCTAGTATCCGAGGATACCCAGCAAGATTTTTAAACGTCACATGAAGAGGTCTTCTATGATGTCGTAGTTGAGGTTGTAATCCACAAAACCGTAGACGATGAAGCTATAAAAAATGCTGACCTTGAACGAATGGAGTGTAGAGACACCCAGATATCCTGCATGGCTGCAAAGAGTCTGGCAGAGGCACCCGAGGCATGCCGACCTCAGGAAGGTCTCAAATCCAAAGCGCTCAAGCACCCGGAGATACTTGGCAGGGCCATTAGGCGCACACCCCACAGGGAGGCCTTCATTCCCTACGCAAAATCCTGGGTGTCCAGAGTAGACTGGCAGAGCTTCAAAAGCACACCGACCTCAGGAAGGTCACGCATCCAGGGCACCCAACTAGGTTGGCGGAGCCGTAGACATACCGAAGTATTGCAAGACCTAGGTATTAAGGCACGCCAACCTCAGGGAGGTCATTTTGGTGCCCAGACGACTAGCATAGTTGCCAGCCATCCAGCAGAGTCATAGTACTAAGATATTGACGACCTTAGTAATAGGCACACCGACTACAGGGGCCCGACGAAATCGCAGATGTGAAGCTTCTGATCTTAGGCGCCTAGACGGATCTGGCAGAGCATCGAGGCACGCCTACCCCGGAAGGTCTTCAATCGAACCTACGACCATTCTGCTCAGGGAACAAAAATATAGGCTGATTGGAATAGGTCCGTTTACGAGCAGAGCCATAGCGGGTGCACCAGGACGCAGGGCCTAGCGGGTGCAATTAATTGTCGTCGTCGTCCGTAGATGTAGGGAGGCGCAGGGCCATCTGACGTGGAGTCAGTCTTATCTTCTCCATAGATTGCAGGGTCACGGGTCAACAGTGGTTGGAGATTCTCTTGCCACCCAGAAAACGACAAATTGCCCACTGATCAAGAAGTGTACTGTAGCCATATGACGCTGCAGCGGCCTCGGGCATCATTGATGCACAAACGACAAACTCGTCGTGAGGTGGAGAAAAAGTACCTCGCTTTTAATTGTCCACATGTCTACAGGCCCTCTCAATCACGTGCTAATAGTGTCACCACTTCACCGGCCACACAAGGCCTGGTTCTGGCTATAAATAGCACCAGAAGGCTGAAGGAGGCAAGCACCGAGCATTGCTGAGCTATGAAGCCGCAGAGTAGAATTGTGGCCATGCTATGGGCATGTGTCCGTCCACCAGAGCATAGGATGCAAAGTTTGTTGAAGCTTGGAGCTAGAAGAATACTTGCGAAATGTAGATATCTCCCCCACTCTTTGTACCGTGCCTCAGCGAGGAATCCTGGAGAGTTTGGAGGTGATGCTGTAGAGGCCCGAGGTGATGATGCAGGTTCTTAGTAAGCATGAGATGCTCGTCGACGCTTGTGGTACGTGCCGAAGAGCAAGCTTGTGTCTGCATTTTGCAGTCAGGCACAAAGCACGACCTGCTATGCGCAACATTGTGCAGGCGTTCGCCTCGAGGCCGCCATTGGAGGTCTGAAGCTAGAAGAATTCTTGCGATGTGCTCTGCTATAGCAGAGAACATGGTAGAGATTGCTCTAGGTAGATCAAGTCTTCAAATATGTTTGTATCTTGTAACAGGTTCTGGATCCAATGAGGTCGCAGGCGACCTGTGTACCTTCGTAGTTCTTATATAATGTTCGCTCTCTTCTGTCATGTATTGGTCGTTTTGCAGAATTTATTCATCAAAGACCTTTAAATAGTGTGATTTGGGGGCTTGTCGACCTCATGGAGATCGAATTTGATATCAGGACAACCTGGTAGCTTTGATACATGTACGACCTAAACTCGGAGTGTAGGTCGCCAGTCTATCCGTTGTGGAAAAAGTCGTTGGCGTGAAATCCGGTGAGATCGTCTCGCAAAATTAGCGGCGAAGAGCCGTTATGACAGATCCGTTGCGGTGATAGATCCGCAACGGGCGTCTGCGGCGGGACCCATTGAAGGACCGATTAGGCGACCAGAGAGGGGGGGGGAGTGAATGGGAGCCGATAAAAATTCTTCCAGAAGGATGAACTCGGCCTATGCCCCAAATTCACAACCGAGGATTCCCACACGAGTTTGCCAAGGTCGCGTAGTCACAACGGACCTACCAACCCTAGGAATAAACCCCAACTCAAAGCAACACGGAAGCACAATTCAAGAAGTAAAGAACTTAGGCGATGCGACCGGACCGTCTGCGTGGAGGCGGCGGATCGTCTGGGGAGCGGACCGTCCGCAAAGTGGCGGACCGTCCGAAAATGCCAACCGAACTTCCAGTACTGCACCTTGAAAAACGGATCGTCCGTGCCCTACCCGCGATCGTCGATGGCAACTCGTCAGCGGATCGTCCGCGACAAGCGCGACATCGTCCGCAAACTCCTTGCAAACAAAAGCAACTTTCACGACGGATCGAACCACGAACGCGCAAGAACAAGCGACAAACTGGACGAACGCCGGGCGCTGCGGATCGTCTGCGCGCTAAGCGGATCGTCCGCCACAGTGACAGAGCAGCTCGAGCCCGAAAACGAGAAGTCAACCCCTCCTATCCATCCATGGATCTCCCAAATGGCTTAAGCTCTTGAGGCAAGATTTGGGGGAGATGTGAAGCATCCCTAGGAGATGCTATACCCCAAAACTTGAGACCTCAAACGGACTAAATCGCCGGGAATCGAATCGCAACCGAGCTCTACTAAAAAGCTAGGGTTCCAACTGAAATCCTTCAATCGGAGGCCGAATCCGGCGATTGGGGGGTCAAGATCAAGGACAAAGATGCACAAGACATCTATTCATGATCCCCACCAACAAATCCGAACCCAAACACCTCAGAATCGAAGGAACAAGGCCCACACGAAAATCCAATGAAAATAGCTCGAAAAAGACACGAAAATCACACGAGCTACAAGAAGGAAATCAACACAACCATGAATGCTTCCATACTCGGAGGTCGATTCTCTACAAAGCGGTGAAGAAAATCTACGCCTATGGAGCAAGGAAATGAGAAGTAGTCTAGATGGATGGTTTGCCCAGAAAACCCTAGAGCTATATATATGAGTCCCTCTGGGTTGGGCAAATGATCCAAGCTACCCCTAGAAACTTAAGATACAAACCCCTCGGGGCAAATAGGTCATGTAGCACTCCTTCATCGCACGGCCACGCTTCGCCGCAGTCAAGGCCCTCCCGACGCAAGCCTGCGATCCCGCCACGTGTCCGGCGATCGGCTTCTCGACGCCGATCCGATCTCCTCCGCCGAGCCTCCGGTCTTGGTTTTGTGACTCAACCAAGTAACCCGACAATTTTGTGGTGAACCGCCGCAATACCCCGCTGCGGACTCCGGTCGTGAGCCGCTACCCCGCACCGGCCCATGACGACTTCTGCCTTGCTTTTCTTGCCACCATGCGGCCCGCACTTGACCTCGGCCACCGGGATCCTCGAGCCGAGCCTACTTGTCCCTCCACTCCTCGGAGGCCCCTGCAAGCATAGACCTTTCGCGCCCGCTTCTTCACCGCACCAATGCAAATCAAACCGCAACCTGCACCGCAATACTCGCCAAGAGTCGGTCCACCACGTTGTCAATCACTCATCACACAGGAGCGACCATCCACCGGTCCCTGACGCCTCGGTCCTCAATCTCCCTTGATGAGTGCATTGACAACACACATAGTAACCAATTCAGAAAAGAGAAAAGAAAAGAAACGATGAAAACTCAAACAAGTGATCAAAAGTCCAAACAAAAGCCAAAACGAGATCACTTGAGAGAGAAAATCTCGGTCCCCTAAGACAAGGGCAACGGCTCGACACAATCCGAGATAAAATGCTCCAAAATTGCCGACTCCTCAAGGTGAGGCAAAAAGGGCTCGACACCATCGGCAAAAGAGCACAACTAAAATCAGGTGACAAATAGCTCCAAAGCACATGAATGCAAGCTCCCCCTGAACAAATGCATTTCTCCCAATTTTTCTCCCACTTGATGCAAAACTCCCCCTGGATGCAACTTTCCCCCAAAGCAAGAATTGGGTACTATTCCTCCCCCTTGTTGGTAATACATGAATCAAGTCTACAAATGCAAGTATGTGCTTCTCAAATAGACATAGAGCACTGCAACATGCTAAAAAGAGACATAGACATGCAAGATTGCCACAAATTTAGTACAAGCATCGCCAATGAGATAGATAGGGACATATAAGCATGTGACATAGCTATGATAAAAAATAAAGCATTTTTCACAAAAAAATTCTCTCTCATGAGCATAGGACCTAAACATGATCAAAATGAGCACAAACAACATATAACTCACAAACTTCATGCAAGGTCACAAATTCTCATCACTAGATCATCACAAACACCTACAAGCTATCTCATGTCATGTCAAAGGCACCGAGCCATGTGTCCACTTCTAAATGTGAGACTTCTCAATGGTGAACATCATGCAACGGTTTAGCACCCAAGATAAGAAATTTAAAGCAAATTTGACATGGAAGCATATTTTTCAAGCACAAGCATTTCATATACCAATTTCAAGATGTACAAATTAAGCATGGTACATGAAGTGCCTTTGCGGCAAAAAGAAGCTTAGGCTTCTCCACAAGGTAGCATGTAGGCTAAACATTCATGATGATAAATGGGTCTTTGACCCCAAATGAAAAGAACATAGTTCCAAGCACAAATTAAGCAAGCTATAGCCATAAGTGCACAAATTTAACATGAAAGACATTCAACTCATAAGAGAGGATCATACATAGCATTTTTACAAAAGAAAGCCATTCACAAGCATATATATATCCCAAAGCTATCAAGAGCCTCGCTATCCATCATATGAGCATCACTAGCAAAGTCATAATCTCATATCTAGCATATCATAGTGATCCAAGTATATAGGAGAAGCACATCTCATATGATACATATGCAGTCTATGATACAAAGATGCAAGCATGATATGATACAAAATAAAATGCAACATGAGTATGTACATCAAACCCCAACCAAAGCTCAAAAGGAAAAGAACACC
Source organism: Cenchrus purpureus (assembly GCA_022644695.1). Lineage (NCBI taxonomy): Eukaryota > Viridiplantae > Streptophyta > Magnoliopsida > Poales > Poaceae > Cenchrus > Cenchrus purpureus. The sequence goes on from CP053455.1 coordinate 68,316,731, forward strand.
AAGCTCCCTCGCAAATGGGCAAATGTAGCTTGGTCCAAAGGTTTGTTAGGATATCGGCAGTCGCTTTTCGGTTGGCACATGGATGAGGTCTATGTTTCCTTCTCAACATTGTCTCTCGAAGTGGTACCTCACCTCTATATGTTTGGTTCGAGTGGAGCACGGGGTTTTGGCAACGCTAATGGCACTCATGCTATCACACATGAGAGGTACATGGGAACACTCCTCACCAAAGTCACTCGTGGTATGTGATCCAAAGCAGTGAGCAACAACTAGCGGCAGCAGCAACATACTCACTGTGGTAGACCGAGCTACACTAGATTGTTAGAAGACCAAGAAACAAGCGAAGAACCCAAAACTAGCAAGTGCCTCAAGTCGACTTCCTATCGACTCGACACCCCGCAAAGTCGGCATCCAAAACCCAAGAAGCGAAAGAGAAGAGGACGCCGAGTACCAAAGACCAAGCTCGGGAGTGTATCAAGATACCGAAGATCCGCTGATGACCGCCGATGTGAAGTCCTCGGTGACGCCGAAAACGAGCGCATGACACACAGAAACTGAATGTCCGCCTCGCCGCGTCAAGTACAAGAGGGAGCCGATCATGCTCGTACTCCTTCCGTCCACGGCTCATCCTCGTCCGCATCCTGAGCCGTAGTCGTACTCATCGGTGTCGACAGGGGCTTCGAGTCGTCCATCTTGAACTTCTTGAGGATGTCCTTCGTGTACTTGGCTTGATGCACAAAGGTTCCCTCCTTCACCTGCTTGATCTAAAGCCCGAGAAAGAATTGCAATTCTTCCATCATGAACATCTCGAATTCTTTGCTCATGTCCTCTCGCAAACCTCGCAACCAAAGAGTGAGACGAGCCGCCAAAGACAATATCATCCAAGTACACCGAACAATTAGGATATCATCGCCCGCTCGAGGAGAAAAGAGTCTTATCAACCTTGCCCATCTCAAACCCCTTGCTGAACAAGAACCCCTCAAGCGCCATACCAAGCACGGAGCTTGTTTCAGCCCATACAACGCCTTCCTCAACCTTGTACACCGGTGAGGAAACTCGGCACTCTCAAAGCCCGGTTGTTGCTTCACATAAACCTCTTCTTCTAAAACCCATTCAAGAAGGCACTCTTCACATCCATTTGGTACAATTTGAACCCTTTAGCCATAAAAGGCTAGAAGGATCCTAATCGCCTCCAAACGGGCTACAAGAGCAAATGTCTCCTCATAGTCTATCCTTCCTTCTGACTATACCCCTGAGCAACCAACCTCGATTTGTTTCTCACCACCTCACCATTCTCACCCTCTTTGTTCTTCCACACCCATTTTGTCCCGATAGGTTTGCAATGTGGTGGTGGCTCTACCAACTCCCAAACTTGGTTTCTCTCAAAGTTCTCTAACTCCTCATGCATTGCGTTTCACCCAATTAGGATCAAAGAGGGCGTGTCCAATGTCTTTGGCTCAAAGGTAGCAACAAAAGCCGAATGAGCAAAGTGAGAAACATTCCTGGACCTTGACCGTGTCGTACGCTCGTTGATGTCGCCGATGATTCTTGAGGAAGGATGATCAACTTGAACGCCCGGTGCCTCTCCTCGAGACAACCTCCCCTCATGCTTCTTCCACTTGATCTTGCCGGATCGTAGCCTGTAGGGATGGACCATCCCGCACCGTAGTCGCCGTAGTGGAAGTTGAGGGTACATGCTACCGGAGCTTCATCATCACCATCATCCTCCAGATCATCCTCCTCGCCCTCAAAGATCTTCTTGCCAATCTCGCGTCACACCGTACACTCAAAGAGCATTTAACTGCATGGTTGGGTCTCGTCGAAGGTAACCTCGCAAGTTTCCATGACTAGGTTAGTATCAAGGTTGAGCACACGAAATGCTCGAGAATGACTAGCATAACCCAAAAAGATCCCATCTAAGACCTCGACTCAAACTTATCAAGCCTACCCTTCTTGAGAATAAAGCACCGACAACCAAAAGCCCTGAAATGGCTCACTCTAGGTGCTCGCCCGTGCATGAGCTCATAGCACGTCTTGTTCAAGAAGGCCCTAAGAAAAATCCGGTTCCCAACATGGCAAGCGGTGTTCACCGCCTCGCCCAATATCTTCCTGAGTCCTATGCTCGCCGAGCATCGTCCGAGCCATCTCACAAAGGGAACGATTTTTCCTCTCAACCACACCATTCTGACAAGCCACATAGGGAGAAGAGAATTGATGTTCGAGACCCAAATCACGACAAAATGTTTTGAAATGAGAGTTTTTAAATTCGAGCCATTGTCGCTATGAATAGCTCGAATAGCATCTCCATTCCTCTCATTCTTCAACCTCAAGATTAGATCCCACAAAACCAAACGTCTCCCCTTGTTAGCCAAAAGAAGACCCAAGCATAGCGAGAATAGTCGCCCACTATCACGGGACATACCATTTCCCACCGAGCACACACGAGCTGGACCAACCAAGTCCATATGGAACAGCTCGCATGGCCTCTTTGTCATAATGGATGTTAGAGGCGGGTGAGAGGCGGCGACCATCTTACCATGCCTACACGGAGCACATACCAAGTCCTTTTGGTATTTCAACTTAGGCAATCCTCGGACTAATCCTAGCCCACTCAAGCGTGACAACAAGTCAAAACTCAAGTGACCTAGTCTCCTATGCCATTTCCAAAGCTCAAACAACCAAGCAAACGAGAAGAGCCAACACACTGAGAAAAATCGGCTCTGAAAATCTGACCCTCGGGGATGATCATGCACACAAGATCACCTCGAGAATCCAAAAGCTCTGTGAAGTGCCCATTTTGAAACGGACCTCAAAACCCTCATCAAGAAGCTGGAAACCAAAGAAGATTGTACCCCAAAGACTTGACAAAGAGAAAATTGCCTAAGAGTCACAGACTCGCTCACCTTCACCGTGCCCACTGAAAGCACTCTACCTTTCCCATTGTCCCCAAAAGTGATGTACTCTTTGGTCATCAAGGGGTGGCCGAGAACCACCTTCGATCTCCGGTCATGTGTCGAGAGCAAGCGAGTCGATCAACCAAAAGCCCCCCAAGCCTCCCACCTGCAAATAAAAAATGAGAGCGAGAGTGAGCAAACGACTCAGCACTGGGGTTAGTACAAAATGAATCAAACCAGTGTCGTGCCATTTACTCAAAAGTGGGGTTAGCAAAATCCATCCTATCTCCTCTAGGTGGAACACCCCGACGTCCCCTTGGAGGACTACACGCACCACGAGGTGGAGATCGTGGCCCGTAGCTCCTCTGGGACCTAAAAGCTGCGATCGTTCCCCTCATACTCGTATTGGCCACGGCGAAGGCGTCCACAAATTCACCACGCCCAAACCCAACACGCCTACCACCTTCTCTATGTGGTGGCTCACCTCGAGGCACAAACTCACGCCTCTCTCGAGGGTAAATGGTACGCACCATACCCTCGCCCCTTGGCACCAACCTAGGCTCAAGCACACCACGAGGAGGGCGGTACCTGTCCTTGTTGGCCATCTCTCTAGCCAACCTCTCCTCACGCTTCCGCCGGAAGCAAAACTCAACAAGGTGCCCATCCCTCCCACAATGCTCACAATGGAAGGGTTTTTGTTTTGGCTTTGGTTTTGGGCTCTCTTTGGGCTCTGGCTTCTCCTCACTTGGTTTCTCTCCCTTCTTCCCAAAGAACTCATTCCCCAAGTCACTCTTGAACTTGATGGGTTTGGAAGTTGTCGGTATGTGGAGGAAACACGGGTGGAGTTGGGGTTGTGTCTAGTCGGTTCCTAAGTGGGTTTGGCTTAGGAGCATAGGCATTTTTGTTGTGGGTTTTTGGTGGCTCTGGGATATCTCCAATCTTCCCCTCATTCTCACCACCTCCCTCACCAACCTTGTCTGCCCCAAGCGCTTGCCCATCATAGCGCTTGTATGCCCTAATCATCATCCTAGGTTCATGACCGGACAACCAACCCATCATCTTTCTCAACTCATCTCTCATCACATGGCGATCAACAGTGTACAGCTCCATATTCTTCACAGCATTTATTTCACAAGTAGAACATGATGTAGGAATAGGAGCTTTCAAACCTCTAGAGATCTAGCATAAACAAAGCGAAACATCTAGCTTCTCATGCAAAAGCAGGACAAGAGGTGCAAGCACCAAGCAAGGAGGGCCTAGATTTCATCTCATCTAGCTCAACCCTAAGCACATCTAGTTCCTTGACCTTGGAGGCATTCTTTTCCTTAAGCATAGTCAATTCACCAAGAAAAGTGGAACAATCAGTGCATTCGAGTTCATCGGTCACAATAGGAGCGGACTTAAGAGAATCTATTTGAGCCCCTAGCATCAACAAGCAAAGACTCTAGCTCAACCACCTTCTCCTTAGCCTCTCCAAGCAAAGACCTATACTCCCTCTTCTCCTTGTTGGTCTTTCTAAGCACATCATCATGGTTGTCAAGCAAATCATTCAACCTAGCATTCTCCGCTATCAAGAAGGATGGATCATGGTTTACCTCTTCCTCGGAGTCGGAGCCCGAGTCATCCTTGTTGCTCTTCTTGCTTACGGAGCTATGTGCCATGCCGCAAAAGCCTTGGGCGGCGAAGCACAGGCCGTTGATGTTCTTGCTTGACCGCTTGCCCTTGTGTCGGTTCTCATCTTCATCACTTGAGCTCAATGAAGAGTAGCAAGAGCTCGAGTCGATGTCGCCGCTCCGGCAACCATCGCTCGCTCCTTCTTCTTGTGACCACCACTCCTCCTTGGCCTCCACTCGGACTTGTTCTTGCCCTTGTGGTCGTCCCTCGAGCGGTGCTTGTGGTTGGTCCTCGGATGGTGCTTGTGCTCGGGCTTCACCTCCATGGCTTCCGGGCACTCAGTGATAAAGTGCCCGTGCTTCCCTTGCGTAGCACATGCCCCGAGCTCCTCCGAGCGTTCTTTCGGTTTTGTGTACATGCGCTCGAACCGCCTGCTCAGCAACGCGAGATCCTCCTCGCCAAGCACGTCAAACTCCTCATCTGGCATGGACACAAGACAAGACAAAGAGAACTCGAAGACATGTTAGCGTTAGTCCTTGATCCGAAATGAGAGCGGGCTATGAGGGTCGGTCGGGTTCTCGATCTTTGCACGCACCCACGGTCCACCTCGGGCGACTTGAGCTTGGAAAACAGCTCGTCCCGTGAGGGTCTCATACTTCTCAGACTCAAGAATGGCCTCGACCTTCCCACTCCACACCAGTGCGATCCAGAGAGTGCGGGAGCTTGAGACCTGTCATGATCATTATGCGGGAACCGGTCACATTAGCCCTCATGTTGTTCACAATCACCGTGAATCATTTGGAACATGGCATCAATGGACTCACCGGGAGATGAGTGAAGTTCTCGTACTCTCTCGGTGGGCCATAAATAGCCGAACTGAACTCCACGGCGTTCCGGCATGAGCATTCTTCATGCTCCCAAATCCTACAAGCCAAGTCCTCTGAACCCGATCGAATTCGGATTGACCACGAGCACGAAATAAGTAGTCGACCACCTTGTTGTTGGCGTCGAACATATCCCTCGATCCTGGAGCTAGGAAGTTCATCGGATGAACATAAGCTGTGTTCAACGTGACATCCCAAAGGATCGACCCTTGCCGCGGAGGAAAGCGACCATCCACCTACGCCACATCCGTAGTTCTTACCATCAAAGTGTGGAGGACCCGAACCCCGTTCTGATGCGCCATCTTTGGATCTTAGACTGGTTAGAATCACGAAGATCCGTGGCAAGCTCGATACCAATTGAAGGACCGATTAGGCGACGAGAGGGGGGAATGAATGGGGCCGATAAAATTCTTCCTGAAGGATGAACTCGACCTATGCCCCAAATTCACAACCGAGGATTCCCACGAGTTTGCCAAGGGCGTAGTCTAGCGGACCTACCAACCCTAGGAACAAACCCCAACTCAAAGCAACACAGAAGCACAACTCAAGAAGAAAAGGACTTAGGCGATCTGCACAGCCTGGGGCGGACCATCAGCGTGGAGGCGGCGGGATCGCGGGGCCAGGCGGACCGTCCCGCAAGCAGGCGGACCGTTCAAAATGCCACCGAACTTCCAAGATCGCACCTCGAAAAAGCGGACCGTCAACCCTGACCGTCAGGGCAACTCGTCTGCAGCGGTATGCGCAACAAGCGGGCGGACTGTCCGCAAACTCCTTGCAAACAAAAGCAACTTTCACGACGGATCGAACCACTAACGCGCAAGAACAAGCGACGAACTGGACGAACACCGAGCCGCATGGACTGTCCGCGCCTACCAGGCGGACTGTCCACCAGTGAGAGCAACTGAGCGAAAATGAGAAGTCAACCCTCCTATCCATCCATGGATCTCCCAAACGGCTTAAGCTCTTGAGGCAAGATTTGGGGGAGATGTGAAGCGTCCCTAGGAGATGCTATACCCCAAAACTTGAGACCTCAAATGGGCTAAATCGTCGGGAATCGAATCGCAACCGAGCTCTACCAAAAAGCCAGGGTTCCAACCGAAATCCTTCAATCGGAGGCCGAATCCGGTGATTGGGGGGTCAAGATCAAGCACAAAGATGCACAAGACATCTATCCATGATCCCCACCAACAAATCCGAACCCAAACACCTTAGAATCGAAGGAACAAGGTGCGCACGAAAATCTAACGAAAATAGCTCGGAAAAGACACGAAAATCACACGAGCTACAAGAAGGAAATCAACACAACCATGAATGATTCCATACACTCGGAGGTCAGATTCTCTACAAAGTGGTGAAGAAAATCTACGCCTATGGAGCAAGGAAATGAGAAGCAGTCCAGATGGATGGTTTGCCCAGAAAACCCTAGAGCTATATATATGAGTCCCTCTGGGTTGGGCAAATGACCAAGCTACCCCTAGCACTTAAACTTAAGATACAAACCCCTCAGGGGCAAATAGGTCATGTAGCACTCCTCTTCATCGCACGGCCACACCTTCGCCGTCGCGTCCTCCCCGCAAGCCTGCGATCCCGCACGTGTCCGCGCCGAAGCTTCTCGGCCGCGGATCCATCTCGCCTCGCCCGAGCCTCCGGTCTTGGTTTTGTGGCTCAACCAAGTAACTGGCGGTTTTGTGGTGAACCACCGCAAACCCCACGTCAGACTCGGTCGTGAGCCGCTACCACCTGCCGGCTCCGTCCATGACTTTGTCTTGCTTTTCTTGCCACCATCATGCGCTTGACCGGCCCCGGCCAGCCACGGGTCCCTCGGTGAGCCTACTTGTCCCTCCACTCCTCGGAGGCCCAAAGGCATAGACCTTTCGCTCGCTCTTCACACCCTGCGCAAATCAAATCGCAACCTGCACACCGCAATACTCGACCAAGAGTCAGTCCACACCACGTTGTCAATCACTCATCACACCAGGGAGCGACCATCCACCGGTCCTCGGACGCTCCAGTCCTCACCCATATAAATACGGCCGCGGGGACGGGCATTGACCCTCCCCTGACATCGTCTTCTTCCTCTCGCCGCCTCCGCTGGAACCCTAGCCGCCATTCTTGCGCGTCCACCCCGCCACATTCGAGGCCAGAGCTCGTCGCTGTCCACAACAGCCAACCCGCCGCCGCCAAGAGCCCAGATCCGCACCGCTCTGCATGTGCATGAAAACCCTAGTGACATTTAGATCCAAATCCAAAGATCCCCAAGAAATTGCAGTCGCGGCTTCCCAAATCCCCACCTCAGAGATGGTCTGGGACCCCTCGGTGATGACCGAGGAGAAGATCTAGACGCTGGTGGAGCGCGGGCTGCTGAGGTCCAAAGCGGAGGTGGAGTGGAAGGTGCCCACCGGCGAGCCGTTCTCGATGGAGGACGACAAGGAGCAGGTCGTCTTCGCGTCCTTCTTCGAGCGCGGGTTCAATGTGCCCGCCGACAACTTCTTCAGGGGTCTGCTGTACTACTACAAGCTAGAGTTGGTACACCTCGTTCCCAACTCCATCACTGTAGTGTCGTCGTTCATCCATCTGTGCGAGGTGTATCTAGGGATACTATCCCATTTTTTGTTGTGGCGTTATTTCTTCAACGTCAAGACCACCGGCAAGCGTACCGGCGTCGTAGGCTCAGTGATGTTCTACCTAAGATCAGGTCTTAAGGCAGAATGGATTGATATGGACCTGCCGGACAACACCTCAGGGTGGAGGTCGGAGTGGTTCTACATCGCCGACCAAAAGCCAGCGCTCCCGAAGCGAACTGGCCACAGGCCTGAGAAGATACCTGAGTGGGATCTACCCCTCTCCTCCCGCGAGGGGGAGATCTTAGGGAGTTGCTCGCCCTCCTCGCCGACCTCAAGAAGAAAGGTCTAACGGGAGGCTCAGTGGCGACATCATTTTGTCATCGCCTGATCCAGTCGATCAAGGACTGGGTGCATCCGACCTCACAATCGGGGTCATCGGACCCTACTCATGAAGTCAACCGCAAGGTCTCCAGAGATGAGATGGCGACCAGAGTCACTCGGTACACCTGCAGGCGGATCGAGAATAAGAAGTGCACAGGCGCACTCCACGACGACCGGTGATCCAAGAAGTCTTGAAATAACTAGCTCATCTCAAAGTGTTTATTTGCTTTGTGCCTTAGTGGAAGACCTCTTAGACCTTTGTCTTGTTATTGCAGGCTCGGGAGATGCGATGCGGTGCTGCACCCCTCCCGATGGAGGAGCCACGTCGAAAATTGAGGTCGTGGGACTACCGACCTCCGGTTGCTTTCTTTGGAGAATTACTTGTCGGATTAAATGCAGAGGCAGATGAGGACAGTGACGAAGAGGTCAGTGATGACATGACGAGCCGGCCTGAGGCGACTAGTGTCACAAGTATGAGCCGCAAAATGAGGCGGCGTGGCTGTAGAAGGTCGAAGCTCGCATGACGACCGAGGCATCGAAGACTGCCAAGCTCGAGGCCGAAAAGAAGAAGAGGAAGAGCGGACCCACCCGACGTCGCGGCGTTGAGGAGGAGGATGAAGCGATGACCCGATCGCGATGATCGCGGCACCGAGGTCTCCGAGCCCCGGCGACCAAGAGGCAGCGGGAGCTAGAGAAGAAGACGACGAAGGAGGAGATCCGCCGTATCAGGGAGGCGCAGCTGGCTGCAGCTAGAATTCAGGCTAAAATGCCTTTGAAGGTGCGAGGTCGATTGCTGAGGCCGAAATCACGTACGACGGTGATCGTGAGGTAAGACCCCAATACTTGGACTTATTCATGGATAATAACTGTGAGGTCGTAGCATATTGACGAAGAAATTATTGCAGGTCGGATGCCAGACCTCAGAGCACCTCGAGTGCTCAAGGTTCTCCCACAAGGACGACGACGTCCGAGCATGAGGTCGAAACTCAGGGTTCCGTTGGCGGCGTGGGCACATCAACTCCCCCGCCCGTCATTGACGTGGACCCGATCATAAGCACGCCGGCTCAGACCGGGACCCGGTGGACCAAGCTCAGATCTAGTAGCCACAACGGGGCCCAGAAACAGCCTGTGGAGAGGTACCGGGTTCGATGTCGATGGGGCCAGGTTTGAGAAGGCGGGAGATCAACTGGAACGGCACTCCCTGGGAGGGAGACATCTTTGAGGACGATGAGGACATGAAGGAAGTCCGCCGGGCCATCTTGATGCTTAACGAAGCGTTTACAGTAAATAACTGCTTTTGAATTCAGTAAGAAACTTATCTTGTAAATGTTATCGGCGACCTGTCTTGTGTCCTTGAAGCAGTCACTGGCCAACCGTGCCCATAGTAGGGCCGACCAGTGCAGGAATGCCACAGCCATGCAGCTGCGGGTGACGGAGCTCGAGCAAGAGCTCAAGTAGGTTCGAGAGGAGGCCGCCGCTGATAAGAAGAAGCTCGAAGACGAGCTGAAGGAGGAGCAGCGCAAGAATCGTGACACCAACGAGCTGTTGACGTCCATGAGTGCTGGTAAGACCAACAACCCGTGACCTTGTATATTTGAGCTACTAAACTAGGTCTTGTATCCGACGATAGCTTTGTGCCGCAGAATTTCACAAAGATAAGGACAAGCTCAAGGAAGACCTTAAGGTTGCCAGGGAAAGGATCCGAAGCCATGAGGTGGACCTGCGGGCGGTCGATGCGAGCGGCGAGGAGCTGAAGCAACTGATGAAGGCTGTCGTGGGCGGTGGAGTATGTGCCCCGGTCGGCTTATGAGAAGCAAGCTCTAAAGGACCTTGAGGTCGGTCTCGAGGTAGCTTTGCAATCATTGCAGAATGACCAGGTGACCATTGCAGGGCTTGAGGTGGAAGTCACCGACCTGAAGAACACTGCCGACCTTGTCATGGACATGGTGGAGCCACAGGTCACCAGGGAGGAGTCCAAGCCGGCCATTGACCGACTCCTAGGTGCTCCCCAGAAGCTGATGGATCTGTTGAAGGTGGCGGTTTAACAGTGACTCTGGTCGGTGCGTGTGAAGTCGCACTTCCCGAGGTCGACATGGCCAAGGTCGGGGAAGGCCCGGACGCAACAATGGACCTCAAGGTCGAGACGCAGGGTGCTGAGGGTGAGAAAATAATGGACGCCATTGATTACGAGGGTGATGATGGTGACGAGTAGATGTAGCCTCTAAGTTGTACCCTCTCTTCCTCCAGTCATGTAAATAACAATGATGATAATCTTTTGGCTCACGTGTCATGCTTAGCTTATGTTTGCGTGAGCTTGGTTGCCCTGAAGCACTATGTTTTAATATGCCCCGCTGACCACTACTCATGGAGAGGCTACCTTACCAACCACCACAGCTCAGCGGGAAGACTTACGTGTGACCGGCGCGTGGGGAGAGTCTAGGACTCTGGTTTTGCAACCATACGACCAAGCAGGCTCGCCACAACATAAAGTAAACAATCGTGAGAGACGACGTCCCTAGGTCGAACGACCCTTTAGTTGGCATGGCCAAGCCCCCAAGCATGTCGAGGGGGAGGAACAGAAAACTTTACCCTCAGGTCTTTCGACCCTTGTATTGGCTTGTGCCAAGCCCCCGAGCATGTCGAGGGGGAGGGTACATGACATGGAAGAAAAGAGGATAGAACTCGAGACACAGCAGATGACTGCTGAAAACTAATATTTATTGTACGTACTAAAAATACAAAGACGAAGAATACATAGTTGGAATGAAAACTATTCTAAGGATAGAATCGGCGGAGGTGCTCCACGTTCCATGGGTTGGGGACCCCTTTTTTTTTGAGAAGGAACATGTATTGATCTCAACGCATTACACCGGTCCGTTCACAATCAGGATCCGAAAGAAAAGGAAAATTACAAAGAAGTTCAAAACTCCTGTTCATCTTCCTCGAAGCCTTCAACAATCCGTTCGTCACCGCTGTCGAAAATGTTTCCCAATCGTCGCTGGGCACCAGAGCCAAACTCCACAAAGTGGAGGCCGAGAGGAGGGCTTCTTGCTAGGCGAAACTGAGTACACCGCCTCCCAGCGCATCCCAACTCCGGTACTCCACGACGCATCCTTCGTTTCCATCACTGGCAACCCGAGCAATGCTCAGATTTCCTCCAAAGATCATCTTCCTTGAGATTAACGTGGTCGGCAACATCATCACGAAGAAGGCGACGGCGCGGCCCTCGACTCGGGCGAGTCTCCCCAGCCTCTCCGTTGATGTCGGAGTAGATCGCAGAGCGGAAGAAGGCGGGAGAGATTATTCCTGCTGCGTGTCTTCCGCCGGCACCGCCAGGAAAACCAAGCCGTAGAGGAGCCACGCTCCTCCGGCAAAACCTAACTCCACCGCCAAGCATCGGCGGTGAGCAAACCCTAGACCTAGTTGGACTCGACTAAGACGCTACGAAGACAGCTGTTGAAGAGACGGACCCCCGCTCCTCCACCACCAGTAGCGAGGCGAGGCGAGGCAGGGGCATAAGCGGCGGTGCCGGCTGGAGTCGCCCTCGGGGCGGACGGGGCGTTGAGGGGCCTTTTTTTCATGGGTTGCGATCCCCCTGGGTTGGGGACCCCTTGGCCGTCGCCCCACTGGAGGAAATAATTAGACGGGTTGATGACTTCTGTGACAATAAAAGGTCCTTCCCAAGGAGCGGACAACTTGTGCATGCCGTCGGTTTTCTGGATGCGCCTTAAGACTAGGTTGCAACATTGAAGGAGCACTCCCTGACGTTGCGGTCATGGTAGCGACGAAGCTCCTGATCATGGCGAGCTTGTCTCATAACGGCTGCTACTCTCTGTTCCTCGAGGCTGTCAAGGTCGATGCGACGAGTTTGCTCGGCTTCTCCCTCCTCGTAGAACTGTATACGTGGAGCTCCAAAGGTGACATCGGTAGGCAGGATAGCCTCTGAGCCATAGACCAGGAAGAAAGGTGAGAAGCCCGTGGCAGAACTAACTTGGGTCCGTAGGCCCCAAATCACATGTGGTAGCTCGGCTAACCACCGGGAAGCGTAATTTGAAGCGTCGGTGAAGATGCGATCTGTGAGACCTTGGAGAACCATGCCATTAGACGCGACCGAGGGTGGGCGGCAAATGATGAGTAGTAAACATCAATCATGTTGTCCTGGCAGAAATCCCAGAAGGCAGATCCTGTGAAGGCCGACCCAAGGTTGGTGATGATTCTGTTGGGCACACCGAAGCGATGTGTTATCTCTTGGATGAATTTTGCCGCTTCTTCCAACGTGACCTTGGGAACAGGTCGGACTTCAATCCACTTGGTGAATTTGTCGACGGCCACAAGCATGTGCTTGTAGCCGCTAGGAGAGGTTCTGAATTGTCTTATGGAATCAAGACCCCACATGGAGAAGGGCCATGATGGTGGTATCGTACGCAGGATCTGAGCTGGCAAATGCTGTTGTTTGGCAAAGAACTGACATCCCTTGCACCTCTTTACAAGGTCTTTGGCATCAGTCATGGCCGTGGGCCAGTAGAAGACAGATTGGTAGGCCTTGCCGACCAGATTGGCAGGCGCTGCGTGACAGCCACACTCACCACCATGGATCTCAGCCAGGAGCTGAAGACCTTCTGATCGCAAGATGCACTTCATCAAGACGCCAGTAGAGGCGGCTTTTCTGTAGAGATCGTTGCCGATCACGATGTAGTTAGCACTACGCCGCGTGATGCATTCCCGTTCTGCTTTGTCTTCTGGGACTCGTTTGTTGAGTAGGAAGGCTAGGAAAGGCTTGCGCCAATCGTCCTCTTTTTCTGTCATCAGTACGTCTCTGAGAGGTGCTGGGTTTTGGTCAGGCTGATTTTGGTCCAGGTTGTCCGGATCCAACAGCTTGATCGACGGTTTGCGTAGGTCTTGGATGAACACACCCGCCGGTACTAGAGCTCTCTTGGAACCTAGTTTAGATAGAACGTCAGGAGCCACGTTGTTGTTGCGTGGCACGTGCTGAAACTCGATTCCATCAAAGTGGCCTTCGAGCTTACGGATCTCAGCGCAGTAAGCGTCCATTGTGTCTTTCACACAATCCCACTCCTTATTGACTTGCTCTATGACAACCTTGGAATCGCCATACGCCAGTAGTCGCTTGATGCCAAGGGACACTGCGATGCGGATCCCATGGATTAGAGCTTCGTACTTTGCTCTATTGTTTGAGGCCTTGTAATGTATCTGTAGGACGTATTTAAGTTGCTCTCCCTGAGGAGAGATGAATAATACGCCTGCTCTGGCACCCTTGAGGTTAAGGGCACCGTCGAAGTACATGATCTAGTGTTCAGGCCGCTCCTTGGGAGGGGGCATCTGGATTTCTATCCACTCTGATACAAAATCAGCTAGGATTTGCGACTTGATCGCTTGTCTGGGGCAGAATTCGATGTCGAACTCGCCCAACTCCACCGACCACTTAACGACATGGCCGTTAGCATCGTGGTCACAGATGACCTCCCCTAACGGGTAGGATGAGGGCACCTTGATCTTGTGAGCTTGGAAGTAGTGCCGCAGCTTTCTCGACATGATCAGGAGCGCATAGAGCAACTTCTGAGGCTGTGAATAACGTGTTTTAGCATCAGCCAGGACCTCGCTCACGTAGTACACAGGTCGCTGAACAGGGTAGACCTGCCTTTCTTCTTCTCGTTGTTGGTATTTGTTAAGCCTACAGAAATATTATGATGGATAATCCGCAAGCGCACGGATACCGGCGAGCATTCCACCCGGGAGAGGGTTTTAATATCGAATCCACGGGGAGAAAGGTAGAGAGAAGGTGCGGAGTAAAAGACTAATCCACGAGAAGCTATCAAGGACTTGACGAAAGAAGAGATAAGGAGCACTTAAGGATGTGGTTCTTATTCTCACAAGCTATGTCTATATTGTTCTTATGGGGTGATTGTCAAGGCACACTTAGGAAAGGAACCTCCCGAGAATCTACGGGAGTCCTACGGTTTCTATAGACGGAGGTGGACTACGAAGGACTCAATGGTCTGTCACCACCACGATCTACCACACGATCAATATAGAAGGCATTCATAAGCTAGCTAGTCTAAGCACCACGCTTACACTAAACATGCAACTTCAATTCAAGAGCTACAAGAATTAAAGTACTCAAAGAGTTATGAACCGTAAGAACAATAAAGACAATGTTGCTCACTTGAATAAGAAGTCGATCTTTCCAGAAGGTCTCGTGGATCGCTCTAATGGAGTCTGATCCTAGAGGTAGAAGATGAAGAGGAGACACAGACATGTCCGGGCCTTCCTTCAGCTTCGCCTCTACCGCTCTCTAATCCTCTCGAACAAGATTGGCTAGATCGAATTAGACCATGGCTCCAATCTCTCAACTTGATACAACTCTCTCCAACTCTAATTTTAATCTAGAGCTTCTATCTCAGGTAGGCATTGGTGATCAGAATGAATTGGATGCCACAGGGGTCGAGGGGCTGCTTATATAGTCCTGAGGGGGTGCCTCGCCACCATACGATCCAACCGACCTTGATCTACAGCCAAGATGTGGCGAGCTCTGGAACAACGGCGGCAGGGGGAGGCCGCTCGGCCCTGTGAGGAGGCCGGTCGGTCCCTGGTGGGCCCCACTTGGGCTCATCTTTGACGGGTGCGTGCGTGTCGTCGTGCCGTTTCCAAAAAGTATTAATTCACGTCAAACGGAGTCCGTATGAGAGAGTTATGCCCGTTTTACCGAACCCCGCTCTGCGACTGATATCTTCTAATTCTGAACTCCGAATATGGCAAATGATATATCCGTTTCGATCATCTCGATGAGGCCTTCGCAATTTTGCACTTCAATTCTTCATTTAAGATACTTCTAGGTTGCTCTTTTGTAGGAGTTGGATCGGAGTACGATTGGGACACGTCTTGGAGTCGTATGACTTGATAATTCTCGTTGTTTTCCTGTTTAGTCCCTGCAAATCATAACTTCACCAAAACTCATGGAATTCATTAGTAGAAAACCCCTAAGTCTATATTGATATTCATTTTATGCCCTTTTCTTTATTTAGTTGACAATTAAAAGTATACGTTAAGATGTGTCAACAAACTCCCCTAAGCTTTCCTTTGCTAGTCCTAGCAAAGATATGCTAGCAGGATCGGGAGTTGCTACAACGCTTTCACACCTCAAAAGTACTATGGTTTTCAAAAACCAATTCTCCTCAACAAGATTGCTCTCTCTTACCTTCAACCTTAAAGCATAGCCTTTTCATAAATCTTGAGCAAATAAAAGACAAAACAATCAAGTCAAGCGATATCTCAAATTCTTTGATCAGCTATCATCACCGGGTTTTGCACATTTTTCAGATAAAACTCAGAGATCCTGTGTATGACCTTCTCAAGCATGGAGTCACATTTGTCAAGATATGAATGGATGATAGTGATGGATGGATGAGGGTGAAAGGTGGTAAGCCTTTTAGCCTAGCTCTTGGACTATATCTCTCTTTCTAAGATTTTTAAGATCCGGGCTTTCCATTCTTGGAGAGCGGGCTCTACTCGCCGGACTTTTGTCCATTTTCTCTCTCCTTAGAGATGTGGGCTCTACGCCCTCGGACACGTGTCCATTATTCATCTCTAAATTTATTATATTTTTCAGGGAGGTAGGCCCTACTCGCCTAGTATGACACTTGTCCTTTTCTCTCCCTCTCTCGTCTCACTTTTTCCTCTCTTTTTTTTCTTTTTTTTTCTTTTCGAATGTAGCCCCGGAATCCTTTTGACATTGAGAGAGATATATCCTAGAGTTGCATGAGCTATATGGCTTGATGGAAAATGCGTACTTCCATGTCAGAAGCAGCATAAATGGTGGAATGGAATGATCTTGATGTGTACGACAAGCTCTCAAGGATCAAACAGTGAACTCATCATGTATGATTTTTCAAAATTTTTGAGATATATCCGGAATCAAGCTTCTAGGAAATTGATCAATAGCAACTCAACTTTTCATGAATCATCTTTCAAAGCCTAGACTCGATTAAGCATGCACTTGCATGTGTTTTGGGTTTAGAGCAAATTAAGCATTTAAGCTTCGGGAGAATCTAGGTGCGAAAAGTAAGCACTTAAAAGGAATTATGAGCAACTATTCATCATCTCCAAGCATATATCATCAAGATCATTATTAGAGAGAAAAGCCAACTAGCGACTCTAGCATTTTATTCAAACTAAGACTTTAACTAACACTCAAATAACTAGCTAATATTAAACACTTAGGATAGTGATACTTATCGTGATAACTGGGGGTGCTCTCCCCCAAGCTGGATCTTGAAGTAGTCCTTGATTTATCCTTCGAACTTGTTGGTCTTCGGGTCTTCCTTAATTTCCCTGTAAATATTAGTCTAGCACATACCCGCAAGGAGCAAATTCTAGGATTATGTTGTGAGCCTTCATGTGCCCACTTCTTTTGGGTTTTAAATGTGTGGACCTTCATGTGCCCACGTATTTTTGTGAATTTTTATATGCAAAAGGGATGCTAAAACAAAAACATGTGAATGCAAAAAACATTTTTTTATGCATACAGATGAGTACATGGGGCCTTAAAGAATGCAAAAGCAGAAAAATATTTTTATGATCTTTTCAATGCGGTATAGGAAATAAACATGCTAATCTAAATATGCAGTGCGAGAATATAAAGATAAATCTTGAGTTACCTCTCGACGAGAGTTTAGAGTACTTACTCCTATGGCGTAGATGTAGTGGCCATTGATCAGTTGATGACGCGGGTAGTGATTGGTCTTCCGAAGGTGTACTTTTGATGTCCTCCTTAGCATGGACTGAGTGTTCGGTTGGTTAGGGTTGAGCGGACTTCTTTTCAGTCTTCTTAATTTCTTCCTTGTCTGTCAACTCCGTTCCAACTGGGCTTGTGAATTCTGGGAACGTCTCCTCGTCTAGTTCTTCTTGGGTCTTGTGGTGTGCAGGAACAGTCTTGAATCTTGATGGGGATGTTTTGCACAACATTGTCCCAGAGTTAGTGGTCTTGGTCCGCCATCTTTGACATTGAGTAATGCCTGTTCCCGTGTTGTGGACAACTTCTCCGAAGCTTCTTTGGTTGATGGAGCGGTGTATGGTCGGCATTCGTGGTCATCCATCTTAGGCGAGTGGTGAAGGGAGTAGGTGCTCATAGTCCGATTTGATCGGGTTGATCATCCGGACTTCTCCACGCCTCACGTTTCTTCTTATTTTATCAGCTCGGTCATCCCTGAGTACATCATCTGATCTTGATAGCCACTTGGTGATGGCGTCACCCATGTCCTTTGCTGATTCAGCTGCTCGAAGGAGGGTTGGATAGTGGCAGTTGGCAGTGTCTTGTTTAGTGTGCATGTTTGTAGGTCGTGGACTTGTAGGATTTGGGGAAGTAAGACTTCTCCTTTTTACGTAAAGTGAGTCACGCTTGCAAAGACAAGGTAGAGATCAAGTGCATGGGTTACATTGGTGGAAAAACACCAATGAACCATAATTTCATCTATTCTACTCTAACCTTGGGCACATTGAACAAGATAACGATAAAGCATAGATTTATTTTATGACAAGGGTAGCAAGATCAGAAGATGAATCTAACACGTAAATCTTTTTTTTAGCAAAATAAAGAGTGATCAAGAAAGTGATGCTAGAAACAAACAAAAAGACAACATGTTGAGCTAACAAGGTTGGATCATGTGAAACTGTAACTCTAGCATGTTTGACTTTTCATTTATTAGGATGCCAGAGAAAAGGGAAATGACAATTTACCTCAAGGTGTTACCTTTATTACGATGTTACTATGACATCTTGTGGTGGTCTCTCCCTTGAATGTATACAACTTGTGGAGTGACAGGTGCATGTGAGGAGGCATGGCTTGATCGTCTTTAATGGAATTAGCCTTCTTCCTTTATGCCTCCATCATCCAGGAATTCCTCCTTGAGTAAGTGCTTCTGATTGTGGATCTTGTTTGCGTCACTCTTCTTCTTCTTAGTTCATAAGGAATTCTTCTCGTGTGTCTTGCTCCATCTCTAGTGAGTTTATCTTGACCTCCCCCAAGCTTGTCTCAGAGTTTATTCTTTTTCTGCAGGGGTTAGTCCAACAAAACATACCAGCATCTACTATAGTGTACTATTGGTTCAAAAGTCAACCTAGACACCACGTCTAATTTGATTTAGGAAGGCATTCTAACCTAAGCACCACGCTTAAATCAAAAGCCTTTAGAAGAAAGATCACCTACTCCTAAACAAGGCACCATGCTTCATTTAAGAGATGCATGAACTCATTCTAAACCTTAGCATACTAAGCAGACAAAAGGTAACATGGAAGCATATAGAGATTTACTCAAACAGAGACAGTAGAGCATGATCAGTTTTTTTAACAGAGTCAGGATGTAATAAAGGTAGAGATAACCAAGCTAGCGCAGCAACATGACAAGAGATGTTTCTATGCATATGATTTAATGTTGCATAACAACTAGTTGGACATACCTTGTATTGTCATCCTTTGTTCTCTTTGCTCCAAACCTGGAATGGTTAGTGACAAGAATATCCGAAGGAATATTTTTATAATTATACCTCTATGCTCACTACGCAGGGGTATATGCAAGTCTTAAAGAATTTCCCCCTAGCGTGCTTGTTTTTGGACAAAAAGCTCGTCCTTGGGAAACCTTCAAAATATGGTTCAAGATGGTGAAGTGGTTCCCCTTAAATTGCTCATCTCAAGATTTCAAGCCATTGGGACAACCACCCTTTCTAAATTTGTAGAGAAACATAAGGGGGTTGGAGATCTTATTGTGCGGCAAGATTTGAGATGGCAATTGAATTCAGGAGTTTTCTCAAATGAGCATGGACTAGGTGGAAAAGTTCCATTTGTGAAGTAGCTTTCATGCTCATTGATGTTCTCTGTAATGTGCTCCTTACGGTCTTCCTTAGATCCTTCATAAAATTTTAGGATCGTGAGGGGACGCAAGAAAAAGGGCACAAGAGGATTCATTGGGCTCAAGGATGAGGTTAAAGATGGGTTTGAAAAGTTATCTAATCCGAACATTGAAAGAGAGAGACAGAAATGGCTTCTTGATGGTTTTGCTCTCTTCCTATGGCATGATTAGATATGCTATCCTTGAGGTTTCTCTAATGTCCTTGTGTAGCAAAAAGGATGCTTTCTAAGAGACTATCTCTTTAGGGAAATTGCATGCTCAGAAGTCTCTTGTGAAGCTTGAAGTTTCACGATCTTCCCAAACTCATCATCTACAAGGGTTGAATTTCTTCTTCCCTTACGGTTTTCGTGACATTGATGGTTTGGGCTTGATAGCTAAGCCTTGGGTTAGGAGTGATGGTGATAAAGCTATCAGAACTTCCCCTTTGTGGCTAGAGGATGATTTCTTTTCTTCCTTTGGGTGGTCATAAAGAATGCTAGTGTAAGGGTTCCACCCGCTGAGTTTGTCAAAGACAAACCTTGTCTTAGAAAAGAAAGAAAAGCTCCTCTAGATACTGCATGATGGTCATGCGCACAACATTCGTAGGATGGGGTCAAGGATTCACTACCCTTAGAGGTAATGATACAAAGATTCCTTACCCTATTAAGGATATGATCTGGCTCTGCGGTGGACTATGGGGTAAAGGTCTACACTAGGTAGAACATATGGTTTCAGCTCTTTCTTGCTTCATCTCTTGATTCAGGACCATCAAAGATGAAGACTAGAGTTTTCGTCTATCACTCCTAAGAAGGATTGTTTCATGATCATTTTGACCAACCGTAGGCGTAGCTCATGGCCAGATGTAAGGATAAGATCTAAAGTTTCTAGTGGCCAGAGCTTCCGCTTTAGGGTGCAGCTTAAGATAGATAAAAGTGGAACCAAGTGATCCCACAAAGATAGCAACAGGTGAGAATATAGAAAAAAGATAAAATCTAAACTAAAGTATGGTACAAGATTAGCTATACTCAAGAGTTCTCCCGACAGCGGTGCGAAATGCTTGTTGGTATTTGTTAAGCCTCTGAAATATTATGATCGATAATCAAGCGTACGGATACCAGGCGAGCATTCCACCCGGGAGAGGGTTTTAATATCGAATCCACAGGGAGAAAGGTAGAGAGAAAGGTCTGGAGTAAAAGACTAATCCCTGAGAAGCTATCAAGGACTTGACAGAAAGAAGAGATAAGGAGCACTTAAGGATGTCTGGTTCTTATTCTCACAAGCT
This sequence comes from Cenchrus purpureus, assembly GCA_022644695.1. Taxonomy (NCBI): domain Eukaryota; kingdom Viridiplantae; phylum Streptophyta; class Magnoliopsida; order Poales; family Poaceae; genus Cenchrus; species Cenchrus purpureus. The sequence continues at coordinate 68,337,250 of CP053455.1, forward strand.
ATGTCTATATTGTTCTTATGGGGTGATTGTCTGAAGGCACACTTAGGAAAGGGAACCTCCCAAGAATCTATGGGGGGAGTCCTACGGTTTCTATAGATGGGAGGTGGACTACGAAGGACTCAATGGTGCTGTCACCACCACGATCTACCACACAATCCGGAATATAGAAGGCATTCATAAGCTAGCTAGTCTAAGCACCACGCTTACACTAAACATGCAACTTTAATTCAAGAGCTACAGGAATTAAAGTACTCAAAGAGTTATGAACCGTAAGAACAATAAAGACAATGTTGCTCACTTGAATAAGAAGTCGATCTTTCCTTAAGGTCTCGGGATCGGGGCTCCAATGGAGTCGATCCATGAAAGATGAAGAGGAGACACCGACATGTCCGGGCCTTCCGCCGCCTCGCCTCTACCGCTCTCTAATCCTCTCGAACAAGATTGGCTAGATCTAATTAGACCATGGCTCCAATCTCTCAACTTGATACAACTCTCCAACTCTAATTCTAATCTAGAGCTTCTATCTCGGGTAGGCATTGGTGATCGAATGAATTGGATGCCCGCCACGGGGTCGGGGCTGCTTATATAGTCCTGAGGGGGTGCCTCGCCACCATACGATCCAACCGACCTTGATCTACGGCCAAGATGTGGTTTTCTAGGTCGGTTGGGGAACCTTCTGGAACATACCAAGCGGAGCGGCGGGGAGGCCCGGCTCGGCCTGTGAGGAGGCGGTCGGTCCCTGGTGGGCCCCACTTGGGCTCATCTTTGACGGTGTGTGTGTCATCGTGCCGTTTCCAAAAGTATTAATTCACGTCAAGCGAGTCCGTATGAGAGAGTTATGCCCGTTTCACGAACCCCGCTCTGCGGTGATATCTTCGATTACGAACTCGAATATGGCAAATGATATATCCGTTTCGATCATCTCGAGGCCTTCGCAATGTTGCACTTCAATTCTTCATTTAAGATACTTCTAGGTTGCTCTTTTGTAGGAGTTGGATCGAAGTACGATTGGGACACGTCTTGGAGTCGTATGACTTGATAATTCTCGTTGTTTTCCTGTTTAGTCCCTGCAAATCATAACTTCACCAAAACTCATGGAATTCATTAGTAGCAAACCCCTAAGTCTATATTGATATTCATTTTATGCCCTTTTCTTTATTTAGTTGACAAGTAAAAGTATACGTTAAGATGTGTCAACACTCGTTCGGCGACGAGGACCGTGCCCACCACGTTAGTGGTGGCGGAGATGTATAGGAGGAGTGTTTCCTTCGGGATCGGAGGTGTCATGATTGGAGGCGTGGTCAAGGACTCCTTGAGAGCCTCGAAAGCCTTCTGTGTGTCTTCATCCCATACGAACTTATTTGCCTTCTTCAATAGCTTGAAGGCCTAGCGAGCGATGAAACGACCTAGAGCCGCCATCATTCCAGTTAGTTTCATGACGTCTTTCTTGCAAGATGGCCTGTCCATGTTGCGAATTGCGTCAATCTTGGTAGGATTCACTTCGATGCCTCGGTGTCCCACCATGAAGCCCAGGAGCAATCTGGAGGGGACGCCGAAGACACACTTGATCGGGTTGAGCTTCCACTGATAGGTGCGTAGATTAGCGAAAGTTTTGGTGAGGTCGTTGATGAGCTTATCCCCTTCGGTGGTCTTGACGACCACATCATCGATGTAGGCTTCCACGTTCTTCCTGATTTGAGACTTTAGGCAATTCTGTATCGCCTTCTGGTAAGTAGCTCCAGCGTTCTTCAGGCCAAAGGTCATGACCTTATAGCAGTAGATTCCATTGGGTGTTATGAACGCCGTCTTGTCTTGATCGTCGGGATTCAGGACTATCTGGTGATACCCTGGGTAGCAATCGAGGAAGCATAGATGGACGCTACGAGCCGTGGAGTCCACGACGTGGTCGATGCGAGAGAGAGAGGGAAGAGATCTTTCGGGCAGTGCTTGTTAAGGTCGGTGTTGTCGATACACATCCTTAATCCTCCAGTTTTCTTGGGTACAAGGACCGGGTTAGCGAGCCAAACTGGGTGTTTACATTCTTATATGAATCCTGCAGCTAAGAGCTTACAGACTTCTACTTCTATGGCATGCTTTCTATCTTTAGCAAATCGCCGGAGCTTTTGCTTGATAGGTCTTGCTGTCTTGCTTACTTCAAGAGCGTGCTCAGCCAGCTCCCAGGGGTGGGCTCCATGCGAAGATGTTGGCGTTGTCCTGAAGGAAACTAGTGAGCGCGAGTTCCTATTTGGGGTCGAGGTCGGCCCCGATGGTGACTTCCTTGGATGCGTCGGGCAGACTGAGGCAAACTTTCTTGCGTCGGCGCGCGTGGTGCGGCACTGCTCCGGTACCTCCAGGGTAGTTTGGTCAATTTTTGCAGCCTGAGCGACCATGACCGTTGCTGCGGCCTTGCACGCATACACCTTGGCGAGGTCGACGGTGTCGCTCTCGCATTTGTAGGAGACGAGGATGTCACCATAGACGGAAAGGATCCTGTTTGGTGCTGACATCTTCATGACAAGGTAGGTATGGTGCGGGATGGCCATGAACTTGGCCAGCATAGGTCGACCAAGGATGGCGTGGTAGGAGGAGCGGAAGTCCGCGATCAAGTACTCCGTCTATGGAAGTTGTCTTCTTTGCCGAATGTGACCGGGAGGCATACACGACCTATGGGGTATGCAGCCTTGCCGGGCACGACCCCGTAGAAGGGTTCGTCGCAAGCAGTCATCTTGGAGAAGTCAAAGTCCATCTTCTTCAGCATTTCAGTGAAGATGATGTTTAAGCTGCTGCCCCCATCGATGAGGGTCCTAGGCAGAAAGGCGCCGTCCACTATGGCGTTGACGACCAGCGGGTAGGTCTTGGGGTTAGGTATGTGCACCCAGTGGTCTTTCTTGGAGAAAGTGATGGGGAGCTCCGACCACCGCAGAGGTTGTGGGGTTTCGGTGTTGACTTGGCCGATCTCCCTTGCGTTCGATCGCTGCTGTCTGTTGCTCTTGGCTGCTTGGTGACCACCTACGATGAAGTTGATCTGCCTGTTGGCGTTCTGGAATATGTCGTTGGGGTTGCCCGCCTTGGGCGGAGGTGGAGGAGAAGGCTCCTTCCGACGGTTGCCGTCGTTGTTGTGGTCGTCGTAGTGACGATAGTTAAGTCGCTCCTCGCGGCGATCGTCGCTCCAGTCGTCACGTTGGTCATCGCGGCGGTAGTCGTCATGGCGATCATCACGTCGATCATCACGGCGGTAGTCGCGGTGATAATCACGGCGATCCCTATCATCGTTACGATGGTAAGGTCGCTGGTCACGGTAGTCACATCGATCAGGTTGACGGTTGTGGTTGTCGTAGCGGCGGCTGTTGCTCTGGTCGTCATTGTTGCCGCTCTTGGTCTTCTTTGGCTCTGAGGGCACACCTAGGGCGCGCTTCAGTTGCTCGCACTCCCTCATGGTGTGCTTGGCATCGCGATGGAACTGACACTGGTCGTCCAGTGTGCAGTTGAAGTCACCTTCAAGGAAGGTGGAGGGTCTTGGTGGATCGATTGCGTAGACTTCTCTAGATTGCTTGCGCGACCTGCCGCCACCGTTGTTATCTGCGTGGTCGTCTCCTTTGAAGTCGTGTACCACTGCGTCTTGGGTGTCGACGTAAGCCATGAGGTCGGTAATGGAGTCAGCGCCGGCTTCATGGATCTTCTCGAAGAGCTTGAGGTTAGTTACCCCCTTCTTGTAGTAGGCTATGACGTCTTCATCCTTGACACCAGCGAGGGTGTTGCGATTCTCGAAGAAGCGGTTGGTGTACTCTCGGAGAGCATCATCTTTCCTCATCCGTACTTTGGTGAGGTGGTGAGTGTTGCCGGGGCGGTTGTAGGTCGCTTGATAGTTGGTCGTTAAGAGCCACGATAGGGTCGCCCACGAGGTGATGCACTCCGTAGGGAGATTGTCGAGCCACAGGAGTGGTGCTTGACCCATCACGAGAGGAAAGTATCCTGCCATGTGGTCTTCGTTGCCTCCTGACGCTTGGGTGGCGATGCTGTACACCTTGAGCCAAATACTCGGGTCGAAGCGACTGTCGTATTTTTCGATGGCTGGCTTGAAATCTTTCGGGTATCTGATCGTCCTGAGACGTCGTGAGAATACTGAAAAGTTGTTGATTGCTCCAGAACTGGATCCTGGGGCGTAGGTTGACGGGATGACATAGAGGTCGGTGGGAGGACCGTTATCTTGGTCGTAATGGGCACGATGTAGAAGCTCACGATCATGCATCTCATGGAGCTCTGTTGCTTGTATGGGGTTATTGGCGTCGAGGGGATCAGGGACCCCGTTGTCGCGGTCGTAGTTAGTGCGGCGCTCCATCTCCACTTCATCTCGTATGGGTTGACGTTGATTGCTCCGGACGCGTGTGGCTTGTGCTGGTGGAGGCTGGGCTCCAGCGTTTTGTCCTGCGTTGCGGCGTTCGTTCACTGCAGGCGCAGATTGGCGGCGTTATTGGCAGCATTGCCGGCGACATTACCGGCGGCGTTGGCAGCAGCTGGATTGGCCGCTGCATTAGCGACAATGTGGACCGGCTGTACGACTTCATTCTCACCACCTCCCTCTTCGGCCACGGGCGGAAGGGGAGTGTTGTTGTTGTGGTGACGACGGAGGGGTCGTTCCGACCTACTCCTGGAGTAGGAACTCGAGGCCGATCTGTTGTATCCCTGACCTCTCTCTTCGACCTGGGCGGTGGCGACGCGGAGGTGAGCTTGTTGACGTCGAGTCACAGGAGTGTCTCCAAGTTGCCCTAGCTCGGCAAGGGCCGTGCCTAGGTTGGCTTGAGGTGAGTCCCTCAGGAGGTCTCTGGCACATAGGTGGTGTCGACAAGGCTCGCCTTGATTCTGCTGCTGCTAAGGGGTAGCTAGGGCCGCAGGATATGGTCCTCCGTCGACGATGTTGCCCGCGGGCTGGCCACCGGCACCAGGTACGACGTTGCCCGCGGCTTGACCCGGGGCTTGATGTTGGCGGCTGCGGCCGCATACATTTCTTGCGGCCACGCCTGACTCGTGCGGTGTTAGCATTCTCTCGCTGTTGGCGCTGCTCATCTGTCTCGCTGGCTTGAGGAGGTACGTCGGCGGAGACCACGAGGACCTCTCGATCTGGGACCTCGAACATGTCGTCCGGGTTGTTGGGAGAGATGGTCGTACGGGCGATCTGGAACATGCCGTAGTCCTGGTATGGCGCATGGTTGATCTGGCGACCATGAGTCGCGACTAGAGGTCGGTGAAGCTTCTTTAGCACATGGCACTGGCGAGCCGTGTGTTTGGAGTCCTCATGGACGGGGCAGGGATCGTCGATATGACCTTTGCGGTTGCCACAAGATGGCGGGTTGGACCCAGATTCGATCTGGATCTTTTTCTTCATGTGGCGAGATGCCGCATGAGCTGCGCTCCGCAGGCCAAGAGGCATGCAGGGTGAAGTTGGAGTGGTCCTGCGAGGGCGCTTGATGCGCTCACAGACCTTGATCGTGTCGGAGAGCATGTCCTCGACGTGATCGAGCCCCCGATCAGGTCGCGAGGAGTGGGTGGGTGGGTTTCCGCCAGCAGATCAGATTTGACTTGCGGTTGGAGGTGCGATGCTCGTTGATGAGGCTGGGCGGTGGATTGGATTCGGCATAGAGGGCGGCGGATGTCGGCGGATTGGCGAGGATGTCCGCCATGCTCTCAGGGAAGATGACACCGCTTGGTGAAGCTATTGAGTTGCACGAAGAACCCTTGACCTCCCCTACAGCGCGCCAAGCCGAGATGTTTAGATCTGCACATTGTGGGTGTCAACCGGTGGTTTATTGGCGGGTGAAATCTAGGGCTAAGAACTCGAAGGTTGCGCACGAGCACACGGAACACAAAGGACACGGCGAGTTTATACTAGTTCAGGCCTCCGGAGAGTAAAACCCAACGTCCAGTTCTTGATTATATTGCTTTGGGCGGATTGCGATTTGGGATGACTTAGCCTCAGGGGTCCGGCCTTGCCCGCCTTATATTGGCTGACGGACAAGGTCGGTGGGCCCTGCGTCTTGGTCGGTTACAACAGGGAAACCAATCTAAGGAAAGTTACAATATAATCTCGTGATCTTCAGACTATCTGGAGGCGCAACCGACGTCTTTTGCCTTGTCTTGCATGCCAAGTTACCCGACCGGATCGGATAAGGTCGTCTAGGGAATCTTCTGGAAGGTCTTCAGGAGGTCTAGTGGGCCACCAACTAGGTCGGTTGGGCTCACCGTCTCGGCGGGGTCTTCGGCAGGCGGACCCACTTGTCGAGGGCAGTGAGCACAGTCGAGTGGGGACCAAGGGGTACCAATGTCTCACAGAGGGGAGCGGCGAGCACGTGGCCGGCGTGCGGGCCTGCGAGGGCGGCCGTGTGGTCCCGCGAGGGTGGCACGCGGGCGAGCGCCTAGGCCAGGAGAACGTGAACCCAGGCCGTGCGGTGGTGCGTGCGGCTCCTGCCCAGGAATCGCGAGTGGGGGGTGGGGTAGTTGGGGGCTTCTTTGGAGCGGAGACGCAGTAAAAGTGAGGGCCGGGCGTCAGGGACCGGTGGATGGTCGCTCCTTGGTGTGATGAGTGATTGATTGACAACGTGGTGTGGGTGACTCTTGGCAGAGTATTGCAGGTGCGGTTGCGGCTTGATTTGCGTTGGTGCGGTGAAGAGCGGGCGCGAAAGGTCTTAGTGTGGCCTCAGGAGTGGAGAGACAAGTAGGCTCGGCTCGATGGACCCGGTGGCGGACGGATCAAGTGCGGGCCGCATGGTGGCAAGAAAAGCAAGACAAAGTCGTACGGTTTCTTGGTTGAGCCTCAAAACCAAGGTGGAGCCGGTGCAAGGTAGCGGCCAAGTCATTGAACGGGGCAAGACTTAGTAGACCGTCCGGGAGCTGGAGGTGAAAGGCTTGGCGGCCCGATGCTTTGGCGTGGTAAGGCCGCGTTGGGGTGCGGGGTTCACCGTAAAATTCAGGTTCGGGTTCCTCGGTTGCTCCGAAAGCAATGACAGTTTGTTGGTTTGGCCACAAACCAACACCGAAGGGACGACGTGGCGGCCAAGTCATGAGTGGGATTGGCGTGGAGGCTGCACCGAGTCCGCGGGGTTTACGGCGGTTCACCACAAAACCGGGGTTACTTAGTTGAGCCACAAAACCAAGACCGGAGGCTCGGCGGAGGCAGGATCGTGCGCGTCGAGAAGCTTCGAAGCGGGCGACACGCGGCATGATCGAGGTGCTTGCGTTGGGAGGACGCGAAGGCCCGATGGATGTGCGGCCGTCCGATGGAGAACTTCATGTGTTGACCAAAATGCCCCTGAGAGGGCTTGAGTTGTAACTCCTAGTGTAGGGGTACTTCGATCTTTTCCGGAGGGCCTATATATAGGAGGAGGGGGCTGAATTTTCAGCAAACTCTCTTTGGCTTGTAGGTTGTGGTGCTCTTTCATTTTGGAGTGCTTTGGGAGAGAGGGAGAGAGGAGAGAGTGGCTCTTTGATTGGAGCTTTTTGCCATCTTAGATTTGGATTCTAGGAGTGGCTTGTAATCGATTGAACAAGATATTCATAGTGAAATCTTCCTCTAAATCTTGTGTCAATCTTTCTTTTCCCGAGTTGCTTTTGTTGCATTTTCGGAGCTCTTTTCGGTGCTATTTTTGGTCCCTTTGTTCCTCGGTTGATTCCACGGATTTGAGAGAGTTTCTCCCCGGATTTCTTTGAGTGAAACATAGATGGATGCTCCGTGCACCTTTGTGATTGATCTTGTGCCCTCAAACGCCGGGAAACCTCTTTGATTCGAGTGATTTTCGGTTGGACCTCGTGTTCTTGGTTGTGCTTGTGTGATCCGCGATTCCCGTCGTTCTAGGGAGTTAGAGGCCAAGATTTTGGGGCATAGCATCACCTTGACGACATATCGTCTCCCTAAATCTTGTATCAAGAGCTTAAGCCGTTTGAGAGATCCGGTGGACTTTGAGGTTGACCGCGAGTTCGCGTTCCGACTGTTCATTGGCGGACCGTCTGCCCTTAGGTTGCGGACCGTCCGTGACCCGCGGACCGTCCGTGAGCGTCCCGCGGACCTTTTGGCGGACCGTTTACACAAAAGTGTGTTTTCGTTGTTGGAGCGGACTTTTGTATCTGCGGCAGACGATCGCGCGCCACTGTCCGGACAGTCCGCGCACTGTCAGGACGGACGCTCGGCGGACCATCCGCATAACTAGCGGACGATCCGTCTTGGACGCAGAATCTTGTTAGGTTTGATCGGTTCTTTTGTTTCTTCTTTCGTGCTTCCGCTACTTGAACCCAGGATCATTCCTAGGGTTGTTAGCTTGCTCATAGCTAGGCAACCTTGGTGATTCAAGTGAGAGACTTAGATTTGTTTGGGACTTAGGCCGAGTTCTTCATCGGAAGAATTTTTAATCGGCTCCCATTCACTCCCCCCCCTCTCTGGTCGCCCAATCCGGTCCTACAAGTGGTATCAGAGCCGGTTGCGGATTCGTGTGACTCTAACAAGTCTAGGATCCATAGGGCGACAAGAGAAATTGGCGCTTTTGCTTGTGATGTTGGCTTGCGCGTTTTGAGCCCGGCGATTTGATGTTGTGCCTTTGGAAAACCATAACATGACATACCTTCCATAAAACGGGCATAACTTTTCGCTCGGTGCTCCGATTTGGCTCAAATTTTTACAGCGGTTTCGTGATTCCATTTGGGACATACCCCAAACTGACTAGCGTTGTCGAAAAATTCAGAAAAATTCGGGAAGATAATTAAAAAATTCATTTAAGCTCTTTTCAGCTTTTTCATGAATCTTCCGGAATTTCTCTAGACCGCATTTCACCTCCGTTTGTGCTGAAATTTTGTGTGCCTCTATCTTTTGTGCTCCTTGTTCATTGGTAAATTCCTTGGAAAAAGTTAGAGTTGTTTGCTTTTCCTTTTGGTTGTCTCTATTTGTGAATAGAGGCAAACCGGGTGCTTTCCTTGCTTCTTCACTTGTCCCTTGAGCCTCCTTTCAACTAATCCTAACCGGTGCTTTAAGTCATGGCACCAAGCTCTTCTTCTTGTGTCTCTTTGTTCTCAGACTTTGAAGAGATGGTGTGTGCTTCGGGAAATGACCACAAGTGGAGGAGGAAGTGTAAGGAGTTGGAGAAAGACACGGAGGCGATGACGTTGTTGCGTCTTTTGGTGGCTCAAGATGATGATCTCCAAGACAATCTCATGAAGAGAAGTAGAGTCAAACTCTCTCAAGGTATCATTGGTTTGTTCACTCGTCTTTGTGCTTATGGCGAGATGATTGTTGAGCTTAAGAACTCCCCTTTGCCATGCAAATCTTGTGATGCTTTGCTTGAAAATAAATTTGTTAGGGGAGAAAATCTTGAGTATGCTAATGATGTTGGTACCTTTCTTAGAGAATGAATATTTAAACTTGTCTCTTGCTATCTTGCAATCTGAAATTGACTTGTTGAAATCCAATGCTTCTATGCCTTGCAACTCTTGTGTTGCTTTGAATGATGAACTTGATATGGCTAGGAGTAAGATTGCTTTGCTAGAGTCAAGTGCTTCCCTACCATGTACCTCTTGTGAGTCTTTGCTTGCTGATTTTAATCAATTAAAATTGACTCACACCACATGTGTAGATGAACTTGAGCATGCTAGGGCTGAAATTTGTGATATGAAATCCATGCCTTGTAGCAAGTGCTCTTTGTTGCTTGTTGATGCTTGCCATACTTCTTGTGATGATGATAATGCTTTGCGAGATGTAAATGATGTTGCTTGTTCATGTGACTTTGTTTGCACCTCTTGCATTGATTTGGAAAGTGAAGTTTTGGTTTTGAAAAAGATGCGCGAGGATATGAGTGCCAAGTTGGTTGAGCATGATGAGATGAGTGCCAACCTTGAGAAAGAAAATGAACTCTTGTGTACCACATATGCTAAATGCATTGAAGAAGAAATCAATAATTTGAGAAATATGACATGTGGTACTTGTGAGCACCTCAAGTCTCAAATGAGGTTTTACAAAGGTGCAAGAGTCTTTGTGCCAAGGGTTTGGATTCTCGCTTCTCTTGTCACTCCGATATTGATGCTTCTAAATTTGCTTCGTCTAAACCGGAGTCGACTTGTTCTCTTGAGCATGAGTCTTTGGATGGTGGTAAGTGTGCTAGTGCTTTGGATAGCTCTCCCATAGCTACTCCTGAGCTTGTTGCTTCTTCCGGTGTTGCCCAAGGTGATTCGAATGGCAAGGGTGCTTCTCATTTCTTTGGAACTCATACTTCCAAACCGAAGTTCCATTGCACCTTTTGCAAGAAAGATGGGCATACCGTGGAGTTTTGCTTTCGTCGTGTCAAGCACGAGCGACGTGTGCGTGCTAAAGCTTTTAAGAAGCCACGTAACCTTTTTATGGTACGTGTGATTCTATTGTTGGCACCAAGTCGAGTATTGAGGTTGATGCTTCTTGCTCTAAGTCCCAAGGGACTTCTCACTTACAAGAGAATGGTGATTCGTCCACTCGGACCATGCCTCTCGATAGGCCTTTATACCATTGCTCTCTTTGTGGGAAGGATGGGCATCAAGAGAGCTTTTGCTACCGCCGTGCAAGGAAAATGTGCCGAGCTTGTGCTTCTAGGCCTTTGGTTGTTCATGGCCCTTTTCATGGCATGAACACTTGTGAGCCTAAGAAGGCACATTTTGTTGACGGGTTTTATAACACTCTTTCTAGTGAGTTAAACCATGCTCGTGGACATGCTTCTAGTGCTTCTTGTGTTGGTCCACGACATGTTTCCCATGGTGTTCGTGTTGGTTCTTCTCCTACGACCTCGAAGGATCTTTGCCTTTTTGCTTATGGTAGCACTCGGTTTTCTTCACGAGTTGCTCCTTTGAGGCATGATTCTGAGAGTGTTAGAAATCCTTTTCACTCGAACCGGCATTTGCATCATGCTAACCCACATGATAAGTTGAGTGCATCGTTTACCCGTGTGACCAAGTATTGGATTCCCAAGTATGTGCTTGCTAACCCTTTGGGATCAAGACTCGGTCTTTTCGTCTCCTTGTGTGTAGGTATGAGGTGCGGTTGGAGAACATGGATTGGATGGTGCTTGATCTTTGCCCGTGAGGTGATCAAGACAAGATGGTTCTCCATACCGCTTTGGATGGCTCTTGAAAGCCTGTGTACACATGTATAGTGAGTTTTCTTTTCCCCTTGTTCTCACTTGTATATACTTGTGTCTTGCTTGTGTGTAAACCATGGTAGGCTAGCCACCTTGTTCATGATAGCTTTGTGATCTTACATATCTATCTTGCTATCTTTGTATGATATTGTGGTGGATGATATATATGAACATCATGTCTTGCTTTATGGTGGTTATGTCATGTTGTTCATTCATATTTTTTTTGTCTAGCTCAATAGTACCTTTCTAGTTAGCATGTTTGTCCCCCATGTATATCTTGTCATGCTAGCTTTGTAATATGTTGGTGGATGATCCATATGAACTTGTATCATGCCTTTGTTTAGTTCATGTATCATGTTTGGCATGTTGTTCTTTGGTATCTTTTTGGTTTAGTATCCTTGTATAGGGTTGTACCTTGTTGACGTGTTTGCAAGCCCATGCTTATCATATATGTGGAATCATGTTACAATGCTTTATTTATCTTAATTGGTATTGTCAATGCATTGTGTAGCATGTTTTGAGCTTCCCTTGTGGCTTTGGGCTTGTCTTGTCTTCGGGTCGTGTTTTGCTTCTTCTTTTCATTTGGGTTTAGAGCTTTTCTTCTGCTCCTCCTTTTCCTAGCCTTTGCTTGCTAGTTGGCTTCGGTTGAGGGGGAGCTTGGCTTATCGACGGGAATTTGGTTTCAAGAGTTTGCCTTGGCTTTTGGTAGCCTTTTGTGATCTTTCAATTGGTATCCTTTCTATGGTACTCAATTGAGATCTTTGGATCTTTTATTTGGTTGGTGTGTTAAGTCTAGTGGTGTTCAGTTTGCTGGACGCTATCCACCTCGTGGTCGATACGAGTTCGGGAGAGGTCGCAGCTTTGGGTCTCAGAGGGGCTACGGACCACGTTTTCCCCTTCGTGATGCTTGTACTCCTCCAGCGAGACGTGAGGTGATTCCCCGTGGTGGTCATAGCTTTGATAGGATGGATTTTGCTAACCCCACTTTTGAGCAATTGGCTCGGCACTGGTTTGACTCTTTTGTGCTAACGGTGTTGTCGGTCGCTCGCTCTCGCTCTTGGTTTTGATTTTGCAGGCGGGAGGCTTGGAGGACTTTTGGTGGATCAACTCCGGAGGATGGCGACCGGAGATTGAAGGTGGTCCTCAAGCCTCACCCCGTTGATGTCAAAGGAGAACATCATTTTCGGGGACGATGGACAAGAGCGAGTGATCAATGTAAGTAGTTTGGAGACTTTGAGGTGTGTGGCTTTTGTCAAGCCACTTGGTCTCTTTTGCTCTTCGCCTTCTCACATGTGGCTAGAGTGAGCTTTGTATGCTCTTTGGCCCTAGTGCATGTGTTTAGGGGGAGCTTGTGAGTTTTGTGCTCTTTTGCCTTTTGAGCTTGGGATGGGGATCCCATATACACATATGCATTTTGCATCTTGCATTCATGAATCATATCATGCTTGCATCTTTGTATCATAGACTGCATTTGTATCATATGCTTTAGAGATGTGCTTCTCCTATATACATTGTTCACCATGATGTGCTATACATGATCTTGTGAGCTAATTTGGTATGCTATGGTTAGTTTGGCTTAGCTCTGGATGATCTTGGTTTATGCCCATGGTTGCTAGCTATTCTTTTGAAAATGCCACATGTATACTCTCTTGTGGGTAAATGCCTTTATATGATCTTGACATGTTCTTGTGGCTTTGCCATGCTTAATTTGTGGTTGGATAGCTTATTTTGATCATATGGGGCCAAAGGGTCATTTGTCATCATGAATGTTTAGCCCGCTTGTTTTATCTTGTGGAGGGGCATAAGTTCCTTTTTGTCGCAAAGACATTTCATGTACCAATATGAATCTAAAAGTGAAATGTGAATTGCTTGGGAAATGTGCTCCCATGTCATATGTGTTCTTTTTTTATATATAGCTTTGGGTGCTAAACCGTTGCATGATGCCTACCAATGAGAAGTCTCATACATAGAAGTAGGCACATGGCTCGGTGGCTTTGACATGACATGAGATTCTTGAGGGTATTTATGATGATCTTATGACTAGAATGGTTGTCCTAGCATGAAGTTTGTGTGGCTCTGCCATTTTGACATGTTTTGCTCATGTTTAGGACTTTGCTCATAAGAGAGTGTTTTTTTTGCAAAATTTGCTACATTCTATCTTAGCTTTGCTCAATGGTTGTGGAACTTGGTAATCTTGTAGCTAATGTTCATACGAAGCTATAGCGTATTTAACTTGCTCTTTTGGACATGTGTAGCATCTTGTGTTGAATCTTGTCTATTTGAGAAGCTCTAGGTTGCATGTTTTCATTTTTGTTTGATTCATGCATTACCAACAAGGGGGAGAATTTTGTCTCCAATTCATAACATGGGGAGAAGTGTGCATATTTGGGGGAGAAATGCACTTTGTAAGGAGAGTTTTGCATCATGAGGGAGAAAAAGATGGATACTCAGTTCAGGGGGAGAACTTGAGTTTTGCACGCATTTGTTCAGGGGGAGCTTGCATTCATGCTTTGGGAGAGCTCTTTGTGTTGCCTGAAATTGCTTTGTGCTTTGCTCTTTTGCCGATGGTGTCAAGCCCTTTTGCCTCACCTTGAGGAGTCGGCATTTTGAGCGTTTTGTCTCGGTTGTGTTGAGCCGTTGCCCTTGACTTAGGGGACCGAGACTTGCTCTTTCAAGTGATCTTGTTTTGGCTTTTGTTTAGCTTTTGATCACTTGTTTGAGCTCTTTGTTCGTTTCTTTTCTTTTTCTTTATTGTATGAATTGGTGACTATGTGTGTTGTCAATGCACTCATCAAGGGGGAGATTGAGGACGGGCGTCAGGGACCGATGGATGGTCGCTCCTTGGTGTGATGAGTGATTGACAACGTGTGTGGACTGACTCTTGGCCGAGTATTGCAGGTGCGGTTGCGGCTTGATTTGCGTTGGTGCGGTGAAGAGCGGGCGCGAAAGGTCTTAGCCTGTGTGGCCTCCGTGGAGTGGAGAGACAAGTAGGCTCGGCTCGATGGACCCGGTGGCCGGACGGATCAAGTCAGTGCACGGGTTTCTTGGTTGAGCCTCAAAACCAAGGTGGAGCCGGTGCAAGGTAGCGCCAAGTCATTGAAGCAGGGCAAGATCGAGTAGACCGTCCGGGAGCCGGAGGTGAAAGGCTTGGCGGGCCCGATGCTTGGCGTGGTGAGGCCGAAGCTTGCATCACGGGGTTTTGGGTTCACTGCTGTCGGGTTCTCGGTTGCTCCACAAAGCCGAAAGCACGACGGTTTGTTGGTTTGGCCACAAAACCAACACCGAGCCGGGACGACGTGGCGGCCAAGTCTTGAGTGGGATTGGCGTGGAGGCTGCACCGAGTCCGCGGGGTTCTGAGTTCACCACAAAGCAATGGGGTTACTTGGTTGAGCCACAAAACCAAGACCGGAGGCTCGGCGGGCGGAGACGGGATCCGGGCGCACCGAAAAGCTTCGAAGCGGGCGACACGCGGCATGATCGAGGTGCTTGCGTTGGGAGGACTTCATGTGTTGACCAAAATGCCCCTGAGAGGGCTTGAGTTGTAACTCCTAGTGTAGGGGTACTTCGGTCTTTTCCGGAGGGCCTATATATAGGAGGAGGGGGCTGAATTTTCAGCAAACTCTCTTTGGCTTGTAGGTTGTGGTGCTCTTTCATTTTGGAGTGCTTTGGGAGAGAGGGAGAGAGGAGAGAGTGGCTCTTTGATTGGAGCTTTTTGCCATCTTAGATTTGGATTCTAGGAGTGGCTTGTAATCGATTGAACAAGATATTCATAGTGAAATCTTCCTCTAAATCTTGTGTCAATCTTTCTTTTCCCGAGTTGCTTTTGTTGCATTTTCGGAGCTCTTTTCGGTGCTATTTTTGGTCCCTTTGTTCCTCGGTTGATTCCACGCAGTTTGAGAGAGTTTCTCCCGGATTTCTTTGAGTGAAACATAGATGGATGCTGCACCTTTGTGATTGATCTTGTGCCCTCAAGCAGGAAACCTCTTTGATTCGAGTGATTTTCGGTTGGACCTCGTGTTCTTGGTTGTGCTCGTGTGATCCGCGATTCCCGTCGTTCTAGGGAGTTAGAGGCCAAGATTTTTTGGGCATAGCATCACCTTGTGACGCATATGGTCTCCCCTAAATCTTGTCTCAAGAGCTTAAGCCGTTTGGGAGTTCCGGTGACGACTTTGAGGGGTTGACCTCGCGAGTTCGCGTTTTCCGACTGCTGTTCATTGGCGGACCGTCCGGCCCTTAGGTTGCGGACCGTCCGTGACCCGCGAACCGTCCGTGAGCGTCCCGCGGACCTTTTGGCGGACCGTTTACACAAAAGCGTGTTTTCGCTGTTGGAGCGGACTTTTGTACTGCGGACAAACCGACACACTGTCCGGACGATCGCCTCTACTGGCGGACCATCCGCGGTAGCTAGGCAGACAGTCCGTCTTGGACGCAGAATCTTGTTAGGTTTGATTGGTTCTTTTGTTTCTTCTTTCGTGCTTCCGCTACTTGAACCTAGGATCATTCCTAGGGTTGTTAGCTTGCTCATAGCTAGGCAACCTTGGTGATTCAAGTGAGAGACTTAGATTTGTTTGGGACTTAGGCCGAGTTCTTCATCGGAAGAATTTTTAATCGGCTCCCATTCACTCGCCCCCTCTCTGGTCTCCCAATCCGGTCCTACAAAAAGTCACTTTTGTTCAGGCCCGAGTGGGTTTTATCCAGGCCGCCGATCTGCGTTGTTCTTTGTGCGAAAGTTAATGCCTGGTCCTGTTGTTGCGAGTTAAAATTTCAATTGCGTACCGAGTATCAGGTATTGGTCAGGTATTGTAGCAGAGGAAGCCGCACGACGGACAACATGATTGGACGTAACGGCGCGTTGGGAAATGTAAAAGGTAGATCATTTTTTTTGGGGAAAGGAGCTAGTCCACAGGCGGTTTGAATATGGAACCTCGGGACGGGTTGTGAAGCAACTTGGACCACGCGTTTTGGTCACCACACTTTTTTTATTCTGCTCTCTCCTAATTTATTTTTTTCACTAAATATTCACTCCCCCACCCTGCCACCCAAGTACAAACACCTCTCTCCTATTTATTAGATATTCTCTCTCCCACCTGATCTCCAGACTTGCTCTCTCTCCCACCCAACTGGCACCTGCAGACCTGAAGCTGATCATCCCATAGACGATAGGTGTACAACACTGCATTATGGCCTTAAAAATAATACCATTACTTTTTTACTGAAAGTATTTAATCAGTTTAATTGTTCACTCATATGTGGTTGTACACACCGGGATACTAGCACCTTGCACTGTCGGTAACACTGTAAACCATCATTTCCCCCCTGATTCCAAGCTTCAAAACACAAATGAACAAAAATAAAATTTTGTACAACAGGTGAACAGATTATGTCACTGAGAAAGAACAAAATGGAAAAAAAATATAACACAACAAAAAGAAAAAACACAAAAGAACAATTAGAAAGCATGGTGAGGAGCTAATAATGTACACAAGAAAACCAAAAAATATGAGAATCTTGCTGGTACCGCACTCCACTTTGAATGCTAATCTACTACTTATCTAACTATTCTGTGCTCACAAACGGAAGAGAAAGCATGGTGAGAAGCTAAATGTACACAAGAAAACCAAAAAATATGAGAATCTTGCTGGTACCGCACCCACCTTGAATGCTAATATAAAAAACGGAAGAGAAGAAAAAATTAGACAGAAAAATTCCAACCATAAACAAGAATGCTCACAACCTATACACGATGCTTAATGAGGGAGATTGATCGAGATAAAAAAGGAGACGCACACAATCTGTACAAGAGCGAGATAAAAAAGAGCTGAGCATAACCTGTACACGATCTTGTAGAAAGCATATACACAATATGATCTGTGATTAATCAGGAACCAAACAAATAAAAAGAAAAAAGAGAGGCACGCTGACACATACGTGTACTGCCTGTTGCCGCGTACCAAGACCAATCTGAAAGAGCTCAAGCTGCCATCGTCGTGCAAGTGTCCCTGACTTGGGTTAATCTCCAAAACTCGGGCGGACAAACCACTCGGCGCTGGGAGCTGGTGACGGAGTTCCACACGACGGCCTCCTGTCGGGTCACGTCAAAGAAGAGGGCGAGGTCGTGGCGGCAGCCGAGGGCCCTCCAGCTCTCGCTGAGGCCCTGCGCCGGGGTGAAGCGCGAGCCAGGGACACCCAGCATGGTGGGGAAGGACCTGGGCTTGCCGGAGATGCAGAAGAAGAAGCCGAGCAGCGGGGGGCGTCGAGGACCTGTGGTGCGCGCGGAAGCGGCGGAGGAACTGCGGGTCGGTGATGAGGCGGCGCCAGCACTTGCAGACGAGGGAGGCGATGGGGAGGGAGCACGAGAGCGGTGGTAGGGGGACGAGGATCTCCCGGAGGATATCGTCGGCGTCGGGCAGTTGAAATATATGTACGATTAATCATTTTATAATGGTTCACTCTCAACAAATAATATGCTTTCATATTTATTGTTGTTTACAAATGAATGTTGTGATGTAATCACTTTGGTGGTTCTACTTTCACATTTTAGCTTAAAATTTTGTTTAAAAAATTCCTCAGCAACACGCGGGGTTTCACCTAGTTGTTAAGATAAAAGAACCTGTATTGGAAGAAAAGATATACTGTGAATAAAATTAGGGATTATTGGGTTCTTACCTTTTATTTTGAACTCCAATTATGACATTACCCTCACTTTCGTCAACATTGCATTGCATTTTACCCCTGATTTATAAAGATCAAGCTCAATTTCGTCAACATTGCATTTTTACCACTAATTTGTAAAGATCAAGCTTCTAACTCTGGTAACCTAATCCGGAATAAACGAAATAAAATAAATGAAATTTTCCTCATAATAGAGCGAAATGACACCAATACTTCTTATCTCTTCAACTCCACTCCACCAGCCATGGGCACATCCCTCGTCTCTCCCATGGCCGCACGGTAGCACGTGCAGCGGCTGGGCAGGGCGTCGCTGCAGGCTTGAAGGGGCGAGCCTGCGAGGGCGGCCGTGTGGTCCCGCGAAGGCGGCACACGGGCGAGCGCCTAGGCCAGGAGCACGTGAACCCAGGCCGTGCGGTGGTGCGTGCGGCTCCTGCCCGTGAGTCGCGAGGAGGGGGTTGGGGCTCGCTGGAGTAGGAGACGAGGAAAAGTCACTTTGTTCGGGTAATGAGTGGGTTTTATCCAGGCCGCCGATCTGCGTCGTTCTTTGTGCGAAAGTTAACGCCTGATCCTGTTGTTGAGAGTTAAAAATTCAATTGCGTACCGAGTATTAGGTATTGGTCAGGTATTGTAGCAGAGGAAGCCGCACGACGGACACCAAGATTGGACGTAAAGGCGCGTTGGGAAATGTAAAAGGTAGATCATTTTTTTGTGGGGAAAGGAGCTGGTGCACAGGGGGTTTGAGTATGGAACCTCGGGACGGGTTGTGAAGCAACCTGGACCACGCGTTTTGGTCACCACACTTTTTTTATTCTGCTCTCTCCTAATTTATTTTTTCTCTAAATATTCTCTCTCCCACCCTGCCACCCACCTACAGACACGTCTCTCCTATTTATTAAATATTCTCTCCCACCTGTTCTCCAGACTTGCTCTCTCTCCCACCCAACTGGCACCTGCAGACCTGAAGCTGATCATCCCATAGACGATAGGTGTACAACACTGACATTATGGCCTTAAAAATAATATTATTACTTTTTTACTGAAAGTATTTAATCAGTTTAATTGTTCACTCATATGTCGTTGTACACACCGGGATACTAGCATCTTGCACTGTCGGTACCATACTGTAAACCATCATTTCCCCCTGATTCCAAGCTTCAAAACACAAATGAACAAAAATAAAATTTGGTACAACAGGTGAACAAATTATGGCACTGAGAAAGAATAAAATGGAAACAGAATAGAACACAACAAAAAGAAAAAACACAAAAGAACAATTAGAAAGCATGGTGAGGAGCTAATAATGTACACAAGAAAACCAAAAAATATGAGAATCTTGCTGGTACCGCACTCCACTTTGAATGCTAATCTACTACTTATCTAATTATTCTGTGCTCACAAACGGAAGAGAAAGCATGGTGAGAAGCTAAATGTACACAAGAAAACCAAAAAAATATGAGAATTCTGCTGGTACCGCACCCACCTTGAATGCTAATATAAAAAACGGAAGAGAAGAAAAAATGAGACAGAAAAATTCCAACCATAAACAAGAATGCTCACAACCTGTACACGATGCTTAATGAGGGAGATTGAGCGAGATAAAAAAGGAGACGCACACAATCCGTACACGAGCGAGATAAAAAAGAGCTGAGCATAACCTGTACACGATCTTGTAGAAAGCATATACACAATATGATCTGTGATTAATCAGGAACCAAACAAATAAAAAGAAAAAAGAGAGGCACGCTGACACATACGTGTACTGCCTGTTGCCACGTACCAAGACCAATCTGAAAGAGCTCAAGCTGCCATCGTCGTGCAAGTGTCCCAGACTTGGGTTAATCTCCAAAACTCGGGCGGACAAACCACGCGTCGCTGGGAGCTGGTGACGGAGTTCCACACGACGGCCTCCTGTCGGGTCGGGTCGGGTCACGTCAAAGAAGAGGGCGAGGTCGTGGCGGCAACCTAGGGCCCTCCAGCTCTCGCTGAGTCCCTGCGCCGGGGTGAAGCGCGAGCCAGGGACACCCAGCATGGTGGGGAAGGAGCTGGGCTTGCCGGAGATGCAGAAGAAGAAGCCGAGCAGCGGGGGGCGTCGAGGACCTGTGGTGTGCGCGGAAGCGGCAGAGAAACTGCGGGTCGGTGATGAGGCGGCGCCAGCACTTGCAGACGAGGGAGGCGATGGGGAGGGAGCACGAGAGCGGTGGTAGGGGACGAGGATCTCCCGGAGGATATCATCGGCGTTGGGCAGTTGAAATATATGTACGATTCATCATTTTATAATGGTTCACTCTCAACAAAAAACATGCTTTCATATTTAATGTTGTTTACAAATGAATGTTGTGATGTAATCACTTTGGTGGTTCTACTTTCACATTTTAGCTTAAAATTTTGTTTAAAAAATTCCGCAGTAACACACGGGGTTTCACCTAGTTGTTAAGATACAAGAACCTGTATTGGAAGAAAAGATATACTTTGAATAAAATTAGGGATTATTGGGTTCTTACCTTTTATTTTGAACTCCAATTATGACTTTACCCTCACTTTCGTCAACATTGCATTGCATTTTACCCCTGATTTATAAAGATCAAGCTCAATTTCGTCAACATTGCATTTTTACCCCTAATTTGTAAAGATCAAGCTTCTAACTCTGGTAACCTAATCCGGAATAAACGAAATAAAATAAATGAAATTTTCCTCATAATAGAGCGAAATGACACCAATACTTCTTATCTCTTCAACTCCACTCCACCAGCCATGGGCACATCCCTCGCCTCTCCCAGGCCGCACGGCAAAGACGTGCAGCCGGGTGGGCGGGTCGCTGCAGGCTTGAAGGGGCGAGCCTGCGAGGGCAGCCGTGTGGTCCCGCGATGGCGGCACACGGGCGAGTGCCTAGTCCAGGAGCACGTGAACCCAGGCCGTGCGGTGGTGCGTGCGGCTCCTGGCCAGGAGTCGCGAGGGGGTTGGGGGCTCGCTGGAGGAGGAGACGCAGGGAAAAGTCACTTTTGTTCAGGGCCGAGTGGGTTTTATCCAGGCCGCCGATCTGCGTCGTTCTTTGTGCGAAAGTTAACGGCTGATCCTGTTGTTGTGTGTTAAAAATTCAATTGCGTACCGAGTATTAGGTATTGGTCAGGTATTGTAGCAGAGGAAGCCGCACGACGGACAACATGATTGGACGTAAAGGCGCGTTGGGAAATGTAAAAGGTAGATCATTTTTTTTGTGGGGAAAGGAGCTGGTCCACAAGCGGTTTGAATATGGAACCTCGGGACGGGTTGTGAAGCAATCTGGATCACGCGTTTTGGTCACCACACTTTTTTTATTCTGCTCTCTCCTAATTTATTTTTTTTTCACTAAATATTCTCAGTCCCACCGTGCCACCCACCTACAGACACCTCTCTCCTATTTATTAAATATTCTCTCTCCCACCCGATCTCCATACTTGCTCTCTCTCCCACCCAACTGGCACCTGCAGACCTGAAGCTGATCATCCCATAGACGATAGGTGTACAACACTGCATTATGACCTTAAAAATAATACCATTAATTTTTTACTGAAAGTATTTAATCAGTTTAATTGTTCACTCATATGTGGTTGTGCACACCGGGATACTAGCACCTGGCACTGTCGGTACCATACTGTAAACCATCATTTTTCCTCTGATTCCAAGCTTCAAAACACAAATGAACAAAAATAAAATTTGGTACAACAGGTGAACAGATTATGTCACTGAGAAAGAACAAAATGGAAAAAGAATATAACACAACAAAAAGAAAAAACACAAAAGAACAATTAGAAAGCATGGTGAGGAGCTAATAATGTACACAAGAAAACTAAAAAATATGAGAATCTTGCTGGTACCGCACTCCACTTTGAATGCTAATCTACTACTTATCTAATTATTCTGTGCTCACAAACGGAAGAAAAAGCATGGTGAGAAGCTAAATGTACACACGAAAACCAAAAAATAAGAGAATCTTGCTGGTACCGCACCCACCTTGAATCTTAATATAAAAAACGGAAGAGAAGAAAAAATTAGACAGAAAAATTCCAACCATAAACAAGAATGCTCACAACCTGTACACGATGCTTAATGAGGGAGATTGAGCGAGATAAAAAAGGAGACGCACACAATCTGTACACGTGCGAGATAAAAAAGAGATGAGCATAACCTGTACACGATCTTGTAGAAAGCATATACACAATATGATCTGTGATTAATCGAGAACCAAACAAATAAAAAGAAAAAAGAGAGGCACGCTGACACATACGTGTACTGCCTGTTGTCGCATACCAAGACCAATCTGAAAGAGCTCAAGCTGCCATCGTCGTGCAAGTGTCCCTGACTTGGGTTAATCTCCAAAACTCGGGCGGACAAACCACGCGGCGCTGGGAGCTGGTGACGGAGTCCCACACGACGGCCTCCTGTCGGGTCACGTCAAAGAAGAGGGCGAGGTCGTGGCGGCAGCTGAGGGCCCTCTAGCTCTCGCTGAGGCCCTGCGCCGGGGTGAAGCGCGAGCCAAGGACACCCAGCATGGTGGGGAAGGAGCTGGGCTTGCCGGAGATGCAGAAGAAGAAGCCGAGCAGCGGGGGGCGTTGAGGACCTGTGGTGCGCGCGGAAGTGGCGGAAGAACTGCGGGTCGGTGATGAGGCGGCGCCAGCACTTGTAGACGAGGGAGGCGATGGGGAGGGAGCACGAGAGCGGTGGTAGGGGGACGAGGATCTCCCGGAGGATATCGTCGGCGTCGGGCAGTTGAAATATATGTATGATTAATCATTTTATAATGGTTCACTCTCAACAAATAACATGCTTTCATATTTAATGTTGTTTACAAATGAATGTTGTGATGTAATCACTTTGGTGGTTCTACTTTCACATTTTAGCTTAAAATTTTGTTTAAAAAATTCTGCAGCAACACGCGGGGTTTCACCTAGTTGTTAAGATACAAGAACCTGTATTGGAAGAAAAGATATACTGTGAATAAAATTTGGGATTATTGGGTTCTTACCTTTATTTTGAACTCCAATTATGACTTTACCCTCACTTTCGTCAACATTGCATTGCATTTTACCACTGATTTAAAGATCAAGCTCAATTTCGTCAACATTGCCTTTTTACCCCTAATTTGTACAGATGAAGCTTCTAACTCTGGTAACCTAATCCGGAATAAACGAAATAAAATAAATGAAATTTTCCTCATAATAGAGCGAAATGACACCAATACTTCTTATCTCTTCAACTCCACTCCACCAGCCATGGGCACATCCCTCGTCTCTCCCAGGCCGCGTGGCAGCACGTGCAGCGGCTGGGCAGGGCGTCGCTGCAGGCTTGAAGGGGCGAGCCTGCGAGGGCGGCACGCGGGCAAGCGCCTAGGCCAGGAGCACGTGAACCCATGCCGTGCAGTGGTGCGTGCGGCTCCTGCCCAGGTGTCGCGAGCGGGTGGGGGGCTCGCTGGAGCAGGAGACGCAGGGAAAAGTCACTTTTGTTCAGGCCCGAGTGGGTTTTATCCAAGCCGATCTGCGTTGTTCTTTGTGCGAAAGTTAACGCCCGGTCCTGTTGTTACGAGTTAAAAATTCAATTGTGTACCGAGTATTAGGTAATGGTCAGGTATTTTAGCGGAGGAAGCCGCACGGCGGACAACATGATTGGACGCAAAGGCGCGTTGGGAAATGTAAAAGGTAGATCATTTTTTTTGGGAAAGGAGCTGGTCCACAGGCGGTTTGAATATGGAACCTCGGGACGGGTTGTGAAGCAACCTGGACCACGTGTTTTGGTCACAACACTTTTTTTATTCTGCTCTCTCCTAGTTTATTTTTTCATTAAATATTCTCTCTCCCACCCTGTCACCCACCTGCAGACACCTCTCTCCAATTTATTAAATATTCTCTCTCCCACCCGATCTTCAGACTTGCTCTCTCCCCCACCCAACTGGCACCTGCAGACCTAAAGCTGATCATTCTATAGACGATAGGTGTACAACACTGCATTATGGCCTTAAAAATAATACCATTACTTTTTTACCGAAAGTATTTAATCAGTTTAATTGTTCACTCATATGTGGTTGTACACACCGGGATACTAGTACCTTGCACTTTCGGTACCATACTGTAAACCAATATTTTTCCACTGATTCCAAGCTTCAAAACACAAATGAACAAAAATAAAATTTGGTACAACAGGTGAACAGATTATGTCACTGAGAAATAACAAAATGGAAAAAGAATATAACACAACAAAAAGAAAAAACGCAAAAGACCAATTAGAAAGCATGGTGAGGAGCTAATCGTGTACACAAGAAAACCAAAAAATATGAGAATCTTGCTGGTACCGCACTCCACTTTGAATGCTAATCTACTACTTATCTAATTATTCTGTGCTCACAAACGGAAGAGAAAGCATGGTGAGAAGCTAATTGTACACGAGAAAACCAAAAAATATGAGAATCTTGCTGGTACCGCACCCACCTTGAATGCTAATATAAAAAAGGAAGAGAATAAAAAATGAGACAGAAAAATTCCAACCATAAACAAGAATGCTCACAACCTGTACACGATGCTTAAAGAGGGAGATTGAGCGAGATAAAAAAGGAGACGCACACAATCTGTACACGAGCGAGATAAAAAAAGAGATGAGCATAACCTGTACACGATCTTGTAGAAAGCATATACACAATATGATCTGTGATTAATCAGGAACCAAACAAATAAAAAGAAAAAAGAGAGCCACGCTGACACATAGGTCTACTACCTGTTGCCGCGTACCAAGACCAATCTGAAAGAGCTCAAGCTGCCATCGTCGTGCAAGTGTCCCTGACTTGGGTTAATCACCAAAACTCAGGCGGACAAACCACGCGGCGCTGGGAGCTGGTGATGGAGTCCCACACGACGGCCTCCTGTCGGGTCACGTCAAAGAAGAGGGCGAGGTCGTGGCGGCAGCCGAGGGCCCTCCAGCTCTCGCTGAGGCCCTGCGCCGGGGTGAAGCGCGAGCCGGGGACACCCAGCATGGTGGGGAAGAAGCTGGGCTTGCCAGAGATGCAGAAGAAGAAGCCGAGCAGCGGGGATGCCGAGGACCTGTGGTGAGCGTGGAAGCGGCGGAGGAACTGCGGGTCGGTGATGAGGCGGCGCCAGCACTTGCAGACGAGGGAGGTGATGGGGAGGGAGCACGAGAGCGGTGGTAAGGGGACAAGGATCTCCCGGAGGATATCGTCGGCGTCGAGCAGCGGCGGTGGCGGCGAGGAGAGACCCTCATCCGCCGCGGGTCCCATCGCATTTCCACGAGCTGGATGACGACCTTGATGCCGCCGTCGGGGACGGCGAAGTCGATGATAACCCCAGATCCAGCGGTCGGAGGCGCAGGCCTTGCACGAGCCTGGAGCCGGCGACTTCGGCTTCAACCACTACGTGAAAACCTCAAATAGGTCACACAACATTTGTAATGGGCCCTTAACACCCGTTACATGCACCCACATCTGTAACGATTGTTGTTTGGCACCCGTTACCCATAAGCGCGCAGCCGACCGGGTTTGTTTTTCACAACGCCCGTTACCAATGTTGACTTCTGGTAACGGGCTTCTTAAACACGTGTTACATGAATTCATTGTAACGGACGTTAAAGCAAGTCCGTTACAAAAGTTAAACCTATCGATAACGAGTTCGAAAAATCCGTTACCGATCAATGCCCTATCGGTAACGGGCTCTTTAAGTCACATCGATCATCGTCAGACGTCGGTAACCGGCTTTAAAGTCCGTTACCGAAAACTTTCGTACTGGAGACGCATGTTTGATAGGACGCGTCTCCTTTGATGGCGACCCAATTGGATACGCTCGTTTCTTAAGACGTGTCTCCTTCGATTGCCACCCAGCGTCGCCTTTTTTCCCACATCGGAGACGCGTGTTGTTATTGCGCGTCTCTGTTATCTCCTTCCGACACCACTCGCTCTCTCTCTCTCCTCCGAAGGCCACTCACGTTCCAACAACACTCGCTCTCTCTCCTCAGAAGGTCACTCGGTCTCTCTCTCTCTCTCCTCAGAAGTCCCCGCCGGCCTGTCCCATTCGCCGCCGCCAGCTATGCGCTCTTTGAGGACCGCGCTCTCTCTCCTCGAAAGCTGGGCCTGCAGAGGAGGCTCGCCGGCGCGCTGACGGGCGAAAGGGGCCAGCGGACGTCGACCACTTTGTCATCCAAAGCAGACGCCTCCGTGTCCCCTCCCCCTCGGGCTCAGCGCCATCCTCCGCGCTGTCACCGCGGCCGCGACGCCATCTCCGATCCTCCTCCTGGGTGCTTCACTGAGAAAGTCCTCGTCAGGTGGAAATTAATTGCCCCTTTTGTTGAAATTCTTCATTGTCCTAATCCTCTTATATTATCGGTTTTTGTGTGATGAATTATGCTCATTTGGTGTATGGAATGCGGATGGCGCTGCTCGGGCTTGGATATGCAGCAAGAAGATTGGGAGAATTTCTTAAGCGGGGTCAATGGTTTTCTAAATCAAGCGAGGCGGATATGAGAAACCGTGGTGTTCGAGCAATGCTTTGCCCTGTATAGATTGTCTCAGAAGAAATTAACGAAATCATTTTTCATCATTTGGTCACCGTGGTTTCACAAAAATTACGTGTTGGAATAAACATGGTGAGGAAGGCCTTAATGAACTCGAGCGGTGCCTAAATGAAGGTGAAGTGCGACACCATGCTACCGACCATGATGAAGACCTTGATGAAGGTGGAGTTTTGAGGAAAATGAACCATTATTCCACCAAATGTGAGGCAGGATATCAGCGATCAAGAAGTTAGGGGCTTGATGATGGTGAGGTGTTGCAACGTGTGCACAATGTTGATCAAATGTTGCGGGATGTTGAGTTTCAGCAGTGTACACACCTTACGAATTAGCGGTGAGCGGTTCATTGAAGATTCAAAGAAACCCTCTATCACGATTGCGAAGTACTCTCGCCTTTACGGTGATCTAAAACTTTTGCGACTTAAGGCGGATCATGGTTGGAGCAACAAAGTTTCAAACATCTATTGGATGTGCTTAGAGACATGCTACAAGGAAACCAAATAAGTCATATGAGGCGAAGAAGATAATCATCCTCACGGGAATAGAGGTTGAAAAAATCCATGCATGCAAACGTTGTGTATTGTTCTTGGAGATTATGAGACCTTGACAAGTGCCCCAAGTGTGGCTATGATCGGTACAAGAGGAAAAAGGATGGTGGAGATGATAATAATCTTGAAGCCGAAGAACAAGGCCTGTGAGATGGTGGCATGGTATTTTGCATCATTCCTCGGTGAGAAGATGGTTCGCAACACGAAGGAGGCCCAACTCTTGCGTTGGCATGAGGGCCAAAGATGGAAGATGGCAAGTTTAGGCACCCCAGATGCAACACAATGGGGTAACATTAATAACCACTTTAGTGGTTTGACAAGACATAAGGAGCATACGGTTTGCTATGAGCACGGATGGCGTGAACCCATTCGGTAACGAGCTCAACACATAGCACACGGCTCGTCTTTGTCGTTGTACAACCTTCCACCACGCTATGCAAGAAAGCGAAATATATGATCACAATATTGGTCTCGGGCCAAAGCAACTGGCGACCGTATTGATGTCTACTTGAGGCCACTAGTTGATGACTTGAAGATCTTGTGGAAGCTGGTGTGAAGGAGGTTTGGGATGAGTACAAGCGTGAGGAGTTCACAATGCATGCCATGTTGTTCACCACCATCAGACAACCCGCTCATCGCAACCTCTGGCGGAGTAAAAGGAAAGGTGCAGCTTGCCCACACACCTTGGAAGATACTTGCGTATGGCTAAGACATTCAAAAAATATTTATGGGGCACGTCGTTTCCTCGACATTGAAACATCATCGACTAAAGGATTGTCATCTTAATGGGAAAAGGAGAATCTTAACATGATGCTAAGTGTATATCGGATGTTGAGAAAACTAAAAGATAAATCAAGGGTCAAAACTATCGGAGGTTGTCATATTGAAAAAAATGGATGGTGAAGAAGAAGAAGAAAAGAAAAAAAATAAAAAGGGGATCTAGCGTGGCATGAATATACCATTGTAGCAAACCAGGGAAAACCAGGATCATATTTATATTCTACCTTGGAAAGAAACTTGCTATAATAAAAATACATGATCTCTCGGTTGTGTAAGTGAGGAAAATATATCAATTACTATAAATAGGTGTAAGTCATAAGATAATAAAATGATAGCATTGATCAAGTCATAACATCGTGAACCAGAGTGTCAATATAGAAAGAGAAGCTATTCTCTAGTTGCGAGGATACTTGGTAACAAACTATATGTGTGCAAACTATGATTAGTGCAACATTTAACAATCATGGAAGAAGAACTATTATACTAATGCATGAGACTATCAGAGGATCAAGACACTTGAAACAACCCAGTATAAGGCTCCACTAGTCCTCACATGTGGTTATGAGACTCTTGTAAAAAGATCTACCAGGATGGCATGTGGGTGCAATGGGTGTTGATATACCACACACTATCTTTACCACTCACCTGTTAAGGATGATTGTTGAGGACTCTGACATACACGAATATAAAGTAAATCAACTATGCTAAACATGTAATCATAATAGCACCAAGCACATAATCTAATATAATCATTGATAAGAACATGTCTCTACACAAATGTGAAGAACTTATGAAGGGAAAGCTAGATGATCTCAACATTCAGAGCGATCGAGCGGTAGATGCCTTGCCTCCTCCTGATCTAGACTGGTTACTCTCGCATATGGTGTTTCTAGGGGTTGCAGACATGACAGTCAACAGATGACATTACCTCGGTGGGGTTGCTAAAGGGGATGCCATGAGCTGATCAAAGACCTAACATGGTTAGATTATCCTCATAGGCGGTGAAGAACATTCAAGTAGGGTGATGTGGCGGGGGGGCGAGGACCATGGGACCGGTCTGTGGTGGGTTCAAGGATTGATAGTGGTCTTTGTCTTCTAGATGCTTCTTTATGGGTGAAGTGTTGAGTTCAAAATAGGGTTCTGGTTCATTCTTTATACCTATGGTCTTATCAATATAATTCAGAAACTCCGAAAAGCTGTTTGTGACATATTCTAAGTTGGTATTAACAATTATGCCATTTTCTGTTTAGTTGACTTGTAAATATATGATAAAATGTGTCAACAAATAATACCCTTTGCTAGTGAGATGCTTCTTTGATCGAGTTCTACAGCTTTCATCAAAAACCATGATTTTCAAAAATAAATTCTCCTCAACAGATTGCTCCATCTTACATTTAACCATGGTGTAGCCTTTTCATAAATCTTATTAAAAGACGAACAATCAAGTCAAGCGATATATCAAATTCTTTGATCAACTATCATCCTTGTGCAAGATTTTTGAAAAAATTGTTCTCAACATGGAGTCACTTGGCAGATATGTATATGGGATGATAGTGTTGAATGGATGAGTGAAAGGTGGTAAACCTTTAGCCTTTTCCTAGCTCTTGGACTATATCTCTCTTTCTAGAACTTTAGATCTTTCCATTCTTGGAGAAGGGCTCTACTATTGGACTTTTGTCCATTTTCTCTCTCCTTGAGATGTGGGCTCTTCTCGTCGGACTTGTGTCTATATTCATCTCTAAATTTATTGGGGGTAGGCCCTTCTTGCTAGTATGACACTTCTTTTCCCCTCTCTTCTCACTTTTTCCTTCTCTTCTGAATGTAGGCTCCTCTCTCTCACATTGAGAGACATATCCAAGAGTCATGGGCTATATGGCTTGATAGAATCGACTTCAGGTTAGAAGCGCATAAATGGTGGAGTGGAATGATCTTGATGTGTGACAAGCTCTTAAGGATCATAACACGGTGACTCATCATGTGATTTTCATAAAACCAGAATCAAGCTTCTAGGAATATGATAAATCAACAACTTTTCATGAATTATCTTTCAAAGCCTAGATTAAGCATGTACAGTTTTGGGTTTAGAGCAAATTAAGCATTTAAAGCTTTAGGAGAATCTAGGTCTGAAAATTAAGTATTTAAGAGGAATCACAGCGGAGCAACTATTCATCATTTCCAAGCATAAATCATCAAGATTATCATTAAAAGAAAAGCCAACTAGCGGACTCTAGTATTTATTCATACTAAGACTTTTAACTAAGACTCTTTAACTCTAGGCAAACATATAAAACATAGGATAATGATACTTATCGTGATAGATGCTCTAAGCTGATCTTGAAGTAGTCCTTCATCCATCAAACTTGTTTTCCTTTTTTTCCTTAATTTCTTCAAGTAAATATTATCTAGCACAAGGAACAAATTCTAGGATTATGTTGTGATTCATTCACATATTTTGTGAATTTTTATATGCAAAGGGATGCTAAAGCAAAAACATGTGAATGCAATATTATTATTTTTTATGTGATAATACATGGGGCCTTAAGAACATATCAAAATTTGAAAATATGGTCTTTCTAATGCAAGTATAGGTAAGTAAAAATGCTAAAGGAAAAATGCTAATTAAAAATGCAGATAAATCAAATTACCTCTCAAACAAAATTTAAATTTGATGCGTAGATGTAGTAGCCATGATTGATCAATTAGTGGCGTGGGTAGTGATTGGTCTTAGAATGTACTCTTGTCTTTCTTCCTAGATTCTTTCTTGGTGGAACCTTTAAAGATGAGTTCATAGTTCTTGAATGGTAGGAGCACGGACTTCTCTTAAATCTCTTTCAATACTAAGTATTCAGCTTGCGTTACAATTTAGCTCGCGTCTTGTTCTTCTTGGGCTGTAATATAAGTATTAAAGTAGTAGCGTACCTTAGTTCGACAAGTGATCTCACCCGTCGATGTAGATGATTGCTCATGTGTTGGAGCGGTCTCCCAGTACTATGGAGGATCTTGCTCTTCATCTCCCATGTCATGACTAGTCGGTTGACATGTTTATCTTGACAAGTACATCTCAGCAACTCTCTAGGAATCGGTGTGATTGGTCCACCATCACATTATATGGGTGGAATACAAAGGCGGTCATATATTAATTCATAAGTTACCTTGTTGATGCGATCCCTTCCGACAACTCGGAGTTGTTTGATTGATGGGCGTGGATTGATGGGACTCGGGGTCGTCTCGGCGAGTGGTGAAGGAAATAGGTCCGCGATTGAAATGATCATCCAAACTTCCTCCCGAGTTGATTGTTCTTTTCCTCCTTCTATCTCTCCTTTTCTTCTCAACGGTGGCCTCTTGAGGGTGATTGGGGAACGGGAGTTCTTGATCTTGTTCTTGGCGATCTCACAGTTGATGGTGAAAGGACTTCCGCTGTCGGCGTAGATGGCGGCTTCGATGGCGAAAGCCCGATTGGGCGCACTTCGGGATGAAGTCGGCTCATGCCTCGGCATGCCTAGGTCCTTCAGTCCTGCAACACATGGTTGTGCGAGGTGAACCATTGATTTTCTCCTTTATTACCTTGGGCATTATGTTGACGAGACCCAAAGTCACAGTGCATTCTCAGTGTAGGAATAGTGATGGTGATGATGGCCTTCGGATCTCCTTTCTTCGGGCATGCCCCTCATCCACTTGCCTTCTTGTCTTATTAGTGCACATCATAATGATGTCGCCTTTGCATTCTAATTCTTTCAATCTTAGGTTAGCGGAAACAGATGATGCGAGATATCTAAGATCATCATTTTATTAAACTATGTTGGTTCATGGAGAAAACTTTCCATTTTCTAATAGTTTCTAACATTTATCATTGGAAGCTAATTTCTTGACATTATCCATAACTCTACCCTAGTTTTGAACTAAGTCTCTTAAAGGTGGAAAATTATTGGAAGGTTATTACCTTGATAGTTACACATTACAGTAGTTGGGCCTCTCTGTCCATCCTTGATTTTCTTGGGGATGATATTGATTGTTGTTGTTGATGTAGTTCCGTCCTCCTCGGTGAGGCATTGATTGAGTGTCGAGTTCCACACTGCACAAGTCATGGAGGATTCAGAGTTGGATGACTTCCTTCTTCTCGATTGTCTTCAAGCCTCTTCATGATTAAGTCCATTTGCGGCATCATATCTACCTCCTTGATGATGCATTCCTCTTTCTTTCTTGATTGACATCGTTCCAAGCTTGGTTGGGCATCTTTTCCACAAGGTTAGTAGCTTGAGTAAGTGTAAGGGACAAGCACCTCATGCAGCATCCATTGTTTCACGGGTGTTGGTAGAGCGTGGTAGAAGGTTGCATCAACCAATTTTCCATTCGTGGTGTGGGCATTGAGATGTAGTCTTGGGCGTTCCCGCGAGAATAGATTCACCATACTTCTGAAACTTGAGCCCGTCAATTTTCCATTACCGAGCTTTGGAATGGCATTGGTTTTGCCGATTAGTGTACGGAAAGTTTACTTTCAAAGCCCGTCTGGAGCGACATTCACCTGACTTCAAGGATTTCTATGGTGCGAACCGCGCACGGCACTAGGTGCGGTATAGTCCAACGGAGCAGCGTAGTTTTGGATGGCGGCTGTCCTACTTCCTCTTTGTTGAGTCTGGATCTTCCAAACCGTGGGCTGCGTGGCAACTATCAGGGACTAGTCAGCCAATTCGGTCTGAGAATGGGAATAAGCGTTTTTAATCGGGATTGTCATCACAGGATGATGCCAGCACGTCAGATCTTTGATCATGAAGGTGCTAGGCCTGGATATCTCCAAGAAATGTTGAAGGTGTCGCAAATTTTAATGTACACACGTTTTTCGCGGCATCTTCATGAGCTTTTCCATCGCAAATGACGTGCCCGCACGCCCATTTACTGTCGTATTTCATGTTGATCAACGACGTTTGGTTCATAACCCCTATTGGTATGTACCACAACTTTGATGCGTTAACGCTCAACCTAGAGGTTTGTATTACTCTCGGCAGATTCTAGGCTGTTCAACCCATTGTAGTCAATGTAGGTATACTTTCGAGACGCTTTTGCCCGTACATCCATCTTGCGTCTCTTGTCTTTACGTAACCCTGTCTATGGGGATCATGCCAATTAGGCCGTGTGACCGAAATGTAAGCATTTCCACAACTATGCTAAGAATTGTCTTATTTGCCATTACGGTAGTGTATCAGCGCATTCTGGATTTTGTCCCGGTGTTAAAGGCTGATGCCGAGTGCCGACGGGATCCTTGAGTAAATAGGGAAGAATCTATTTTCGGAACGACGCAGCATGAAGCTCGTACAGTCGACATCCGTCTCGGTCGGCCTAGCATTTTTGAACAGGTCACGCATCAGAGGTGATAAACTATGCCGTCGGACAGCCTCTTTAAGATTCCTAAATCTGCAGGCAGATTGTTTTCAAACCTCCAAACTGATGTACCCCGGGAAGGCGGTTGATGGCTTAGAAGGTGCAGTACACACTAAATTCGACCCGCCAAGATTCTTATTCATACATTACGCCAGGCTATAAATCAGATAGACAAAAACGTCCTTACGGAGTCAAGAACAAGGGTATTTCCACCCGCCTTTCTCATTGCGATATTTTATGCGCCGGCGATTGGACCGTAATGATATTTTTCTCGATACATTCTAAAATGCATGTGGCAGAATATTACGAGTACCAAATTTATTATTTAGGCTATAGACTTTCTTTGAACATAAGATTGAAATGCTTGTTTGTTCCAGTAACTTCGTCGGCGATGGGTTCATGCCACTTCTGTATGTAACGCATATAAGATCTCCATCTCTATGGCAAAGTGCATATGTATACATGTCTTCATTAATGCAAGGTATATCTTAACATGATGCTAAGTGTATATCATGTTGCTTTAGATAAACTAAAGATAATATCGTGTTAGGTCGCTCACAAAAGTTTTTGCTCGATGCGCCATGTTAGTTCAACAATGTTCATGATGAAACGTACCACGGGCATTGTCATCGTCGGTTACTTGAGCAATGGTACTCTGACGCGTCGGTAAAAAAAAAAACACATGGTTAGAGCTGCTTCAGTTAATAGAGCTCGTTTTAGGGCCACTCACACTGAAAGGACCACCTTTTCCCGAGTTCGAAAATATATATATATGTATCCTATAGATATTCGTTTTGTAAGATTTTTAGAGCACATAGGAATATACCATTGTAGCATTTTAACCGAGTAAAACTATAATATCATTTGTAGAACTTTGTCTAGGTAGCCCTGTTAATCACATGGCCGATTAAGAGAAGAATCTATTGCGCTTTTATTTAAACTAATACATGCATATCACAACTAAGAATCGAACATTCCCGCGCTCCTTGCAAAGTACTGGCGGCGTAGCAAGCCATCCTGTCCATTTTAGTACTTTACCAGCTATAATCATTAAATATATCAATTAATATAAATATGACAGCAAGTCACATAAGTAGGCCGATGGGCTCTAATAATAATGATAGCATTGATCAAGTCATAACATACCTTTTTGCCCGGTACCCATTTACGTCTAAGTGTCAATATGAAAGAGACCAGCTCTGGTCTAAATTCGAAGGACCCGCGGGGCAAATTACGGGTCCTCCCTAAAAGGGCCCCCGATTAGCGGGATACAAATGGGCTTACCTGGCGCTGTGACGAACCAAGCCGTACGGGCGGGAACTATATGTCAATGCACTAACTTCTATGATTAGTGCAATAGCCCATTTAACAATCATGGAAGAAGAACTATTATACTAATGCATGGAGATGCCTGAACAAACCCATCGTATTGCTAGCTGCGGGCCGGATCAAGTCGACTGTTGCCCAGTAACTATCCGGTGAAACAATCCCCAAATAGTATAAGGCACCACTAGTCGCCTTATTTTAAACCCGGAGTCTGTTACTCTTTCAGATCGCGTGGCCCCGTTCATATTGCGGGATTAGCCCCAAGAAGGACTCAATAGTCCGGCGTTAAAGGATTGGCTTACCCACCACAAATCCCTTTCGCGTGTGGTAGGTCACTGGGTTCGATCTTTGGCCGTCTGCTGCATTTAGATGCGAAATCGTCCCGCAAGCTCAAAACTCGGCATCAAAATGCTCATGTGGCGGGCTCTCTCCACGAGGGCAGCCCGGCGCCTTTTGAAGACCACCAGGTTGACGCAATACCCTAGCAAATTCCCATGACGTCGTCACAAATAGCTGCACCCATGCGCACCTGACTAATAACGGGCCGTGGCAGACTATGATCTAGGTGATTCTTGGCTAAAACTTTTAAATTGTGGCCGCCAACGGTAACCTTCTATTGCCCAGCGGCGAAGTAGCATTTCCGAGCCGTGGAAAGGTACCCACGGAATCGATGGCACTATCGCGGGCTTCGTAAACTCAACAGGATGTACACGATCATAATCGCCAGGGGCAACTCCGCCACTGAGTCATCCGGCAAGATCTTTAATCTCACAGTGTTAATATAATCATTGATAAGAACATATGTCTCACGGCGTCAGGACGTCTGGACGATCGATGTCGGATCAAGAACTTAGGTAAGTAAGAACTTACTTGATGGATAACGCTTCGAGTTGGCACTATGAGACTCGGATGGGGACAGCTATACCTGGCGGTGAAGGGCGTTGTTACGAGCCACCTAATTAGGTATGCGGAGTTCGGTCATTCTGGACAGTGACCATACTTACTCCTGCTATATAGTGACTGTCCTGAACCTAACTAACCAAAACCGTTACCGGGGACATCTCTAGAAACGCTATGGGAGGCGTTTAGCTACTCTCATCGCATTCACCGTTCGATTTGCCCTCCTATGGTGTTTCTGGCACCGGACCGCCTTGATTGAATGCTTGTATGGACAATTGAGCGCGGCATGAGTCTTAATCCCGCCCGCCTTGATGGTGATTTTGCCTGACAAGCCAATTAGTTGTCTACTTTGGCAGTTGCTCATGACCCTTGTCACCTGCTCTTCTAATTAGCGCCCCAATTAAACACGATTAGCGACGACATTGATATCGTGATTTGAGTAGCTTCAAGTTTCTCGTTGAACAGCCCGTCTGCTCGCGATATATCCCCTTAGGCCAATTTTATGGTGACGCATAGCATCCCGGCTTTCTCCCGATCATTAGAGGTGGTCTTCCACTGGGGCATCGTTCATTTCACGAGAGACATATTCCCGCCGAATACCGCTTAGATTGATCCTCATAGGCGGCCAGTGGACAATGTCGCCCTCTCTCCAGTCACAACGGGCTATATATGTTCGATTCTTAGAGCCCGTTGCATACAAGGGGTGCGGCGACAACCAAAGCTATGATCCTTGTTTATAGCTCATTCGCAGTACAACATTCGACATCCAACGTACGGAAACAGTTTAGCAGATTTCATCGCATGACGTGAGTATGAACCAGATATACGTCTGGCCCATTAACTTCATCTGTAAATTCCAACCATCTACGCGATAGCAAGAAGCGAACAGAATTCACTCTGGTTAGAACTGATATAGGTTCACAGTAAGGGTACCGTTTGCCTATCCCAATCCCAGGCCATCCGCGCGATGCTGTAAGGATGGCGTGGGTTCTCTGACCTGTATATGCCTCCCATAAGTCAGGCCCGTTTCGTGAGATACTGGGCGATAAAACTATAGTCAACTTTGGAGCCTACTTCTACGGAATTCATTCTTTTCTGCCCATTTTTGATGTTTGATGTTGGAATTCCAACGAGTTAGGAATCGGGATTATAATTCACCAAACTCATAAAGCTGCTAGCCCAAAAGCGAAATTTGTTACACTACGGTATTGATTTCACCCCGGATCAAAATTCCCCGTCACTTTTCTAAGTTGGTATTAACAACTTAGGCTTATTTTTCTCATGTTTGTTGACTTATAAATA
Organism: Cenchrus purpureus; assembly: GCA_022644695.1. Taxonomy (NCBI): domain Eukaryota; kingdom Viridiplantae; phylum Streptophyta; class Magnoliopsida; order Poales; family Poaceae; genus Cenchrus; species Cenchrus purpureus. The sequence continues at coordinate 68,373,833 of CP053455.1, forward strand.
TAAGATAAAATGTGTCAACGTATCCTTCAATGATCCGACTCACGAAGTTAGCAATACTGATCTATCTTAATTATCAGTACTTCTAAATCTGTCTGTAAGTGTTATAACAGCGATAGTACTAATTAATGAAAGTTGACTTCAACCAACCCTGCCGAACATCGAACATCGAAACAATAGATATGCCACCTAGCATCATGTTTAATTCTTGATTCACTGTTAGATAATATGTAATTAATCTGGTCGAACTACATAAGCCATCGCTCCACCGACTGGACCCACTTCCCTGTGAATGCCATGAGTAGTACTACTGTCATTGACCAGTTATATGATGTTATCGCATAGCCGTATGCTAGTTATCCCGAACTGACCCCTCCTATGCAAGTCCTGGCAATCAAGTCTCACTTCGCTAGTCCTATCTTTTGCTTTGTCTTTGATTTCTAGAACTTGGATCCTAGCGCATAACGACTGCTAACTCCCTCTTTGTGCATGTCAATGCACCCAGTTAAGCCAGCTACGTCTTAGCCTGACTTTCATATCTCGCTCCGATTTGATCGCCTCCTCTGTTATGCGATGGTATATTATTGAGCGAGTCTCAGATTGCTTGTTGTATCAAGTCAGAGCCATGCATCGAATTGAGTCGAGCATGATAAAACACGTGTTTGCATGTTTATCATCATTAATGAGTGTGGTGTTATTGTAAAAATTTGTTCTGTATGAAGTTATGAGGATTATCACTTTAGTTCGCCTCACCTACACTATTTGTCACGATGATCACTACTTCCATGTTCATCGGACATTTAACTGTAACCTCACTATTGCAGACCTCGGTTTGCATGCTATCCTATTGTAGGCCACTAGCACTAGTGGATCATCACTCGCTCTTGGTTACGACTGTTGCGAACTGCTGATGATTTTAGGCTATCCTCTCAGCTATTTAAATTCTCTCTATTATTGGATACTTTAATTCTAGTTGGGACAGTAATGTGTAGATGTTTCGCCTTTATTCTATGTTACAACTTTCTGAATTTGTTACGTTGATCAAGTTTTGCTATACCGCTATTCAAGCATCCCTTAGACATACTGCGGATTGATGACTAATTCGAGCGAGAAATCTATGCGGGGTCATCGCTATAACTAGATGATCGATGGCCACCAAACGGAGAATGTCGAGGTGTACAAATTCAGCCTGTGACATGACGGGTCACTGTGGTACTCTTTACGTGATTTACTTGTACTCCTTTGCTTGACAAGTGTTAATTGTTCTATGTCTGGTCGCAGCTCAATCCCATTTGCGACTACTGAAAGGCTCTATGCCGGTAGTCTCCTCACGCAAATCGACAAGTTTCGAAATGGTTAAATAATCAATTTCACTACTAATCCAAATGCTTGACAACTCAATTTGCTGTAAATTGTCGACATACTTTAGAGCCTCTTGTTACATGATGACAACTCTTATTCTGAGAGTTAGGACATGTTGAAATATTAACAGCTCGTGATATAAACTTACCGTAGCCCCGAGGATGCTAGTTGCACGAGGGTGGGGTCCTGACCTACATCCCCACGAATAAATTGCCCCGAGTAGATGCCGTATTGGCAACCCTTGAATCCCTCGGGTCCTGGGCCTGCCTCATGTCTTCAATCGCAATCCTAAAGTTTGCCATCCCTTTCAGGGTTACAACCACTCCCTCTGTTTCCACAGATGTTGCCGGGATGAGGGTGGCAACACACTCAAACTCCATGCGGTGGCATGGTCAACGAAGAACCACACAGTCTTACCATTGTTTAGTGGCTCAACAGCCTACAAACTAGTTCTTTTTTGCTCGATTGGTACCGCTTCAATTTTAACAATTGGCTCGACAACTGATACGTTCGAAAGCAAGCAAAATCGTGACTTGATGAGCCTAGCGAGGAGGTTGATCTCAAATTGGTCCAGCAGTAGTACTTGCAGTATCGCCAGCTCGGGAAAAATTGATTAGCGGGACTGGTGTCAGCTGCCGGAAGTCCGCGAAAGAGCCGTCACTGTCGAACATACAACAAGGCGAATTACCTATTATTAGGGCCATCTTAGGAAGGACCAGTTCGAAAAGGACAATACAAAAATGGTCATCCGCTAATTTAGCAAGGACATCAACCAAATGGGCAAAGATTTATTGGTATAAAATGGCGGCTTACAACTGCCCGAATATGTGGTCGCTGATCAATCATTGGTAAAACAAACCTCCAAGAATTCATGTTGGGTAACATCTTTCCATGGCGGATTTCAAGAAGAGCTTGATGATAGGACAAGCTTCCCATGTTTCGGGAGACCCGTACTGTGGCCCCAGTGTACTCGGGGTCAGACGGCAAGAAAAATATCACGGATCACATGCTCAAAAATTGAAAGTTGGCTATATAGCTACTTCCTAAAAAATGAGACTGCGCTTATTTTTCGAGCTTAACGCGGCCGGTGCAAAGAAATGTGGAGTGGGCCATGAGTTATATAGACCCCAAAACCCTATTGGTGTGCCTCGCTCATGGCATGAAGGTAGGCAATTGAGGGAGATGAAATAAAGAGCATTGCATAATAAGCCACACAAGATGGGCGAGAAAAGGTTATCGTGGTAAAAGGAAAGAGTGGAGGAGGAGGATGCAAAGCTAGCTGCAGAAGGAAAAGCAGAACCCTTGGGACCAATTTCCTAGACGTCGAGACCTTATCTCGTGGGCAAGGGTAGGAAAGAAGAGGAAGAACACTAGTGAAGGAAGGAACATAATATTCAAGAATCCGGTGGTGGGGGGGTAGCAGATAGGGTGAAAACACTTGCATTTCGAGGTAGTGATGGTTCTTTCTCTAGGGTTAGGGAAAATGATATCCTCACCGCAACACTTAAGACTCCGAGAGCATCAAGGTCGGGTCCGAGGCGTGTCTAGTTCACTTGGGGTAAAAGGGTTTGGTGAAGAGTTTTTGGAATGTACAGAACAAGAGGAACAAGAGGTCGATGATATGATGGACATAACATTTAGACAGTTGTCCATCTCAAGACTATCGTGCATCGAATACTGAAAATGTACTTCTTCCTTGTGAGGAAGAAGACATGCATGGCAGCGAGGAAGAAGATGCGCATGACAGCGAGGAAGATGTGCATGGCAGAGAGCAAGATCATTGGCATGTCAATAAGGACGAAACGAATCAAGTGCACAGTGATAGTCGATCACCTATGCTGGACACAATAGATAAGCTGACAGAGCCAACCGCGTGCAGCCTTTTGGATGGCACCGGGATTAATGTGGAGCTCGCACTAGCGAAAGTATTTCCATTTCAAAAGGCTTGCCATGCATTACTAGTGCAAGATGGGTATGTTGTGGTGCAACCCACTTATGTGTGGGCCAATGCAGGTCACTACCCTCTACCTATACCAATTGATGGGGGTGACATAGCAACCCTAGCTGAGGCTCTCATTCAAAGGATCCAATGGCCAACAAGATCCTTATACCACCCATGACGAGACATCCCAACCCTGAATTGCAATAGGTAGTAGGGGGACAACATCAGATGGAAGTACTGCAGCTTAGTGTCAGCAATAGAAGGCTCAGCAACAGCAGCAGCAGCAGATCAGCAAAACTATGCAACAGGAGCATCGACAACAACTGGAGGAGCCCAGGCAAACTCCGCCTAAGCAGCAGCTGCAACATGAGGATAAGCAACAGACGAAACAGCAACCTCTGCGGGGAGGAGGAGCCAGGCAATCTCCCCTAGCGGCAGATTCAGCGGCCCTGCAGAGGAGGAGCCGGGCAATCTCCACCTGCAGAAGGAGAACTAGGCCAGGAAACCTCTATCTAAAGATGAGATTCTTAACTATATTATTGGGACAAAACAGGAACCAAAATACAAGCCTGGTGTACCTATGTTGTCAGAAGCAGACTTAGAGGCTTCTAGACCAAATTGTGCCAGGTTGCATGCTTACGTCATGGAACACAGTAAGGATAAACTTGCCTTACCAGCAAAGGTGGATCAAGACTACTTTCAAGGTGGTGGTACTTTAATGTTAAACATTGCATTCAGTGGTGTGTATAATCTTATAACTCTGGCTTCTCTGGATGTTACCTTCTTGAGGTTGTGGACATTGTAAGTCCCTTAAAACCTAAAAAGTTATTTCTTTAATTTTGACGACAAAGTTCATGCATGCTAACAATTTGATTTTTTGTAGGAAATAATGGACAAGGCAGCGGAGATGCATATCAGTGTTGGGTTTTTGGATCTAGATATTTTCACTTCCACAAATATTTCTCAGCATTCTGGCCTTGTAGTAAAAGCAATCGGAAATGCAATGAACAACGACTATGTGGTGGGTGCCTACTACACAGCCATGGTAACAACGATCATCTGTATGAAGTTTAAAGAGGTTTGGTATCTAGATTCTTCTAAACAATATCCCGCGCAAAAGTTCACAGACCTCAAAGCTGTTGTGGACTGGTCAGTATCTTGTAGGTTTTGTTCACAAAAATTCAATCTCTTAGTGTTTTTAATCGGTATTGCTGATCATGCAGGGCTTTTGGTACATGTGCACAGGACAGAGTGACGAAAGGAAAAGAATAAAAAGCCAAAAACCACAACACTCAAGCACAAACCAAATCTCGATGTAAGACCGAGGTTTTTTTATGGTCCCTTCTAACCTATTTGGTACTGCATTAACTTGTCATTTTGGTACCTCGATGCGGTGTGCTCGTGACATCATCAGCGGTCCTCTTTGTGTGGATTCCATGTGGCATTCAATATGTTAAGACTACTCGATGACATACCTGACATCAAGAAGGCTGCTGTAAGTAGATAATAATGCTCAGCCTTGTCTCTGCTCATATTCTCCATTTGATTCTAGAAACTGATTTCTACTTGTATTCTCATAATGATTGTATTTTGCAGGATTTCAAAGCTGCCGTAGATGTTTCTACAGAAGATCTAAAGCGAGTCTGGGAGATGCTATGCGAGTACATTCTTAAGGAGACCATTGACCGAAAGGGCAACTTCTATAATGGTGCACCATGAGTTCATTGTAGCCAGAAACTTGAAACTTGTTGCATTCAGTCTTCTTTAGTCAGGTGTTGTTGCCTGAGAAACTTGCTTGGCTTGCTTGGTTGGGGTCAGATGTTGCCTGGTTCAGGTAGTTTTCTCATGACTCCATCCAAACAAGCCACGATAAAACGAAACTAGCTTGATGTGATCTTGCTTGTCTATAAATGTGATCTTGCTTGTCTATATATGTGATGTGAGAATGTGTTTGTGATGTCTCCTTGCTGTGGTGGCTGCCATATCCTGGCTGGTTCCGGGATGGCAGGATGCAGCCCCTGATGGCTGCCAAATCCGGTGGTTCGAGGATGCGGCCGAGCAAGCGAGATTCTTGTAGGGTGGCCTACGTATCTGTAACAGGTGTTAATTAAAGCCCATTACAAACACTGATTAGTGAGTGTTGACGGTTCAAAACCGTGTTGGAGTTCACCGCAAGCGTACGGGTGACTTGGTGCCTTTTTCACCAAGGAGGGTCCCCAAGGTTTGTCAATCCAAGGATCGGAAGCAAACCGCTAAGGTTCTCTACCTTGTCTAGCCAAACTAACCTAACATTAAGTATTGATTGCATACAAAGATAAACCGAAGAGATATGTATATGGTTGATCACATCCATAGTATAGGCAACATGAAAGAGCAAGCAAGGGGTAACTAGGGCCTATCATCATCTAGTTGTAGTTCTAGTCAAAAGAGCAAAAGCAACATGTATCTCATCTAAAGCTATCTTTAAACTACTATCCTCCGGTCAAACCCTAGCCCGGCTCCGCCTTTCTCCCCTACCGTACTGTCACTATGGGATGATATTCGTGCGGTTGGCTCACGGGAGCACGTTCATTAAGAACGCGTTGCACTCCTTGGTAAATCCTGTATGCACCTCTAGCCACCATGGCTACAAGAGCACCCCAAGCAATCTATCCTAGCAATAGATTGAAATAAGGCAAACCCAAGAGAGCACAAGATCGTAAAAGGAGGAATCGAGTCGCTAAAAGATCGGATGACATGAATTGCTTTACTCACATTGTAGATGCATTTTGGTCACCACCACCGAGTACATACCATTGATGACCTCAACTAGCTCCAGAACTCCACCATAGCACAACCACGCAGGGCGTCCATGGCGGCTAGGGTAGGCCTAGGCCATCTCCTAGACAACTTCGAGGACTCGTGGCGACCGTCATCTCCCTCTGGTGCTTGCTTCTAGGTTTCGCCGAGTTGTGATGAATGGATGGATGTGGCGGCCGACAGAGGCAGAGCCAATTTATCGAGGAGCACCTAGGTCAAAGGGAGCACGAACCTAGGTCAAAGGGCTCATTTTCGGCCCGGTTCGGCCCGGCCTTCCTCCACGTTGCTTCTCGCGCTTCCTTGAATTTATGCCGAACTTCTTGTGGGTCCTTGACGACGTTTTCCCGCGGTTTGGATAAGGGTACTTGGCGTGCGAACTCCTGCATTTTCTATTTAGGTCCTCGGAGTTTCACAACTTCATGCTTCGGTCCTCGGGTCATTTGGAGTCATGTTCATCACGTGTCTTGACTTGTGTCGGGCTTCATGATCTTCCTCTAAAGTGCTTGATGAACTTATCCCGAAAGTCTCCTCTTTAATGTTGATTTCCTACGTAAACAATAAACTCCAAAAACCACATGCAAGTGTGAACTTGTTACATCATTAGTATGCCTAGTGGCGGGTTAGTTATAATTCGAAGCTCAAACCAAAGTGTAACAAGTGCTCTTGGTTGATGGAAATCGACCGTCAACATACCCCCATGCTTAAATCTTGCTTGTCCTCGAGTAAGCCTTTAATGGATGTGAGTATTGCCTTTCAATGTTCATACCTTGCACTTGATCATACATGAGAAAACATAATGCTCTCGAAGTTTATATTTGTTAAAGTTCCATAATGTAGCTAGCTTTCATCTCTATGGAGGGTAGATATCATTGAAGCTCTTTCCACAAGTAATTAATCTTGCTCTCAAGTTTTAAACAAATCTCAGAAATTTTGAAAATAAAGAGCGGGATGAAGAAAGATTGCTTTACCAAGATCAATAATAACCCTCCTTGCATCTTGCTCATGAACTCTCATCTCATCTTGTCTCTCAAGCCTACTTGTTCTACTCCTTTCCTCTCTCAAATATTTGGTGGAAGGCTTTATATGGAGCTATGGGAAAGTAGTCCTACCAAGATATTATAGTTGAGATATTATCAAAACAAGACAAGCTTCTCATGGACTTACCAAGACTCGTCAAAAAGGTCATTGGAAAATAATGTTCGGAGGAGAGAAAACACACACTTTTTAGATAGGTGGACATGTGCAAATGGCAAAGGGTGATCCCGAGGCACAAGCGAAGTCCTCGTTATCAGATTGCACATGGTTGGAAAGATGAGTATGGGTCTCGATCTTGAAATCCTTTTCCAAATGTAGCTAGAGAACTGGAGAGCTTTATTATATATATTTTTTTCTTTTCTCATCATACTTTTCCTTCTTTATATATTTTTTTCTTTCATCGCTTTTTTTCTCTTTTTTTTCTTTCCTTTTTTTACTCCCCTTGAACTCTAGACTACACTAGTACTTCCTTGGCAACCCCCCCATGCTTAGATGTTGCTCGTCCCAGAGCAAAGAGGTGATGATTGTGCCAAGGTAAGTGCTGAAATTCTTGTATTTTCTTGAAGAGAGATACTTGAAACCTTCTAGGGATCCTTTTATAGAGGTCTCCCAAAATCCAAAATCTTGCGACACTTGACAGCACCTTCCTTGTAATCTTCTTCGAAATATTCATCCATACTCAAAGTTTTGGGTTGTGGTCAAGGAGGTATACACAAAAAGATATTTTGGGTTTGTGGGTGGATATCCGGCGAGGTTTGCGAAATTCCCGATGTGGAAACTCATAATGCACGGATAGAAAAGGCTAGCATAAAGATAGATACGCAAAAACGGAATGACCAGCTTCTTAGTCTTGAGCCAGAGAAATCAAGCCTTGAATCAATGCACCCAAAAATAAATCTTGTATACTAAGGTGTTTGCACTCAATGAATATAAGGCTTTGGATAGGTTGAGCAAAATGCAAGTGGTATCAAAGACAAGGTTAGCATATCTTTTAAGAACAAAAATAAATGATCTTTGATTCATTCAAAAGTGAGAGCAACGAAAAATACTATGGGTCTCAAGTTATCATAACCTCCACAAAAGATTAGGCTAGCATAAATTTAATTTTCAGATCATATTTAAAGAGAGCACTAGCTTAATCATATACAAACCAAGCACAAGAATGAGCAAGGTGGCAACGATCATCATATATCCATAAGTAAGAGCATACAAGATATCATCTTAGTGAGCACAAGGTAACGATGATTATTATTGAAAACAAAAAACAAACCTAGGTTGTACTCCTAGTAGCCATGTTATTCTATAGAGAGATATACAAAGGTTGTATCTAAGGTTGTGGAAAGCACATACATAAATGCAGACAAATAGAAAGACAAGGGCAAAAAGAGGGTTGAAGAATTGTTACCGTCCTTTGATGCTTGAAGTGTAGCGCGGCCTCCCAGATACTTAAGCATTGTGCTTACCATGGAAGAAGAAATTAGCATCCCGTGGCAACCGTGATCTTTGTTCTCACGCGGTCTTCTTATGTCCACCAAGTCCTCCCCCATGCTTAGCATGTTGCTAGGCATGGAAGATGATGAACCATCTTGTAATTATTGAAGTCCTACCGCCATATGTGGAGATCATCATCGTACTCTTCACTTTTGTTGCTTTTTTTGAGCGAACACTGTGGGGCAACGCCCCCCGGCAACAAGAAAATATATTACCACAAGAAAGTAAACTTACAAGAGGGCCTAACCAGAGGTTAGGCAAACAAAGCTAAAGACTGAAGACTGAAGAAACAAGAGCGAGAAACTGAAAAGAAAAGGCTCAAAGCAATAAGAGGAGGCAGCAGCAACAGCAGACAGGAGGGAGTCTAAAGCGTCTCAAGCCAAGAAACAATATCCTGATGGAATTCACCCTTGATTCTGATCAGATGCTCCAAAACTTCAGCTTTGAAAGACACCAGCCAAGTAACAAGACTTGGGGGACTAAGGTTGAAAATGAGGTTATTTCTTTCCTTCCAAATTCTCCAGGTAGCAATCAGAAATAAATCCATAAAGCAAGGAACAGCAAAGTGCTGCCTGGCAATGTAAATCTTGTGATAGACGTTGGAATTTCTGTCCCAGGAGATTCCAAGGGAAAGCCATCTGAGCTCAGCCGAGGGGCAGTCAAAAAACAAATGCTACATGGTTTCTTCCACACCCAGATTACAGAGAGGACAATTGTAGCCCTCCTCAAGAACTTTATGCCTCCTTTTCAAAACATTCTTTGTGTTTAGCCTATCATTTAGAAACAGCCAAGCGAAGAATTTGATTTTTGGGATACACTTGGTGTCCCAAATCCAGACAACAGCCTTTTCGGGATTAAGCTCTTTATACTGATGTTGGTAAAACTTGCTTGAGGAGTAATTTGGGCTGCCCCAAATAAAAGACCAAGAATCCTTGTCATCAGGGTTTATGTGGGGGAGCATATGCAGCTGATCACGAAGAGCCAGGAAATCATTATAAGCAGCCTTGGACATAGGAATCTTGAAACAACCTAGGAGGTCTTGAGTCTACCTGAGGTTAAACAAGGAGATGCAGGGATCCTTGGCAAACTCAAACAGGTTTGGGTACTTCAAGGAATGGATGTCACCAGCAATTAGATCATCCCAAAAGCCAATAGTATCTCCTCTAGACGAATCACAAGTAGCCACTCCTCTATATAGAATATTGAGCCTGAGAATATCCTTCCACCAGAAGGAGCCTTTTTCTCTAGCAAGGTGGGGCACTGAATTGGGATAGTACTTCTTCCAAACTAACTTAACCCACTGAATGTTCTCTTTTTTGTAAAACTTGTCAAGATGCTTCAATAGCAAGGCATCATTATGAACACTGAGATTAATGACTCCAAGACCGCCTTTGTCTTTTGGTTTTCTCACCAGATCCCAGGCATCAAGATTATAGCCTTTGTGGGTGAATTCCTTGCCTCTCCACAAATAGTTCTTCCTATGCTTATCAATGATCTCGATGACAGTGGCTGGCGATTTGAGAGTGCACATATAGTATGTTGGGAGGGAAGAGATCACAGAACTAACTAGCTGAAGTCTGCCAGCATAGGACAGAAACCGAGAGGAAGCAGAAAGCTTTCTCTCAATTCTGCAGATCAGGGGCTCATAATCCTTAACTTGTGGTTTAGTGAGGCCCATGGGGAGACCAAGATAAGTTAAGGGGAGAGCCCCCACCAAGCAGCCAAAGGCATTAGCCAGGGATGCAACATGATCCTGATCTACATTTATAGGAACCAGACAGGATTTGTGGAAATTGACCTTCAAACCACTAGAGAGAGTAATTTTGTGCAGGATGTCCTTGAGCAAGAGGAGCTGAGATTCATTGGCTTGCATCACTAAAATGGTATCATCAGCATACTGCACAATAGGGAAAGGAGTGCCAGGATTTTGTGGAAAAGGAGGGAGAAGGTTCCCCTGGTTGTACTCAAAGTTGATGACACATTGTAACAGATCTGCAGCAATGGCAAATAATAAAGGAGAGAGGGGATCCCTGTGACAGAACCGTCCAAATTAATTCCGTATTATCGCCTAAACCACTCCTTTTGGTCATTAAGCGATAACACAGAGTTAACTTGTCGTCTCTGCCGGGTCAAGCCCGGTAAATCACTTATAACAAAGGATCGACATTCGTACATCAAAACTCACACGAAGGCGAGTCCAGAGATTACATCATCAACTTATATTACATCAATTCCCTTAAGGGTTATTTTATTACAAACAGAGTTCATTGCATGAAAGTAAATGGTTCAGAGTTTATTACACACAGCGGAAATAAGAAAATACTACGCGTCATAAGTAACATCCCAGGAGGCCATCCAAGATGTCACTAAGCACTGTCCTCCTCCCACTCGATCTCCCAATCGGGTGGGAACGATCCAGGGCACGGAAACCCATCATTCACATCACCTGAAAACATCAACAACAGCAAGGCTGAGTATACTAATACTCAGCAAGACTTATCCGACGGTGATATTAGTCACCGAACTCCTAGACATGAAAGGCTTTATGGCTGGTGGTTTATTTTGCTGAAAAGCAACAAAGAGTATGTCCTTACTTTCAAGTTTTAGCTCACAATTCTAGTTATTTAATCATTACTAGGTTGGCAACTACTGCAAGCAAAGTTGTGCAATACAATTAAGCAATATCCAAATTAATTCTCAATTTCATCATAAAGGGAAATGAGCTGTATGATTAAGCAGTCCCGGATAACGGTGAGAGGCCGACGATCGATCGATTAATAACCTTGCAAGGTGGACCTAAACACACGAAAGATGCACACCCCAAAAAGGCAACTGAAACCAAAGGGGGTGGAGCATGCATCAACCAGGCGGTTCCCAACCTTCCTCGGTTCAGGATCCATTTCCACAGTCTTGATAGAAGGCGGGAAGGTCACGGACTCCGCCGCCCAACCAAGCACATGTACCGCATGACCTAGAACATGGGGGCCCTCCCCAAGATTAGTGGTCATAAATCCCTTCCCGATTCCAGAGGGTACAAGGCTTACCGGTCCCATTCCCGACAAATGTTTAGTACGTTCAAAAGCTTAACCAGTGACACCCACTGACCGGAGCCGATCCCAAGCTCTTACCACATGAGCATATCAGATTAAATCTTATGATTCCAACATAAGAACCCTATAGCTCGCGAGTGAAGGATTTCACTCGACTTTTACCGGGTCCTTAGAGTAGGGCAACTACCGTCCTAGCATACTAGTATAAGGACATAGGAACCTAGGATCATGCAACTAGGGTTTCATTTCAACTCCTGAACGTAAATGCACAAACATCCATACATATAGTGCATAAGTTAGAAATTGGGAAAATGCTTCGGTGCTTGCCTTCACTAGCACAGTCAGTGGTGAAATCCTCCGAAGTTTGGTATTCAACTGGACCATGAATTTTGAGCTTAACGTGTTCGAAAAATTCACTTTTCGCCATTCTGTTTGTGCTGTTTTGCAGAAAACCGAGGTTCACCAAAACGTCCATAACTTTCAATTTATAAGAGCAATAAGGCTGAAATTTTGTGAGCACGCAAGACATGAGATTTCACACAACTTTGTTATTTATTTTACAGCCCAGATCTGATCACAACTTGGTCCATATTACACATTAATTAAGCTACTGCAGAAGGTCTTACATCTCACATACAACACTTGCATACAAATACTAGAGTTCTTGGTTCACATACATAAGGGGGTTATTGCGTAGCACCTAGCTACACAAGGGTTACTCTGTATATGCTAGCCTATCCCATCCACGGACCAAAAACTAGGCTACCCGTCGAGCATTTGTCGCTGCGTCAATCTCCTAAAAGTCGCCCAAGTTCCCCCAGAGGAGCCACCGCCCGCAGGAGTCGGGTCCCGGGGCTCCTGCACCGAGTATTGAGCACCATCCTCGCTGTCCATCCTGACTGGGCATCCTCCTCGCCGCCTCCATCGCTCCAGGTGGTGGTGGTGGTGCTGGCTGCTGCATCGCAATGATCGTGTCGCTGGCAGCCCGCAAGTCAAGGTCAAGCTGCTCCAACTGCTCACCCATCTGCGCGCTGGTGCTCGGATGTGCTGCATACGCTCATCCTTCAGCTGCTGCAGCTCTACCTGCATCTCGATCCGCTGCTCCTGCAGTCCAACCATGGTCTGTAAGCAGGTGGAAGCAATCGCTACTGATGCAACACCAGCAGCCCCGCAGCCACCCCAGGGCGACGTGATGAGCAGCCCTATGTGGCGTGGGAGCAATTTGCTGCCTTGAAGCCACCGGTCTTTTCTAAAGCGGATGAGCCTTTGAAGGCGGCGCTTGGATCCGCGCCATCGAGGCTAAGCTTGATGTGACTACGCCATGCTCGGAGGCGCGCATGGCTAACTTTGCGCACAGCAACTCCGTGGTCTGCACTTATCTGGTGGGACCACTACAAGATGATGCAGCGGTTGGACATGTCATTACAGGATGAATTTAAAAGAGCATTCAAGGAACACCACATTCCCAAGGGAATGGTGGAGAGAAAGCTCGAACTAATCGGCACTAAAGCAAGGGTCTGACTCTGTGTTTGAGTATGCACAGAAATTTAACAACCTTTGCCAGTATGGTGGGTACCATGTTGATAGGGATGAGAAAAAGATGGATCGCTTCCGTCGCGGTCTTGACGAAGAGTTGTATGAGCGTATCAATCCTATCAAGACCGAGACTTATCATGAGTTGGTGGATTTAGCCATCTCCCAGGAAGATGATATGGAGAGGGACCTTGTGATGGTACAGCAGAGGGTCGCTGAGTTGGAGACACGTGAGGCCCAGTGGAGAGCTCGTGATGCACGCCCCAACTCCAAACGAGCTCGCAATCCAGGCCAAGGTGAACCCCTCGACCTTCCCGAGCACTTCCCCGACCTAGAACTCCGGTGAGGTCGCCGGAATCCGGCCGCCCTGCCACCGGGCAGGCCGCCTGCCTCGGGACCTGTTCGTGAGAACTGAGGGTATGGATGTGAAGTTAAGTTAGCCTAGGGACCTATCTGTAAAATGAATCTTCAACCCTAGATCCAAAACACAGAATCTTGTAAATTCAACCATAAATCACAGAAAAATGATAAAAATGAAACTCAATTTTTCTGTGCTCATCATGACTAGGAGCAACTTTTATACAAAGGAAGTTTTCAAATTTCTGAGTAGTTTTTAAACTAATGCAAATTGATCAGTTTGGCTAGATTTGAAATAATTCAAATTCTATAATTGATCTACAAGTGAATTTTAGATATGTTACTACTTTTGACATGTTTGAGCTCTGGTAGAAAGATGGCACTTAGTTATCATGTGTAGCTTTACTTATGAATTATTTTTCATGTATGCTAGTGCCTCTGTTTTTGAATTTTATAAATTAATCTGTTGTTCAGTTAATGTCAATCTTTTGGCCACAGCTCTTTTTCATGATGATGTACTCCTGTTAAACAGTATGCATGTTTTTGACATGTTTTGCTTAGCCAAATAATTTGCCATGGTTTATTAAGGTTTTATTCATGAGTATAGCTCCTTTAAGTTTGGTTGCTGAGTAAGTGCATGTCTCTTGTTGTTATGCTGTATTTTAGCCCTGTGTGAAGTTTCAGCTCAAAAGGATGTATATTTATTTGTGATTTATTCTTCATATGTTAGGCATAGTTTTGTGTGATTGTCCAAGCTAATTTTAGTTGATGCTATAAAATGGTTTTGGGCAGTGGCTTGCTCCTTGGATCAAGTGCATGGCTGAGGTGTTTTTGTTCAGTTTATATTTATAGTTATTGAAATAAACTTTCGAAAGCAATTCACACTCAATAAATGGAATAAATGGAAAACCCACCCTCACCTTTATGCAATGCAAGTTTATATGTTTGAATTTCACTAAATTAAATTCCGAGGCAGCAACATGTCCTTGGTGAAGTAAAGTTAATTTAATGATAATAAATATGTACACAAATACTATCGATTTAAACGGAATTTAATAAGCTTCAACACATCAATAATTTCCGGAAGAGTATGCTGAATATATTAACCCTCATAATGGTTTTGGTCAACCAATACACCTCATTGTTGTTATTAAATTCAGAATTGAATTTATGTTAGTTTGAACACACCAATCTCATGCATATGCATATCGTGTAGAGCTCCCGGACGGAAACTACGAACTAGTGCCAAGTCGACGAGGACCTCGCTAACGCAGTGAACGCAGTGGAAGTGCAACAAGGCCGGACCAAAGTTCGAGGATTTCACCATTGATCGTGCTAGTGAAGGCAAGCACCAAAGCATTTTCCCAATTTCTAACTTATGCACTATATGTATGGATGTTTGTGCATTTACGTTCAGGAGTTGAAATGAAACCCTAGTTGCATGATCCTAGGTTCCTATGTCCTTATACTAGTATGCTAGACGTAGTTGCCCTGCTCTAAGGACCGAGTAAAGTCGAAAGTGAAATCCTTCACTCATGAGCTATAGGGTTCTTATGTTGGAATCATAAGATTTAATCGATATGCTCATGTGGTAAGAGCTTGGGATCAGCTCCGCCGGTGGGTGTCACCGTTAAGCTTTTGAACGTACTAAACATTTGTCGGAATGGGACCGTAAGCCTAGTACCCTCTCGAATCGGGAAGGGATTTATGACCACTAATCTTGGGGAGGGCCCCCATGTTCTAGGTCATGCGGTACATGTGCTTGGTTGGGCGGCGGAGTCCGTGACCTTCCCGCCTTCTATCAAGACTGTGGAAATGGATCCTCAACCGAGGAAGGTTGGGAACCGCCTGGTTGATGCATGCTCCACCCCTTGGTTTCAGCTTGCCTTTTGGGTGTGTGCATCTTTCGTGTGTTTAGGTCCACCTTGCAAGGTTATTAATCGATCGATCGTCGGCCTCTCACCGTTATCCGGGACTGCTTAATCATACAGCTCATTTCCCTTTATGATGAAATTGAGAATTAATTTGGATATTGCTTAATTGTATTGCACAACTTTGCTTGCAGTAGTTGCCAACCTAGTAATGATTAAATAACTAGAATTGTGAGCTAAAACTTGAAGGTAAGGACATACTCTTTGTTGCTTTTCAGCAAAATAAACCACCAGCCATAAAGCCTTTCATGTCTAGGAGTTCGGTGACTAATATCACCGTCGGATAAGTCTTCCGAGTATTAGTATACTCACCTTGCCGTTGTTGATGCTTTCGTGTGATGTGAATGATGGGTTTCCGTGCTGGATCGCTCCCACCCGATTGGGAGATCGAGTGGGAGGAGGACATGCTTAGTGACATCTTGGATGGCCTCCTCGATGTTACTTATGACGCGTAGTATTTTCTTATTTGTGTGTAATAAACTCTGAACCATTTACTTTCATGCAATGAACTCTGTTTGTAATAAAATAACCCTTAAGGGAATTGATGTAATATAAGTTGATGATGTAATCTCCTGGACTCGCCGTGAGTTTTGATGTACGAATGTCGATCCTTTGTTATAAGTGATTTACCGGGCTTGACCCGGCGGAGACGACAAGTTAACTCTGTGTTATCGCTTAATGACCAAAAGGAGTGGTTTAGGCGATAATACGGAATTAATTTGGGCGGTTCTGTCACAGCTGGTACCAGAGCTTCATTCGTACACCAGGGATTTAAAACACTCTTAATAACATGTTTTTGGAATAAAACTTGTCAAGATTAAGGTGTTTGCAAAATGCGTTAGGAACGCTAAGGATTATCTAGTCCGAGAGGCCCTAGAGGGATTTTCGGGTACTTTCAGGTGGCTAGTAATCTATGGTTTATTAGTCTGACTCCCAGCACATTTTATTATCTGTCAAAACTTACTTTCTCGCACAACCATACTAGTACACCACGTTTTGCTACACGTGTGTGGTACCACATGGAAGTCATGTGAGGGATGGATGGGACCTATTCCAAAGGGAACCCACCGTCGCGTTGTCTCGCCACGCTTTTGCCATACGTGGATGTTCCGTATTACAAAAATGCGAGGCAAGGATGCACTCTATTCAAACGGAGAGTATCTGAGGTTGGGCGCTGTCCATGCAGCGGCTTTATGCATGGATGCCGTTTCTATAGTGAACGGTAATGTATGTGACGCCGTGTGAGTGCTGGCACGAAGGTTCGATGTTCTGTGATCTCCTGCAGGTACACTAACCCGCGATTCGTTACGCTTAGAAACGAATAGCTTTCGACTAGTTATTATAGGAGAGATGTATGCCTCGCCACCGCACTAACTTCGATTTTAGGCATGGTTTTGCCTTGTGAGGAAAAGTAGGACGCTTTTGCATCATGCTAAAAAAAACTTGAATAATTAAGCACTTCAGATGTGTAAGTTGTTAACCAAATCAACCAATACATTTTCCTACTCTTTTCTGCACACCTGCTGTTTTCCTGTCTATCTAGTTTTGGTGCCTCTGTTTGCATGAATTGTTCGACCTTGATAACAGAATCTTTTGAAGAAAAGTTAGATACGAAAGTTGTCACAAATCTTATCTTTTATCTGCTGTCAAAAATTCAGAAGTTTTGGATAAGTAAATTTTGAGTTATGGACAAATTGGTGAATGTTGGTCTGCTGAATTTCTTGTGAACAGCAAGCTGCATTTTGAATCGTTTGGGCTAGATCCTTTTGTTTTTGGCTCAACCATTGAATACCAATTATGTACTCCATGACTTTACTGAGTACTTGGTAAACTTTGAGAATTTTTGGCTAAGTACAACTTCAGCTATGCTAAGAATGGTGACTGTCCGTTTGCTAATTTTTCTGGGCAACGGCAAACTGGATTTTGGTTTATTCACCTGTCTTCTCATCAATGTTGGCCCAAGCATAGAATACTAATCTTGTGCCCAAATACCTCAGCAAGAAGCTGGGGAAACTTGGGAATTTTTGGGCTTATAGTGTTTGAGATACAGCAATATCTTCCTGCTGTCCAGAATGGTGCCAAAACCGTTGTCTTCTCGTTTCCCCATCGCCACACGGAAGCCCGTTTGACCTTCCTCCGTGTGATTGCTCCCTCCCGTATCCGTGCCCGCCTGCTGTGCCGCTCCATCACCCTGCCACCTTTTCTCGCAGAGGCTGGTCGCCGCCACGCACACGCCACACCGCTGCCAAGGCATCTTAATGCCGGCCACTACCGCGCCGCGTGCAGCTCTTGCAGCATCGTTTCACCGGCCCCTACTACAACTTGGCACGCACCACCGACGCCGCAGTCCTTTGGCCCTCGATAAAAGGAGCACCTCCTCCCTTCAGCTCTACCACCCAGAGAGTGCCTCCACTTGAGCCTTGCATCCCCGCCACTCTCACTCAACACCGGTTGCTCCTTTGAGCACGCACGCCATCCATCTTCTCCGCCTACGACATTCATCGGTGACGCCAGAAGAAGCTCAAGAAGAAGTCCAAGAGAAGAATCCAATCCTGAACCACTCCATGGCTCATTGGCTAGAGCTGTTTGATTCAGTTCGCTGGTCTCTAGTTGCATTGTACATCTGCTTTGCATTGCAGCTTCTGATGGTTTTAGCTTTTCATGTGTACATTCACCGTCCGCTTCCTCATGAGCGACGTTGAAGTTGTGTGAGGAAAATCCTGTATCCGCTATCATCTTTGAGCTTTAGATCTTGAGAAGTTTAGTTGTGCTTTGCACTATCCTCTATGTAATCTTTATCTTTCCCTGAAGTTTGTCATCTAATCTTGTTGAATCTCGGGACGAGATTCCTTTTAAGGGGGGTAGGCTGTAACACCCCGGATTTTTGAGTAATAGTAACCATCTTAACTAGTGGAGCTAAGCATGTTCGCTAACATGGTTACATGGTCAAACCCCCCAATCTTGGGTCAAACCCCTCAAAAACCCAAGTGTTACCCCTAGAACCCTAGACCTCCCTAGATAATTTATAAGCACCTCAAAATCGGCCAATAAGAAAGTTGTCCAGTTTTCATGGGACACATTTCATCTAATTGGCGGCATTTGAAATTCTAAGTGGAAATGTCTCAAAAACTCAGTCAACACCTTGAAAGCAGTGTTGACCAAACAGAGAAAAACCCAAACTTTGCAGTGATTTTCTGAGTAAACGGTTGAGAAAAACATAGGTCACCCTTTGGGAAAGTTGTAGAAGGATATGTGTTCTCCAACTTTTGTATTTGGAGATTTTCAAGTTTGGTTCAAAATTTTTGAGTTTGCCTTGGTCAAACATGCCTTGACCAAATTGTTTTGGGCACCGGCGCCGAGGACACAGCGCCCTGGCCTCCGGCCCATGGCCATCCGCCATCACGCCCGCCCGGCGTTCGCGCCCGCCGTCAGTGCCGTCTCCCACTGGGTCCCACCGACGCAGTCCCATCCTCGCCACGTGGCCGACGGGAGCCGCCTTGCCTTATCCGCGCCTCGCCTTTATCCCCTCCGCCAAATCCGTCGTCCACGCGCCGGCAAGCCGTGCGCCGCCGCCGCCAACCTGTCCCGTCGCGCCAGCGCCGTCCTTCTTCACGTGTTGCCCAAGCCGAAGCCCTGCACTACCTTGGGGTAGGGGGCAAGCCCCAGCCGCCTTTAAAGGGTGGAGCTTGAGCTCCCGCCATGCGCCGCGCCGCCCTGGACTACGCCCGCCAGTCGCTGTGATCGCCATGGCCGCCGCCACGTGAGCTCCTCCCTCGGGACCCCGTCGACGCCGCCCGAGCCTTTCTCAGGCACCACAAGCTCTCACTAGAGCTCACCAGACCGCCCCCTGACCCCCATCGAGCTTCTCCTCGCCGGCGCAGAGCAAGCCGCAGCGCACACCGAGCACCGCCGAACCGCCGCCCGGCACCGCCCAACTCAAACGAGCTCGCAATCCAAGCCAAGGTGAACCCTCGACCTTCCCGAGCACTTCCCGACTAGAACTCCGTGAGGTCGCCGGAATCAGCCGCCACCTGCCGCAGCCGCGCCTCGGGGACTGTTCGTGAGAACCGGGGTATGGATGTGAAGTTAAGTTAGCCTAGGGACCTATCTGTAAAATGAATCTTCAACCCTAGATCCAAAACACAGAATCTTGTAAATTCAACCATAAATCACAGAAAAATGCTAAAAATGCAAACTCAATTTTTTTTGAACCAAACTTGAAAATCTCCAAATACAAAAGTTGGAGAACACATATCCTTCTACAACTTTCCCAAAGGGTGACCTATGTTTTTCTCAACCGCTTACTCGAAAATCACGCAAAGTTTGGGTTTTCTCTGTTTGGTCAACACTACTTCCAAGGCGTTGGTGAGTTTTGAGACATTTCCACTTAGAATTTCAAATGCCGCCAATTAGATGAAATGTGTCCCATGAAAAACTGGACAACTTTCTTATTGGCCGATTTTGAGGTGCTTATGCAAAATTTCGAGAACGCGCTAAATTACTGCGAGGAGGTCTAGGGTTCTAGGGTAACACTTGGGTTTTTGAGGGTTTGACCCAAGATTGGGGTTTGACCATGTAACCATGTTAGCGAACATGCTTAGCTCCACTAGTTAAGATGGTTACTATTACTCAAAAATCCGGGGTGTTACAATCCCCTTGTCTAACCCCTCTCTTACATTTGAAGTCCTTGCCAGCAGTTCCATTAAGAAGGACAGAAGAGGTGGCAGTGCTGAAAAGATCATTGACCCATGTAACCCATTGATTAGGAAAGCCCTTAGCTCTAAGCATAGCAGTAACCATCGAATGCTCCACTAGATCAAAGGCTTTTTCGAAGTCCAGCTTGAGGATAACAATTTCTCTTTTGGAATAGTGGCATTGATGAAGATATTCAAAGGCCCAACCCAAGCAATCTTGAATAGTCTTTCCTTTGATGAAGCCATATTGATTTGCATGCACCACATCAAGGGCAACAGCCTGGAGTCTGTTGGCAAGCAGCTTAGAAACAAGCTTCAGGGTGGAGTTAACTAAAGATATAGGTCTGAAGTCATTCACAGTTTCAGGGTTGTCCTTCTTGGGGATAAGTGTAATGTAAGAATAGTTGACACTCTTGAGATCAGCCTGGTGATGGAAGAAATCATCACAGAATTTGTACATATCATTCCTGATAATATGCCAAACTTTCTTGAGGAAGGCATTGCTGAAGCCATCAGGCCCAGGGGCCTTATCACTAGGCAGGTTCAGAATGACATTATCAATTTCTTCATGAGAAAAGGGCGTGCAAAGATGCTCCAGGTTAGGGATGGGCTGAATGAGCGCTTGCAGATCAAACTGTAAACAAGTATCAATAGAGGTGCCAAGTCTGTTCTTGAATTCTTGATAGAAGAGGGTACTTTTCTCCCCATGATCAGTGACCAATCTTCCAGAGCCATCTTGGATTTGGGTGATAACATTGTGTCTGTATTGTTCAGTAGCCATAGCATGAAAAAACTTAGTATTTTCGTCCCCAAACTGAACCATACGCTGGGTGTATCTTTGCTTCCAATACTCCCTTTGCATGTTAAGGAGATTATTAATGTGACATTTAATGATCTGTTTGAAAGTAAACTCATGTGAGAGTAAAATCTAATCTCCTCCAGCCTATCAAGGAATGCAATAGTCATTTTGCAGTTATTAATCAGTAGCTTGAGATTTGAGAGATTCTTGGCCCAAATCTTCAAGATCTTCCTTGAAAGCTTGTATTTGGCACTAATAACATGGGCACTGTTGGCAACCTGAACAGGGGCTACCCAAGCATTCTTAATGTGATCCATGCAGTTGGGGTGCTCGAGCCAGAAATTTTCAAACCTGAAGATGTTGGCCTTGGGGATATTTGTGCCAATCTCAATTTGGCAGGGCAGATGATCAAAAGTGATTCTAGCAAGGGGTAATACCAGTGATGAGGGTATAAAAGTGGTCCAGGCCACAGAAGTAAAAAACCAATCAATCTGCTCGAGGGGGGGCATTCTTGCATATTGCTCCAGGTGTAGCTTCTTCCTTTAATGGGAAGCTCAATTAAGCCAAGATGACTGATGATATTGTTAAAGACTAGGGAATCATTGAAGTTGCCTCCAGGTCTGTTTCTGTTGCCTTCTGATCTATAGAAATTAAAATCCCCAACAAGAAGATAGAGCTCCTCATCATCAATTTGAAGGTTGAACAACCAATTAACAAAAGAATCTATGGCAGGCTGTCTGCAGGAGCCATACACAACAACCAGATTCCAAACAAGGTTATTATGAAGAGAAGTAATGGCAAGCTTGATCGTCCTTCAACTTCCACCCTTTGTCACAAGACTTAGTCCCAATCATTTCTCAACTCATCTTCACCCCCTTCCATGTTGTCCTTTATCGCTGCTTCAACTTCCATGAATTTTTCCTCAACTTCCAGAACAGAACATGTACTGAACCATTGCTCTGTTGTAGATTTCTTGAAATTATCTTTCCAACGAGTGGTCATTCACCCCAATCGGACTCCAAACATGTGCCTAATCTTGATGAAGACAGCAGTGTTTCTTCTGGGAATTTGGAGGTGTTGACGATCTTATTTCCATCTTTTCTTGCTAACTCATGGGAGAGATTTGTCATGCCTACAAAACAACTCTAAAGCACAAAGTACACCCGAGGTGACGGTCGGGAATACTCACTATATGCTAACAAACCAAAGACATCCCCTAAGATCTTTACTTGTGGCATAGTTAAGCTAGTGAAAGAAAAATTAAGAACCTAACACTACAAGGTTTTGTATCAAATGCAACACCGAAAAAGTGTAGCAAAAGACACAAAAATGGTAGCAATAGTACTTTTGCTACCTTTTACTTTTGGTTAAATGTCGTTGCACTTGTAACGGTAGCAATAGCATAATACAACAGGTTACGTTTTAGTTGCGACACACAACCCCTCTATTGCAACACTTTTGACACTTTTGCAACACTTGATGAGTGTTGTAACAATAGCAATTGCAACCACTATGGGTGTGGCAATAGTATCAATTGCAACGAACTAGGTGTTGCTAGCGATACGTATTGCGACACGCTGGTCGTGTAGCAACACGATGCAATCGTAACGCAACACAGGTGTTGCAATTGTAGTTATTGCTACGCGAAGAAAGCATTGCAATAGAGCTTCTCTGTTACCACGTTACCTAAATGGTTGCTATAGGTGGCTTAGGTTATTGCAACGTATCCATAGGTTGGTTGCGACAGAGAGGTCCTCTATTGCCACGTTTGTAAATAGTTGCTATAGGCGGCATAGGCTATTGCCACATTACTTATGTTGGTTGCTACAAATAGGACATCTATTGCCACGATACTGAATGGTTGCTACAGGTAGGTTCCTCTATTGCCACCGTCATTTTTTTAGTTGCAAGAGATGGTATATTTGTTGCTACGATTATCATACCTATTGCCACGACTAAATGTGGTTGTTATATGCGTGATTGTTGCAACGGAAATTTAGTTTGATTTCCATCATATATTGTAACGCTAGATTAATATATATTAATAATTCATTCTGCAATGCTTAAATCAATAATCTCAAAACGACAAATACATAATGAAGGCATCGACATCTATAAAAAATATAATGTAATCTTTAACGAAACACATCGAGTGTCAAACTAAATGAGAACACAAGTAGATAGCTTAACACATAATAATGTGTCCAGCACAGACAACTGTTTGAACTCATTCGAATCAAAAGACTAATATCTATTGTAGTAGCGAAGGTTCCCTTGATATGTATGTTGGCCATCATCCCACCATTCACATGCTTATTGTCAAACTCAAGATTCCTCCTAAAAAATTATTGACATGCATTAGTTAAACTAAGATTCTAGAACTAAAAATCATTGACATGCATTAGTTAAACTAAAGAGTTAGAAGAGGACATAGCAATCAAGACATGTCTTGATTTTTTCCTTGTGACATGTTTTCTTCCAACATCACTAGCAGTGCAGCATAGCACATAAGGCCTGCACTATTTCCTTTTAACTGCTTGTTACTGGATGCTGTCATGCAGCTGATCCCTATCCATCACAGATTAGCTTGGTCCTTGCTACATCTAATCGTCAACCTGAAAGAGCACATTGCCAAATACTTGTTAGAGGGCAATGTTAAAGTTCTCAAATATTGTCACTGGAGCTTTTAGTACTCAAAGATGCTTGCTTTAGAAGAATAAAATCAACATGGACCAAACTTAAGTATAAAGCATGATTAACATGTGAAAATATTAAACACAGACAGTGGACAAGATGTATCATATCAAAATGATAAGGAACTAGCAATGTCTACAAAATGAAGTATGAAAACATAGCAAGAGCTCTGAGTCAATGACATATTGGACTAATAAGGCACCAGCAACAAGTATTAGCAGGTAAAAGACTACAACTACAATGCAGACAAACTTTAACAAGTGTGTGACAACACAATTTCTAGTTCACGTTAATTTACCAACAGCAAGATACAAGTCAAGCTCACAACTACAAACTGAGCTGTCATTAACAGTAAAAAAGCAGTCACAGAGTATGAATTTAGCAGAAGGTACCATCTTTTTTGTTGTGGTCTGCAGTCTCACCCCACCTCCTCCTTGTAGGCTGCAATCAGTAAATGAAATAAATCAAATTAGCTTTTGAACTGCTATGCATCGACTGTGTTTCAGTTCAGCTTGAATATATATTTGAAAGACAATAATACTCAGGGAACCATATGCTCAAGCAATAGACATTCATAGTATCAGATGGAGCATAAATAAGATGAGCACTATCTCAGAGAAGGAAGCAAAGTGAAAACTAAAACAAATGTAGAGTACATGCTAACAAACAAGAAGCCGTGCCTTGCTACAGGATCTACTAGCAATCGTGGAGTAAAACAAAGCTACCAGAAGCATGAAATGCTATCTCAAGGCAATATCAGATACAGGAAACCGGAGCTCAAGGGGCATGGAAGTGTGCAGAGTATGGCAATATCTAATACAAGATAAAATTCACATGAGGAAAAATATATCCAAGCTTCCGGCCTACACAGGTACACTGATGCAAAATGATTTGCTCCTATCCCTGAGAAAACAATTACTTGCACTTGGGAGTGAACAGGTTGCAGGTAGCTGAGATTACACAGCACACCGCAGTTGTTATAATCTGCAATGGTTCCAGGCCTATTTGCTTACCTGAGAAAACTGTCGAGCTTGAGCAGGACTAAAGCTGCGCTGGTGCTCTTACCTTTGCCACTGAACTGCTGTTATCTGAACCTGCACACGAATGGACACCGAGCTGCAGCTATTGCTAACTGATAGAAATACAGAGAAGGCCTCAAAACGATCTTTGAGGAGAACAGACTGGCCTTGCAGGTGTAAGAAGTAACTTGTCCAGCAAGAGCTACTAACTGAATCACGAAAGCCAACAACTTGCAATGGTTGCCCAAAAATAGATTAATTCTCAAGCCAAAGATCGATAAGCGAAGCTGCAGCTGTCGAGCAGAGAGAAGCCAATCTCACCTGCTACTGACTGCACGCATGATGCTACTGACTATTATGCTCTGGACCAGGTCTAGACCTGCACACATGAACAGAAGTCCACGAGCTGAACAAGATTTCGCCAAAAACAAATCCTCTGAACACAAGATTTGAACTCCTGCCTCACCGCAACATGAGCTGACTAGATCCAAGAACAACAACTCCAAAACAACTCCAAAAGATCAAGAACTCGTCACAAATTTCAGAAAAACGTGGAAGAAAGAGGGGAAAACTTGGGAGAAATCACGAATTCGTGGTGCTCGGTGAGGAATTAGTCAGGGGATCAACCTAGGCTTGCTCACACATGTCCTAGCACCGATATGCCCCAAGAAATCCGCCCCAAAACGCAGTCTGGAGAGAGATCGAAAAATCCACGGAAAACAGGTTGGGGTGTGCAGATGGCAGCCGCGAACCATGCCACGGATCCATGGCCTCACCTTGGATCCTGGTGTGCGCAAGGGGGTGACGAGGCCAGGAGTGCCGCGGGAAAGGTCAGATTCGGGGACCTACCATGTTGCTGTGACGGCCGCGAGGCATGAAAGCCCCTCATCCTCATCCTTCTCCGCCCGTCGAAGGGACGCAATAGCCGGACACCGCTGCAAGGTCGGGATGGCTCCAGCCGATGGAGCTACCGCTGATCCACGCCGCCTCCCGCGTCCGCGTGAGGGCGCCGAGGCTGATGTGCGCGGGCCGGGGCTGGGAGAAGTGAGGGCTGGCAGGGCGGACTAGGAAGTAGGGAGGGGAGGTGGCAGCGGCGGGGATACAAGAGAGGGAGGGGATTGGTTAGGGTTGGGCTGCGGTGGACTTTGTTACAATTTCCAGATAATTGAGGAGCTTTTTTGCAAAATTAGCAGGCGGGGTGTGGGAGCGACCGCTGCTCCACACGTATGCCGTGGAACAATCTTTCATTTCCCCGATTCCCCTATGTAATTACAAAATTTAAGATTATTTATATCGTTTAATATCACATATGATGCAATCAAACAATCTTCCGTTGAGGAGCCGGCAGATGGAAGGGGCCGCCGGCTTCCAAGCGGCCGCGGGCACTACCAGTGAGATGGCTTACTGCTGGGGGAGATGACGAGGGCATCACGGGCGGATGTGGGGAAGGAGTTTATCACGACGTTTTGTCGTTTAAAACTTAAATGGGATGTTTATGGAGTCAAACTATGATGTTGTGTGCATCTATGCAAATTTCTGACCAAGTTTACCTATTGCTGTAATTAGTTTATGATTTACTAAACAATAAATGTTAAAATACCCTAAACTGCATAAAAATTCAAAAAAGTTGGAGAGACACCTCCTTTTGGTGTATAAGTCTCCACAAAAAAGTTTAAATTGATTCTGAGAAAGTGGTGACGCACATCCTCACAAAGTCATACATGGTCACACATGCTCCTATAGATAAGCGACAGATGTTCATCCTTGTATGAGATGTTTAGTACCACTTTGTCGAAATCATTTAAACCTTCATAGGATGTTTATGGAGCCAAACTATGATGTTGTGTGCATCTATGCAAATTTTCGACCAAGTTTATCTATTACTGTAGTTATTTTATGTTTTACTCAAGAATAAATGTTAAAAATACCATAAGCTACATAAAAAATTCAAAAACCTTGGAGGGACACCTCCTTTTGGTGTATAAGTGTTCCCAAAAATGTTTCAATTGATTATGAGAAAGTGGTGATGCACATCCTCACAAAGGCATACATGGTGTCACACATGCCCCTATACATAAGCGAGTGTGTTCATCCTTGTGTGAGATGTTTAGTACCACTTTGTCGAAATCGTTTAAAGCTTTAATGGGATGTTTATGGAGCCAAACTATGATGTTGTATGCATCTATGCAATTTTCTTACCTATTACTGTAATTATTTTATGATTTACTAAAAATAAATGTTAAAATACTCTAAGTTACATAAAAAATTCAAAAAACTTGGAGGGACACCTCCTTTTGGTGTATAAGTGTCCACAAAAAAGTTTCAATTGATTCTGAGAAAATGGTGATGCACATCCTCACAAAGTCATACATGGTATCACACATGCCCATATAGATGAGTGAGAGATGTTCATCCTTGTATGAGATTTTTAGTATCACTTTGTCGAAATCTTTTCAAATTTTAATGGGATGTTTATGGAGCCAAACTACGATGTTGTGTGCATATATGCAAATTTCTGACCAAGTTTACCTATTAGTATAATTATATTATCATTTACTAAAGTATAAATGTTAAAATACCCTTAGCTAGATAGAAGAGAGTGAGTTCACTGAGCGGGGAATGATTGTGAAAATTGTCATGTCTAAAAAAATAGCAGTATCACATAGAAAAAAATTAAACAATGAAAATCAAATTTTAAAATAAAAAATAAATATTGAAAGAAATAAGTGGGGATGCATATTAAAAAAATACGCCCACAAGATTTGAACCCTGGAGATCATATTCACATAAAACTTACTCTACCACTACGCTATCTAGGAGCATTCATTATAACACAGGTTTGAATTTATTTAAAATAAAGTTATTTTGGTTTTGTGGCATTGTGTCTATTGCAACTATTTTGGGCCTATTGCAACACTTTTCTGGTGTTGCATTATAAAAAAAATAATTTTAGGAAACTTTACTTATATTCTCTATTAAGTTGGAAAAAAACATGTCACACGGAAAAAATCAAGACATAGCAGTTACATACAAACAAATGTAACTAAATAAAATTTCTTGATTTTAGAAAAATTTAGAAAAAAGAATGACCAAATTTGGGCTTTAGACGAGGGAGAAATACTAATTACAAATTTTAATCTCAAATTTAAAAAGAAAAGATGAACTATCCATCAGGTCCAACCCAGATCGCCCTATGCGGGACCAATGACCTAGCAGTGATGTGGGGGCGCGCCAAGGTGACGTGGCATGCGGCAGCCGGTGAGAGGTGACGGGCCAAATGTGGCCCGTGATGTGGCCAAGGTGGCTGGGCTGCGGCCGCACGGCATGGTCTGCCAGTGGTCACTGGCCACCGCCGCTAGGGGCCGCCGGCCACGCTGCCACATTTTCTTTTTTTGCGTCCTCAAGGTGGGACCGCATCACCACGTCCTCAAGGGTGGGACCGGGTGACATGACAATTTAAAGTTATTTTGGTTTCCTAGCATTTTGTCTATTGCAACCATTTTGGGCCTATTGCAACACTTTTCTGGTGTTGCATTAGACAAAAAACAATAATACTTTTAGAAAACTTTACTTCTTTGTTTTTTAAATAACTAACTAATAGAATCATGTAAAATAACTTTACTATTTTAATATCTATAAGGTTACTATAAGATGACCACAAAGAAAAATGGAAAAGGCTTGAACTATGTTAGCTAACACTAACATTATAATGGTGTAGTGGTAAGTTATATACTAGTGTAGTATTGAGATTCTTCGTTCAATTCCATACCATGACGCTTTTTTTATTTTTTCTATTTTGTGTTTCCAATTCAAACTTCTTTAATAATTAGACTTGTAGGAAAAACTATAACCTACTAGTCCATTTGTTAGAAATAAAAATTGATAATAATAACTAAAACTTATCCAAAAAAATTATTTAAATTGGCATAGAATCATTTTATGGATCTGCAAGCTTGACAAAAAAGTTTCATCAAATTTTGTGAAAATTGGAGTATACATTGTTCAAAAATTAGATAGTCCATCACATTGTTTCATACAACTCAATTTAAACATCAAAATTTTTACACACTCAAGTACTTTCTTACCCAATGGACATCTTAAATTTGGATGCAACCTTTTTTTAGTGCGTCGGATTAAATTCCGGTCGGAATCGATAAGCGCATGGGGCGTGGTGCTGCGGCCGGCCGCTGCGACCAGGGTGCGGCTGGCTGGGCCTAGCGGGGCGTGGCCGACCATGGCGAGGGTGCGGCCGGTTGTGGCTAGGGTGCGGCCAGGGTGCAGCTAACCCGGTGCAGCAGTGCGGGCAATGCGAGGCAGGCCAGCAGGTAGCGGAGGGTCTCGAGTTGCGATTATGCCAACTCCTCTTTTCTCTATTTTTTCAGTCTATGACTCATATTCGTACGTGTACATAGTAATGTCTACTAATATCACAAATGGTGTTGTAGCTCAATGGTAAGGCAAATTGGTATGAGGTTGTTTGTCCGTAGTTCAAACCCATTATAAAGCGATTTTTTTTGCATTTTTTTACGTCCTCAAGGTGGGACCGCATCACCACGTTCTCAAGGTGGGGCTGGGTGACATGACATTGTGTCTATTGCAACCATTTTGAGCCTTGACATTGTGTCTATTGCAACCATTTTGAGCCTTTGCAACACTTTTTTTATGTTGCATTAGACAAAAAATAATAATACTTTTAGGAAACTTTACTTCTTTGTTTTTTAAAATAACTAATTAATAGAATCTTGTAAAGTAACTTTTCTATTTTAATATTTATAAGGTTACTTTAAGCTGACCACATAGAAACATGAAAAAGACTTGAACGATGCTAGCTAACACTAACATTATAATGGTGCAGTGGTAAGTCATATACTAGTGTAGTATTGAGGTCCATGGTTCAAATCCATACCATGGCACTTTTTTTATTTTCTCCATCTTGTCTCTAATGATAGATTGTTTTTCCCACCAATTCAAACTTATTTTACAAAATTAATAATTAGAATAAAATCTAAATTCAAAATTAACCGAGTTCTATTTTTACTATGAATTGTATTTTTTCATATCATACACGCTACAAGGCCCAATCCAAATCAGCCTCGACTCTCTAAGTTCGTTGTAAGCATGTAACAATTGCAACTCCAAAAAGCGTTGCAATTGAGAACCACTTTTGCTTCACCCTCTAAAGTTCTCGTTGCAATAATCATATAACAGTTGCAACGCCAACAAAGCGTTGCAATTCAGAACCACTTTGGCTTCGCCCCCTAGAGTCCTCGTTGCAATAAGTTGTAGCAGTTGCAACCTCAAAACAGTGTTGCAATTGAGAACCACTTTTACTTCGACTATCAAAGTTCTCGTTGCAATAAGCATGTAGCTATCGCAACCCAACAAACCCGTAGTAATAGTCACAACCAAATGCAACAAGCGCAAACGTGGTTGCAATACTACCACACAATTGCAACCAAAATCAATTCTATTACAACCATTTTTCACCATTGCAATATCGTCCACCAAATGCAACAGAGCTTCGCAACATCATGAAAATCGTTGTATTAAAGGCATGTATCGTTACGATTTTTTAGAATGGTTGCAATATAACCATCTCTAGCAACTAAATTTTCGACGTTGCAATTCAGAGGCGTTGAATTTGATACAAAACCTTGTAGTGTAATGGGTGTACATGTGTGCAAGAGTGCGTGCAAATGATGGGATGGTATAAAAACAAAACAATGTTCACACCAAATTCTAAGCTCCATGCTTACAAAGTGGTTGCCAAACTTCTCCATTGCCAAAAAGATTTATTAACCAAGGTCAAAACACCATGCTTATCACAAGATTAATAACTCTTCATGGTGTAAGATAAGTAGGGCGCATTGCAAAGTTTATAAACAATCCAATGCAATATGATAGCAAGGTATATAAAACTGAATGATGTGGGTCTCCAATCATGTCTAAACACCATGTTTACACAAGATTGCAAAAAGAAAAATGCCCATATCGTCATATGAAGCATTAACATAGGTATAAAAGCATTCATCATAAAGCTTCACAAAAAGTCCCAAGATAACATAAAGTGGATGATGACAAAGAGATGGATGCAAAATGCAAATGCAAAAAGTTAGCACAAACAAACATTAGCTAGGTTTGAAAAACACTTTCGATGTCGTCTACAATAAGCAAAGGACAAAGCTTGATCTCACACTTCATACGAAGTAAGCATTGTCAACAAGGAAGTCACCCATCGAAAAGAATCAATCAACCAAACTAACAAGGTTTAAGGATAGGTTATGGGTATCCTATATTTTTGGCTCAAACAGGGATTTTAAGAGAGGAAGTCAAGTATAGAAATTCTAACTAAGGTGGTGCTACGAGTCTTTTAATGAAAAACAAACCTATGGTTTTAGGATGGCTAAAGGTGTGTGAAAGGTTTTCCCAAGGATTTTATGGGGAGGCTAGTCAAAGTTTTTAGTTAGAAAAGAGGAAAGGGATAGACTTGTTCAATCCGGATGGTGACGCCAAATGGTCAACACAAGCAATCCTACCTCTATTGGCTATGGTTTTTGGTGGGGGATATGGGAAGGCTTAGGTTGGTTGGACAAAAAGTTAGATCGAAACAAAACATGCAATGCAATATGACATGGATGAGCAAAACGACATAATATGGTGGTTGTCTAAAATAAATGCAAGAGTTAGCCTAAATTAACTAGCCACAAGATTTAGAGTTAAAGGATGGTGCCAACTTCATATTTCTCTCTAAAAAGACACAAAAGAAAAAGATTCTAAACACTAATAGGCACACAAAAGGGTCTACAAATTTTCTAAGATCAAGAACAAAGTGCTCCCTCAATAGTAATTAAATCAAACAACATGGTGTTGTGGTATTTATTAGAGCAAAGGTACAATGTTACTTGATGTTTCAGTTTAAGATCACAATGTAGATGGTCATAATATTTATATATAAACATAAACAAAAGAAAACGGGTTGGCTCCCGCAAAGTGCTTCTTTTAAAGTCATAGAGCTCGACTTTCTTACGTACCTCCTCGTGGTTGTGAAGCCATGGTCCTTCGTGTAAGATTTGAAGATGTCTATGCAGCTTTGATCCACTCTCCATGCTTGACACGATCATTTTGCTTGATGAGAGGCTTGTCCGATCGTCTCTTGCATCATCATCCCCTCCTTTTCCTTTGTTCTTCATCGCTGCCTCTCTTTTCATGAATTCTCCTCTCTGTCCAGATCAGACCATGTAGCAAACAACTTCTCTAATGTGTGGCGCATGAAATTGTCTTTCCATCAAGTGTTTATTCACCCCCAACGGACTCCGAATGAGTGAGTTACGTTCGTTTTACTCCAACGCTGCAATCTATCCAAAGATTTCAGATGCAGCCGAATGTTTGAGAGCTCGTGAGGTTCGAGGACCGGTGGATGGTCGCTCGTGTGATGAGTGATTGACAACGTTGTGTGGATGACTCTTGGCTAAGTATTGCGAGTGCAGGTTGCGGCTTGGTGGTGTTGGCAGTGTGAAGAGCAAGTGAAAGGTCATTGCCGGGTAGGCCTTCAAGTGTGGAGAAGACAAGTAGGCTTGGCTCAAGGGACCCGCAATCAAGTCTGGCGCGCCGATGGTGGCAAGAACGACAAGATGAAGTCATGGACGGTTTCGTGGTTGAGCCTCAAAACCAAGGTCGAGCCGGGACTACGTGGGAGCCGAGTCATGAGCGGTGATTACGGAGGCTACACCGAGTTCGCGGGTTTCCAGTGGTTCACCAGAAAACCGCTGGGTTCCTTGGTTGATCCACAAAGCCAAGACCAAAGACCGGAGGTAGCACCATCCGGTCTAATTCAGGTACATCGGTCCACCGGCAGCACACGCATTCGAGACATCAGGCGGAGGACACGTCGGGATCGCAAGGCTTGCGCCGAGGCTAAGCAAGTTTCGTCGGTCCATCCGATGGTGCTACCAGTTTCCCAAAAGGCCCTTCGAGGTGTGTATCTTAGTTTAATGTAATAGGGGTAGTTTCGTCTTTCGGCTAGCCTCCATATAACCCAAGTGGTGAGAGGATGGCAGCCATCTCTTGGAACCCTAACTCATTTGCTTTTGCTATTTTCCCTTCCTATTTTCCTTAGGATTTTAGGACTAGCTTGAGAGCTTCATGGTGAGATCTTGTGAGAGGGAAGGATGATTGGGAGGCAAGCTAGACCTTGTATGAACCTTCATGGTATGTATAGATGATTCGGTGGTTCCTCAAGGCTTGATTGTGTTCTCCGTTTTCCTTTTTGGTGAATTTGAGCCTTTTCTTGGTGATTTTCTTGTGGCGGTTTTGAGACCTTTCTCTTTGGGATTTGGTGGGGGATGTATGCATGAACCCTTCGTGGTTCTTTTCCTTGACTCCCTCCCAAATCCGTGAGTAAAGGGCTCGATTTTGGGGTTTCTCCTCTCTAGGGTTAGAGGTGTTCTTGGCGGGATTTCTTCAATTCCTCTTGATTTAGCAAGTTTTGGTGGACCAAATCTTGGCTATGGAATGCCCATGAGGTACTCCTACTATCCCCAAAGTCTTGTGCGAATCCGTGGGGCGAATCGGGAGATCGGGATTTGGATTTGGAGTTGACCATGGTTGCTTTTCATCCCAGAGCCGGTCTTGACCGGTCGACTGTGCCTCTCACGGTCTGACCGGTGCTGACCATTGGTTGGGTTTGCTCAGGAGAACGTCTCGGTGAGTTCCCTAGTGTCTTGTGTTGCAGCTGTTTCGAGTTGGGTTAGTTTTGGAGCTCGGAAGGTCTGTTTGGAGGATTTAGGGTTTCCTGGCTTAGACCGGTCTGACTGGCGTGCTACATTGGCCTAACCAGTGTAGGAGCCTTCTGTGGAAGTCCACAAGTTCTGCTCCGGTGAGGACCGGTCTGACCGGCATGTGACCGTCCGACCATGCCCAGGCTGCCGAGTTGTTTGTTCGCGTTCTCGAGTAGGTTTCGGTGGTTGTTGGTTCCTAGGACCAGTAGCACTCCAGTGGCTACGTGGTCTTGGTCAACTTGGGTAGTTGAGCCGGAGACGTGTTTTGGTTAGCCGTGTTCATCTTGTCGGAGTAGCCATCCGCCGAGAAGAATTTTTGTCGGCCCCTCACTCCCCTCTCTGCACCGGTCCTTCAAGTGGTATCGGAGGCAGGTTACGGATCTTCATGATTCTAACTAGTCTAAGATCTAAGGATGGCATACCAGGAACGGGGATCGGGTCCTCCGCACTCTCGATGGCAAAACTACCGATGTGGCGAGGCGGAGGCGCCTTTCCTCCCATGTAAGGGTCGAATCATTTGGGATGTTACACGAACACTTATGTTCATCCGATTAACTTCCTTGCCCGGATCGAGGGACATGCACGCCTAACAACAAGGTGATCGACTACTTGTTTCGTGCTCCGTATCAATCAATTCGATCGGGTTCGACGGAGGACCTAACTTCTAGGATTTGGGGACAGTTGAAGGATGCTCACAGGAAACACTCGCTTCTTTCGGATGCACGACTTACCGATCATCTCCCGGTGAGTCAATTGATGCCTTGTTCCGCGGGTTCATGATAGTGGTGAACAACATGAGGGCCAATGTGGGCGTCCTCCCGTGCGATGATCAATGACAGGCTGTAAAGCTCTTGCACTCTGGATCGTACAATTTGGGATGGAAAGTTTGAGGCCATTGTAGAGTCAGAAGTATGACACTTTGACGAATGAGCGCTCAAGCTCAAGTCGGTGAGGTGGACCATGGTATGACAAGCTTGAGCTGACTGATGCTCATAGTCTCGCCCTCATCGGTGGCTCAGGTGCAAAGTCTAGCGCAAACCCATCCACCAGGATGTACTCTTTGTCCTCTTTGATGTCTTTGCGACGAGGAGTTGATGTGCTTGAGAGGAGCCGCACACCGAGGAGGTTCTAGAGGATGCATGAGAACCGGGTGAACACAAGGAGGAACAAGAGGACATGCTCAAGGCAAGCCGTGACACTTCGTCGCCTACTGCCTTGAGAAGATGGAGAACAAGGATGGCTACAAGCACCGGTCGAAGACGGACAACAAGTACCAATCAAGGCGCGATCACAAGCACAAGCACAAGGATGAGCGACGATCGAGGAAGAAGGATGAATGCGGCAAGGCCCGAGCGATGGTCGGATCGAGCAACATCGACTCTAGTTCCGTGTACTCTACCTCGAGCTCAAGTAGCAGTGAAGGCGAAGGTGATCGGCGCAAGAGCAAGAAGTCTTCCAAGAACTTGAGTGAGGCTGCTACGCAGAGGCTTGCACCATGGCACAAAACTCTCGCAAGAAGAGTCACCGAGGCTGACTCGACTCAAGGATGAGGTATGACGAGCTTCCCTTCTTGCGTGAGGAAAATGAACAGCTTGGCAAGTTGCTTGATAATTGTGATGACATGCTTAGAGAGGCTAAGAAGATGAGAAAGGAGCTTAGGGCCTCGCTTGAGGATGCTAGGACTAGAGTGGTGAGCTAGAAACACGTAACCTAGATGCTAAGCTTGAAATTGAATCGCAAGGCTTCAATTGTTTTTGATGAGGTTGATTGTGATTGCGTGTTCCTAGCTGATCTTCATCAACAAGGAAAAGCATGCCTCCAAGTGTGAGGAACTAGATGTGCTTAGGGCTAAAGTGGCTGAGCTTAAGTCTAGACCTGCTTTGGTAGGTGCTTGTACTTCCTGCTTTGCATGGAAAGATTGATGAGATGCATGCTTACACTACTCTTGAGGTGAGTTGAAAGCACTGTTCCAACTTCTTGCTCTACTTGTGAATTGCATGTCAGAAGAATCTGAACTTGCACATTATGTGGATCTCTTGCGGATGAGAATGATGAGTTGAGGAAAATGATGGGTTGGTTGTCGGGTCATGAACCACTTAGGATGATGATAGAGGCATACAAGCACTATGATGGGCAAGCGCTTGGGTCAGAGAAGATTGGAGAGTGTAGTGGTGAGGGAGGAGAGAAAATTGGTGACATCCAAGCTCCACCAAAAACCTTCCACAAAAATGCCTATGCTCCTAAGCCAAACCCATTGAGAAACAAACTTGACACAACCCCGATCCACCCATATTCCCTCACCACAAATGATTTCCAAAACCCATAAAGTTCAAGAGCAACTTGGGGAATGTGTTCTTTGGGAAAGAGGGTGAGAAGCTTAGTGAGGAGAAACTGAAAGAGAAGCTGAGTGAGGAGAAACCAAGTGAGCATCCCCAACCCAAGCCTAAACCTAAGCTCATACGGTTTCATTATGACTATTGTGGGAGAGATGGTCACAAGGGTGAGTTTTGCTTCAAGAGGAAGCGTGAGGAGAGAATGGCTAAGGAATGGGCTAACAAGGATAGGTACCACCCTTCAAATGGTGTACACAGGCCTTGTATGCAAATGCCTGTGGCCAAGGCGATTGTGAGGGAGTTCGCTTGGGGAGATCGAAAGGTGGTAGGTGGTCTTTGGTGGCCGAGCACCACCTCAGACTGAGGGGACCGGCCGACCGGGCCGGGTCCCGGGTGGCTTCATTTGTGCTCGTGAGGATGCTAGGTTTAGTTCCTTTGGTCGTGGTACAGGGGGTTGGCATGGTGAGTCTGGTGGTGGTCAGTTTGCTAGACGTTCTCCACCTCGTGCTCAATACGAGGGTAGGAGAGTTGTAGCTTTGAGTTGGAGAGGAGGAACGGTCCACGGTATTCCTTTCGTGGTTTCGCTCCTCCTACAAGGGTGGTTCCCTAGTGGTGGTTCCCGTGGTAGTTTTCGTGGTGGTAGCTTTGATAGGCGTGATAATATGGTTTGTGCTAACCCCACACTACTAGATTTTCTCCCTAATGCAACACACGAAATGGGTTGCAATATACCATATTTGGTTGCAATAGCCGCAATTGCAACCAATTTTTTTCGTCAACCATGTGATGCGAAAGGCCACGTTGCATTAGCCTGTAGCAACCGTGGTCTTTTTGTGTTTCAAAAGTTTTCTTATTGCAACGCAATGCGGCGTTGCAACTAGCATTTTAGACCATGCTCGTGTTGGTTGCAATTTATTGTATTGCGACGCATCTGGTGTTGCCATAGGTGCAATTGCATCGTACACAACGCGTTGCAATTTCTAAAATATTTCGTTGCAAAGTATTATATTGCTACACTTTATTTCTGGTTGCTACAGGGGGAACCACCTCACCACAAAAGTTATTTGGTTGTAAGATGTGTCCTCTATTATTGCTTCGAAAATGGTTTGGTTGCCAAAAGTTCAAGTCTCTATTACCACCATGATACGTACAAGTTGAACTTACTATTGCCACATTTCTTTTTGACAACGAAAAATAAGGGTTGTGAAAGGATGACTTATCATTTGCAACGTCAAAAATGGTTTGGTTGCCAAAAGTTCATGTCTCTGTTATGTTGACGGTGAATTTCCGTCAACCTAGCCATGAGTTTACCTTCGGTGTTGGCATGAATTTTATATCTTATCCATTGGTACTAACCCCCTTGGTATAACAAGTTCGTTCGTGCATGTCGGTTTTGGAGTTTGATGTTTATGCAGGATTTTAGCGTTGAAAGCAAGACTTCCGGGTAAAGTTCATCAAGCACCTTGTGACAAGACCTTGAAGCCCTGCAAGTCAAGCAATGAAGTGAACATGACTCCAAGAAGCCCAAGGACCAACCGTGAAGGACGGAAAACTCGAGGACACAGCAAGTGCTTTGAATCTTGGGACAAGGAGCTTCATCTAAATCGCGAGAAACCGACGCCAAGGGCCCACATGCGAGGAGAATACTCTAGAAGACTCGGGAAGCATCACCGGGAGGCCACGAAATGGGCGAATGGGCCCAGGCCGGGCCCAGCCGGTGGCCATTCAGTCCATTCGTGTTGACCTAGCCGCTCTCGAACTATTTATAGCCCCCGCCAAGAGCCACGCATCAACTCATTCGTCATTCGCCGAGGAGCAGAGAAGAGAGGGACACCATTCCGGAGAGGAGAGGGTCGAGCTAGTTGTCTAGGGTTTCCCTAGCCGTGGGAACCTTGCAAGGAAGACCACGTCGGAGTTCCAAAGAGCTAGAAGCAAGATCATGGTTGGATCCCTTGGTGATCTTGTTCTTGTATCATGTACTATGTTGAATATCAAGTTGCAATCTAGCGATCGAGTGTTTCTTCTACGACTTTGATTTATTGGCTTTTCTTACTTTAAGATCTATTCTCGAGATAGATCATGAGGGTGTTCTTGTAGTGGTGGCTAGAGGTGCATGCCCCGACCTTCCAAGAGATTTCAACTTGTCCATTGGACTTGCCTAAGCTACTACGAATAAGTGTTGTGACAGTGGCTCAAAAGGTGGGCGTCTTGAGTTGGACTGGAAACCGTGATTTAAAGATGCTTTTCATGAGATTCAACTTTGCTATTTCTTCTTTGCTTGGAACTTCAACAAAAGCTTGATCCAATCTCTCTAGATTGGTTTTACCTATCCCTCTCTCTCTTGCTACCTCCTTTCATAGATTAGATTTCTTTGATGTTCTTTAGATTAGATGCAAAAGCATTCCCTTTGAAGATCTAAGTGTTCTTGGCTTTAATAGATAGGTTCTTGCATCACACATTTGTTCCATTCGATACCTTGGGTTCACACTTGAGGAAGAAGGGTCCCTTGGCTGACGGAGGACTTGTCCGCTTGCAAGTCCAAAGCAATTGATACATATACACCGTCAACAAGCCCCTTTTTCCTTGCGGGGAACAAGTGATCAAGATTCGATCTTTTATTACTTTTTGTGAATATTTTCAGTTTTCTTTTGGTTTTTCTTTTTGCATCTACTAACTTTTTGATCATCCTCAAAATCAATCTAATCTAGTTTTTGACTAACCCTAGTTTTCTTAGATTTGTTTTTATTTTCGTTTTGTATATATTTTGTTTATTGCTAACCCAACTTGAGACAAACTACCTCTCCAACAAACCCAAAAATTTTGTGGATGATCCGGAAAAACTTTTAGGAGGTAAGGGAGGCAAGCTAAAAGCTGGAATTTGCAGATCCAAAAGCGGAGGCCGAAGGATCGTCAAGTCTCCAAAGGAATCACCACCTCCAAACCCTAGGGAGAATCAACTTGCTCACAGGAGAACAAGCATGGGAGCAAGATCGGGGAGCTATGCACCCCGGACATCGTCGACTACCAATCTTGAACCTCGCAGATCGGAAGGCCGTTCGAGATCAAGACCACAACAATCCGCATGGTTCAACATTCACCCTTCACCTAAGAGGATCCGAACCTTCACCTCAGCGTTGCTCAACTTTGTCAAACATTCAACATGGATGGGGTGACTCAAGATCAAATGAGGGCAAGGCTCTCTCCTCTGAAGGCTTGCAATGGTTCTACTCTCAACCCATGAGACCGTGATTGGGACACCTTGATGAGAGCCTTCATGAAGGAATACTACTCATGGGTAAGACGAAAGCTTGCGCAATAAGATTGCTACCTTTGTTCAATATCCTATGGAGACTATATATTCGAGGCACTCAATGATTGGTACACTCGGTTCCACATCACAAGTTCCAAGGAATATCTCGTTCAAAAGTTCTATCAAGGACTTACCATGGCGTCAAGGTCATCGATGCATCGGGAGGATCCATCATGAGCTTACTCCCAAGCTTTCCTCTATTCAAGAAAGGTCGCGGACAATGACACATGGGCGTCATCCAGGACGCTTCAGTTCAAACGGGAACGTCAAAGGAGTCTTGCAAGTGAAAAGGAAGATCTGAAGGCAAGAGGCGATTCGCTTATGCGGAGGTTGGAGAAGATGGAGATAGAGAAGAAGAAGCTCAAGACTTAACGGTGCCCAGCAAGGTCCACGTGTGAAGAGTGCGGAGAATATGGTCATGTCAAAGGATTGTCGAGGAAGCCAAGATGCTCGACTACATGAGGAAGGAGATTTGAACTTCCACTACAGAGGTAGACCTCAATTTAATGCAAGCTCATCCATTCCAAATTCGGTTACAATGTATACAATTGAAGGACTTCATGGGCAGCAAGCTAAGGTCAACAAGGACACCGTCACCAAGTTCAAGGTCATAGACAAGGTGTTGGAGAACATCGATAGCAAGGTGGAGGTCTCCAACCATCAAGTGCTCAACATGATGAAGATGCTCGAGACACAAGTGGGACAACTTGCCGGCGCCTATCCGCTAATGAAGGGAAGCTTTGGGACAACCTCAAGGTCCCGAGAGCGGAGGCCATTCAAACTTCATGGAAGGAGACCAAGATCGGGCGTTCAAGCAGCACTAAACCATCCAGGACGGAGGAATTTGCTAAGGAGGTTACCGAGATCGCCAGAAGAGGCCGAGTTTGAGATGCCTTGGGAGAAGACAGAAGATTCCTCAAGCCACGCTACTTGAGGTAAACTTGATAATCATTTTGAGAAGTTTGTGGAGGTTGTGCGAATTGATCAATGATGCCGCTATTGGACCCTTCAAGTTCCTACATATTCTCTACTTCAAAGATATTCTTGCAAACATGTATGAGATAGCATACACTGAAGGGTAGATCATGTCAAGATGTCAGCAATGTAGGCCGCTATTGCGAACGGACTGAGAAGCAGACCCCGGATGCCAATTCCATGTTATTTGTTGGTTCAAGTTTGAGGCATTATGCGACCTTGGAGCAAGTGTGCGTCATGCCAAGAGATGTGTTAGAAGCTACGCCTCACAGTTAGAGCCACGACCATGTGCTTGGGTTGGGTGACAACTCTATTCGCTACCCTTTGGGCATCGTGGATGTGCCGAAGGTTGGACACCACTTCATCCCGTCGACTTGTGGTGCTCGAGATGGGAGAGAGGGAGAAGCCACCACTCATCCTTGGGAGGCCTTTCCTCAAGACCGTGGGAGCTACCATCGGCGTCGGCAAGGGAGATCAGATTTCATCAGCGGCGAGAGGAGTTCCTTCAAGTTTCACCACGATTCAAGGTTTTGATCAAAGTTTGATCAAATCATCGCCTCATCAAGTAAGGAAGAGCCAAGGAAGAAGGAAGAGAGAAGAAGGAAGGTTGTTGCACGAGATTGAACAAAGTCGTGTGAACAAAAGACCAAAGACTGCAAGCTAAGAGAATAAGCGCCCAAGATGGTGTGGGGTACCCAAGATTGCAACGCCCAAGAGTGTTGATCTGGTAATCAAGTGAAGAAGTCTAGCCATGGACTATAAACAGCGACCAGGATCTTGTTCGTCGAGTCAAGAATAAGCTCTGGAGGACAACGATTCAAGATTTTTTCTCTTTCAAGTAAGTAGTTTTGAAATTTGCTACTCATAGACATTAGACTTAAAGTGGTTGAATAATGTTTAGAGATATAAATCTTGGTTGGATGTTTTATTTGGATCATAAACCCTTTACATGAGCCATCCTATTTATTACTTTTCGAGAAACCAAAACCAAAAAATTCAGAACCTATCTCAACCTTTCATCCTCTTCATGATGTTATGGTTGACTTGTTTTACATGCTAAAACACACGAGTAGGAGTATGTTAGATGTTATTTAAATTTCAGCGCATGGTAGAACGCGGAACCTAGAAATTCAACTTTGGTTGGTCTAAAATTCATATCCTTGGTTTCTCTAGAGTTAGAATTTTTAAACCTCATTTAATTTTATTTCATTGAAAATCTCTCTCATTTAACCAAAATTAGAACCTAAACCTATGCCCCATGATCAAGCGGAAAAGCTTGCTCTCAACTAATGGAAGCAAACAATACCAAGGAAAATAAAGTAGTGAAAATATTTTTGACTTACATTTCATTTTGATGCTTAAAACTCTAATATTTGAACTCATTGCAAGCTCTGGGTTTAATTTTTATGATAGAAACTTAGCATTAAGCATTAAACATGCTTAGAGGCAATTGAGTTAACCAACTATGCATGCACCATGATCATCGGGATGCCCCTCCAACATTTTCATCAAACCACATGCAAAGGACAAGCATGGGGGCCAAAGCTTTTTTTGATATCTCATGGAGGCATGTGAGGCAAGGGAGCATGGAAGTGACTCAAAGCAATCAAGTGGAGGGATCAATCATGCAAGGAGGAGTGGACGAGAGCATTTGGGGCAACCCGAGGGAAGGAGCACAGCAACAAAGCAAGCATGAGTGCACCTATGGTATG
The DNA here is from genome assembly GCA_022644695.1 of Cenchrus purpureus. Lineage (NCBI taxonomy): Eukaryota > Viridiplantae > Streptophyta > Magnoliopsida > Poales > Poaceae > Cenchrus > Cenchrus purpureus. The sequence continues at coordinate 68,415,643 of CP053455.1, forward strand.
TATAGAGAGGCTCAGGCCCCGGGATCGTGTCCTCCCTTTTCCTGGTGCTTTCCTCGTCTTGTGTCATTCATCAGTTCCTTGTTCGTGGTGCTCAAGCTCATAGTCCCAACCTTAGACTTAGCCTTCCACTCCAGGAGTTTTGTTTCATCCAACAAAATCCACCCTAATACCACTCAAAGTCCATACTCAATAATATTTTGTGCCGTTGTTGAAAACCCCGATATATATTTGGTGAGAGTGCAGCAACCATGTGGAAGAAAACTACAAGTCTTTTCACCAAGAAGAAGGGATCATCGTCGTCAAGCCATCATCCACAACCTCTTCGAGGAGGCACTCGTGAGTCTCCTCGGTATGGAAGGAAGATGGGAGGAGGAATGACACTCTTTCGGTGGTATGCATGGAGCTCGTCAGGTTCAGACCTCAAGGGTTTGAGCCGTCCAGGTCATCGCTCTACATGATCATCCGCCCACCTCCATACACTCGGTATTCCAAGTATGGTTTTATTATCGAGGAGGAGGAGGAGGAGAGCTTCATCAGAGGAGTTGGAGCCCGACCAAGCTCTCAAGTCGGGTTTTCATATGGATATTTACTACATGTTGGGACACCTAGGTTGGGTGCAATTCTCCAATGGAGTGTAAACACCCAAGGAATTTGCTTGGAAATTCTCATGAACATGGCACCTATCCTTGATGAAGGAGTGCCAAGTCTCTTATTCCGTTTGGAGGAGATGAACAAGTGGTTCCCTATGAGTATATTAGGGAGTTGCTTGGTTTTCAAAAGGGAGCCCGGAACATGGATGTGCATGGAGGCACATTGGAAGGTTTTTGAATGCTTGAGCTAAGAAATAGTATCCGGAACCCCATCATCCAAGTGTTTCACTCATGGATGTGTAAGAGGATTTTGAGAATCAAGATGTTCAACATGGAGGTGAATTGGCTTTATTTTTGATTGTGGACAATTACCCGATCAACCGTGTTTGATTGTGGAGGCAACATGATCTGGAGATTGACAGTGTTATCTCTCCATGTTGGCTATCTCTTTGAGACCGAATTCCAAGAACCGAACATCTCCAGTTGGGACTTCAGGATTTGATTATATGAAGCAAGGCAACATAAGTGGAGATGAGAGAGGAGGCTTCAAAGTGGCCAAAGTAAATTTGCCCCGGATGCAAGATTAAGGCTTTTCTTGACGGGAAAGAAGATTGGTTAGAGGAAGGACTTCTTGTGCCCAAAGAAGAACAAGAGAGGAAGGATTATGAAGAAGGTTCTTTACAAGGAGAAGGAAAAAAGTGCCACCATTTAGGAATTACAATTGATGTACAGCTAATTGTGTACCAACAAGCATGGGAAATGCAGCCATACCCCACCAAGACTCCGTATGACGTAGTTCTTGAACACACACTTCCTCAACCAGAAGTGGTCATCATTGGGGTGCGCTGCAAGAAACATGCAAATATATCATCCAAACCAATGCAAACCAAATGGGTGAAGGAAATGCAAACATCTATGAGCTTGGGCGCCTTCACCTAGCACCGGACAATTCATAGGAGGCGGTGCAATCCTATTATGAGCAAGGGTACAAGAATCAAGATTATCAATATCAACCACCGGCGGAAGATTAGAGAGAGGAGGAGCTTTAGTTTAATCTTTCCTTTTCCATTTTCTTTAAATTTCAGCTTGTATGCACCTATGTCATGTAATTGTTTTCAGTTATTTAATTTTCAGCATGTGTGTTTATTTTCATCATGAATAAAATCTCACCTTGTTTTTTGGCAAAGATACAAAGTTTGTGCCATGTTGATATATGATGATAGTTGCCGCTTTGTTTATCTTTGTACTTGTTTTATGCATGATTAAGCTAATGCCTTAAAAACAAATCTGAAATTATCTAAATGCTAGCTTAATCTTTAAGAGGTTATGATAAAATAAAGACCCATAGTGTTTTATGTGCTCTCAAGTTTAGATGGGTTAAAGATGATTTATTTTTGTTCTTAAAAGTAATGCTAACCTTGTCATAAATACCTCTTGCATGTTGCTCTACCTATCCATATATATATTTGAGTGCAAAACTTAGTATAAAAGATTTATTTTGGGTGAGTTATTTCAGGCCTTGTACTGTGAGTTGACTAAGAAGCGGTCATTCCGTTTTGCGATCTATCTTATTGCTAGCCTTTCTATCCGTGCATTGTGTATCCCACATAGATTTCACAAACCTCGGATATCCACCACAAAACCAAAACATCTCTTGTGTGTTACCTCCTTGACCACAACCTATCATTGAGTATGGAGTCAAGATCGCAAGATGGTGCCAAGATTAAAGATTTCAAGTATCTCTCCAAAATTTCTAGTACCTACCTTATCTCTATCACCTCTGCAAACATCACAAACATGAAGAGGAGGTAGGTATTTAGAGTTCAAGGAGCAACTAAAAAGAAAAGAAAGAAAATGAAAATGAGTACAAAGAAAAAAATATATATGTATGAGAAAAGAAAAAATATGAGTATGTATAAAAATAAATAGAAACTCTTCTCTAAAGTGCATTAGGAATTTCAAAGTTAAGATCAAACTCATCTTTCCAACCATGTGCAATCCGATAACGAGGACTTCCTTTGTACCTTGGGATCACTCTTTGCCATTTGCACATGTCCACCTATCTCAAAGTGTGTATTTTTCTCTCCCTCCTTGATATAACATTATTTTCCAATGACCTTTTTGAGTCTCGGGAAGACCATGAGAAGCTTGTCTTGTTTTGACAAAATCTCGATAATATCTTAGGACAAACTTTCCCAAAAAGCTCTATATAAAGCCTACCACATATATGTATGTTATGAGAGGAAAGGAGTAGAATAAATAAGCTTGAGATGAGATGAGTTCATGAGCAAAGGTGATTTAAATTTTTGAACTTGGTTTAGCTCTTTTCATCTCATTCTTTATTTCAAAATTTCGAGATCCATTTGAATTTTGGGAGCATGTTTAATACTTGTGGGAAGAGCTTAATTAATATCTACCCTGGGATGAACATTATGGAACTTAACTAAACTTTTGAGAGCATTATGTTTTCATGTATGATCAAGTGGGTTTAAGCAATGAAGGGCTATCCATCGAAGGCATACTCGAGGACGAGCAAGGTTTAAGCATGGGGAGATGTTGATGGTGAATTTGTTTACCTTGGTGTTGGCATGAATTTTTATCTTATCCATTGGTACTAACCCCTTGGTATAACAAGTTCGTTCGTGTATGATCTTGGCTAAGTAATGCGAGTGCGAGGTTGCGGCTTGGTGTTGGGTGAAGAACAAGCGAAAGGTTGTCGGGTGAGGCCTCCGGTGTGGAAGACAAGTAGGCTTGGTTCGAGGGACCCGGTGGGTCAAGTGCGCATGGTGGCATGAAGATGAAGTCCGGTTTCTTGGTTGAGCCTCAAAACCAAGGTCGAGCCGGGTCTACGTGGGAGCCGAGTCATGAGTGGTGATTAGCGGAGGCTACACCGAGTTCACGGGTTTCCGTGGTTCACCAGTTCCTTGGTTGATCCACAAAGCCAAGACCAAGAAGAAGAGGCGGAGGTGCAGCATCGACGGGTGGAGTCGGCCAATGGGCCGGTCGGCCGGTGAATCTTCAGCGGAGGATATGCATCGGGATCGCAAGGCTTGCGTCGAGGCTAAGCAAGTTTGGGCATCCGTCCGATGGAGCGAACAAAGATTTCGGCCCTTGAGGGCATGTATCCCTAGTTAGCTAGTAAGGGTATTTTCGTCTTTGGTTGCCTCCATATAACCCAAGTGGTGAGAGGATGGCAGCCATCTCTTGGAACCCTAGCTCATTTGGTTTTCCTATTTTCTCTTCCTATTTTCCTTAGGATTTTCGTAGGACTAGCTTGAGAGCTTCATGGTGAGATCTTGTGAGAGGGAAGGATGATCGGGCGGCAAGCTAGACCTTGTATGAACCTCTTTGGTGTGTATAGATGATTGACGTGGTTCCTCAAGGCTTGGATGTGTCTTTCCGTTTCTCCTTTTGGTGATTTTTCGGAGGCTTTTCTTGGCGAATTTTCTTGGAGGCGTTTGAGACCTTTCTCTTTGGGATTTGGTGGGGGATGTATGCATGAACCCCTCATGATTCTTTTCCCTTTGATTCCCTTCCCAAATCCGTGAGTAAAGAGGCTCAATTTTGGGGTTTTCGTGGTTCTAGGGTTTGTGGTGTTCTTGGCGGAAATCCTTCGATTCCTCTTGATTCAACAAGTTTTGGTGGACCAAATCTTGGCTATGGAGTGCCCATGAGGTGTTCCTACTATCCCCAAAGTCTTGTGCAAAACGTGGAGCGAATTGGGAGATCGGGAGTTGGATTTGGGGGAGTTGACCCATGGTATGTTCATCCCGTGCCCGGCCAGGGTGGCCGGTGCTCTTGACCGGTCGACCGGTGCGAGCCCTTGGTGGGTTTTGTCTCGGGGAACTACTGTGTTCGTGTGGTTTTGTCCCGTGGTCCTGCTGTCTAGTTCTTGGCCCATTTGGAGTTGTTTTGCTAGGCTTTGTGAGGGTTTTCTTCTTGGCGGGTTGTTCTCTTGGTGGTGGTTTTGTTCCGGGGCCTAGAGTTGTCACTAAGGCTTCACGGAACTTTCTTCTCTGTTCTTTGTAGCCACCGGCAGAGTCATCACCGGTCGGCCATGCCATCTGACCGTGAGCCATCGTCTCGGCCGGTGTACGAGACAACGCATTTCTCATGTGTTTTGGTGGTGTTTGGTTCGGTTGGTTGAGTTGTTGGTTCCTAGGACCCGGTAGCACTCTAGTGGCTGCGTGGTCTTGGCCAACTTGGGTAGTTGAGTCGGAGGCGTGTTTGGAAGCCGTGTTCGTGTTGTTGGTGTTCTCATCTCCTTGAGAAGAATTTTTATCGGCTCCCATTCCTCCCCCTCTCTGGTTCGCCTAATCGGTCCTTCAATTGGTATCGAGCCGGTTCGGGTCTTTATTGACTCTTAGAGTCTAAGATCCAAAGATGGCGTACCGAAGCAGGGGTTCGGGTCCTCACGCCGATGGGAAGAACTACCGGATGTGGCAGGCGGATGGCGGCGTTCCTCCGCGGAAAGGGTCGATCCTTTGGGATGTCACGGTGAACACGACTTATGTTCATCCGATGAACTTCCTTGCTCCGGGATCGAGGGATATGTTCGACGCCAACAACAAGGCGGTCGACTACTTGTTTCGTGCTACGTGTCCGAATTCGATCGGGTTCAGACGAGGACTTAGCTTGTAGGATTTGGGAGCGGTTGAAGGATGCTCATCTTTGGGAATGCTCGAGTTCGAGCTCGGATGTGCGACTTCTGGAGAGAAATGCAGAACTTCACTCATCTCCCCGGTGAGTCCGTCGATGCCCTTTTCCGGCATTTTACGGTCGTTGTGAACAACATGAGCCAATGTGGGCGTCCTCCCATACAATGATCATGATAGAGCCGTGAAGCTCTTGCACTCGTTGGATCGTCACCGTATGGGACGGGAAGTTTGAGCTATTGTTGAGTCAGAAGTATGACACCTTGACGGTGAGCAGTACATTCTCGAAGCTCAAGTCGGTGAGTTGGACCGTGGTATGACAGCCAAGATTGAGAGCCCGACCGATTCTCATAGTCTTGCTCTCATCGGTGGCAAAGGAGCTAAGTCTAACGCTAACGCATCCTCCGAGGATGTACTCTCTGTCTTCTTTGATGTCTTTGCGGATGAGGAGTTCGGCGTGCTTGGAAGGGACGAGTGGCGTTCTTGACCAGGCGGTTCGAGAGGACGAGCCGGGTGAACAGAGGAGGACAAGACGGATGTGCTTTCGGTCTGACAAGCGGGACACTTTGTCGCCGACGCCGGAGAAGGCGGAGAACAAGGGCGGCTACAAGGGCGGCTACAGGATGGCTACGAGCAAGCGAGGACGACAAGTACCGATCGGTGCGATCACAAGCACAAGAACAAGCACAAGGACGGCGGTCGAGGAAGAAGGATGGCGCGGTAGGAAGGCCCGGCGATGGTCGGGGCGGCGGCGTCGACTCACTGCCTACTCTTCCTCAAGCTCGAGTAGCGGTGAAGATGAAGGTGATCGGCGCAGAACAAGAAGTCATCCAAGAACTTGAGCGGGTTGAGCTGCTTCACGGAGATGGCTGCGGCATGGCGCTCGGCGAGCAGAAGAGTCACTCGCGACTCGGACTCGACTCGAGGATGAGGTATGTGATGAGCTCTCTTCTTTGCGCAAGGAGAATGATGAGTTGGTTGACTTGCTTGATAATCATGATCACATGCTTAGAGGCCAAGAAGATGAGGAAAGAGCTTAGGGCCTCACTAGAAGATGCTAGGAACCGTGTGGTGAGCTAGAAACCCGAACCTAGATGCTAAGCTTGAGATTGATTCGCAAGGCTTCTCCGTGGTTTCGATGAGATTGATTCTTTGTGATTGCTCGTGTACCTAGGCGATCTTCGCTCTTAAGGATAAGCATGCTTCTACTTGTGATGAACTAGATATGCTTAGGGTTGAAGTGGTGAGCTTAAGTCTAGACACCTTTGCTAGGTGCTTGCACTTCTTGCCCTGTTTTGCATGGAAAGATTGATGAGATGCATGCTTACACTTTGTTTCGCTTGAGGCTAAGTTGAAAGAGCCTATTCCACTTCTTGCTCTACTTGTGAATTGCATGCTTTGAAAAATTTGGAGCTTGCACATTATGTTGGATCGCTGCGGGATGAGAATGATGACTTGAGAAAATGTATGCTGGTTGTCGGGTCGGGAGCCTCGACTTGGTATCATGATAAGCGGCATTTCAAGCGCTATGATGGTCGAGCTTGGGGTGACAAGCTTGGAGAGTCTAGTGGTGAGGGAGTTGAGAGAGTTGGAGAGATTCCTATCCACCACCAAAAAGACACAAGAACAAGTTTGAGCTCCAAGCCCAACCATCTCGAAACAAACTTGACACTACTCGGATCCACCCATATTTCCCTCACCCAACAAATGATTTTCGAAACCTATCAAGTTTGTGAGCCCAAAGGGAGGTGAGGAAGAGAGAGAAGGGTGAGAAAGCCAAGTGGGCAGCCCCATCCCAAGCCTAAGCCTAAGCCACAGCCCATAAAGTTCCATTGTGGGTATTGTGGGAGAGATGGTCACAAGGGTGAGTTTTGCTTCAAGAGGAAGCGTGAGGAGAGAATGGCTAGAGAGTGGGCTAACAGGACGGTACCACCCTCTAATGGTGTACACGAGCCTCGTATCAGATGCCAGGGGCCAAAGGCGATTGTGAGGGGCAGTTCGGCTTGGGGAGACCGGGAAGGCTGCAGTGGTGGTGCTGGCCGAGCTACCGTCGAGGCCGTGCACTAGTTAGACGGTGCAGGTCTGGAGCAGCAGCAGTCGGGTTTCGTGTTCGTGAGGATGCTCGGTTTGGTTCGGTGGTCGTGGTTACGGTGGTTGGTATGGAAAGTTTGCGGTGGTCGGTTGCTAGGCGTTCTCCACCTCGTGCTCAATACGGGGTGAGGAGTCGTAGCTTTGAGATGGAGAGGAGGAACGATCCACGGTTTCCCTTTTCGTGGTTTCGTCCTCCTCCATAGAGGGTTGGTTCCCTCGTGGTGGTTACCGTGGTGGTATTCGTGGTGATAGCTTTGATAGGCGTGATGATATGGTTTGTGCTAACCCCACTTTGGAGCAAATGGCTCGACCTTTGGTTTTACTCTTTTGGTACTAACCCCGGTCTTTGAGTCGTTTCATTCACTCACGTGCTCGCTTTTGAATTTCAGGTGGGAGACTTGAAGAACATTTGGTTGATTGACTCGGTTGCTCGAGGCATATGGCCAGGAGACAAGGGGTGGTTCTCAAGTCTCGTCCGGTGGTGTCCAAGACATACATCACCTTTGGGGACAATGGGCGGGCGTGTGCTATCGAAGGTGAGATCAAGGTAAGTGACAAGGTCACTCTCAGGCGTGTTGCTCTTGTTCAATCGCTGGTTCAATTTGCTTTCCGTGTCCCGTTGTTGGATGAGGGTTTTGAGGTGTTGTTTCGGCTGGTGGTTCTCGGATTTTAGATTCTCGAGGGATCTTGTTTGCATGGTCGTTCAGGGTCAAGTGTTCGAGCTGATTTTCTCGGTCTTGGTGTGGGCGTTGCTTCTTGGGTGGTTCTTGAGTGAGTTGTGGAAGTGGCATAGGAAGTTGGGTCACTTGAGCTTTGACCTTCTCGCTTGAGTAAACTCAATTTGGTCAGGATTGCCACGGTTGAGGTTTGAGAAAGAGTTGGTTTGTGTGTCTTGAGTGTAGGCATGCCAAGATGGTAGCCTCTTCTCACCCGCCTCTCACCGATGTGATGATTGGCGTCCATGCGAGCTGCTCCATATGGACCTTGTTGGCCCGGCTCGTGTGCGATCTGCGGGTGGGAAGTGGTATGTCCTTGTTGTGGTGGGCGACTACTCTCGGTATGCGTGGGTGTTCTTTCTTGAGGAGAAGGGAGGCGTTTGGTTTTGTTCGAGATCTTGTCTTGGGGTTAAGCGAGAGGCACGGAGATGCCATCTGAGCGATCCGCATGACAATGGCTCGGAATTCAAAACTCTCACTTGAAACCTTTTGCCATGACTTGGGTCTTGAACATCAGTTTTCAGTCCGTATCGCCTCCCGAATGGCGTGGTGGAAAGGAAAACAGGACCTTGTGCGAGATGGCTCGGACGATGCTCGGAGCATAGGACTCAGAAGGTTACGGGAGGCGGTCAATAGCGTGCTATGTGTCGAGCAGGATCTACCTCGGGGTTCACAAGAAGAAAACACATTACGAGTTGATGCACGGTCGCACACCCAAGGTGAGTCACTTCCATGTCTTTGGTTGTAAATGCTTCATTACGAAGAAAGGGAAGAAGTTGGACAAGTTCGAGGCTAGGAATGCATCGATGGCATTTTCTTTGGTTATGCATCTCATTCTAGAGCATTTT
>CP053455.1:68424642-68609522 GCA_022644695.1 Cenchrus purpureus
GGACATCTCAATGTCCCTTCATTGCACCGAGCCCTCTTCTCTTCCCTTGCTTTCCCAGTCGTTGGAACTTGTTGATCGCATCGGGACGTGACGGTAGGCGTGGCTTCAAATCTCCTTCTTCAAGCAGCAACCCTTTTCCTGACATCGGTAGCGGTTGCTTGTACTTTGGGATCGACAGCTCCTTTATTTTGAGCCGAATCGGGCGTCAACAACTCGTGACGTGTCTTTGCTAGACACCTCAAGCGTTAGTTGGGAAGGGGTCTTGATCAATCTTCATCGGCTTTTCAGCTTTGGTAGGAGTTTCAAATTTAAGCCTCCCTTGCTCAATAGCTGATTGTATCTACTGTCTGAAGATCTTGCAATCATTGGTGTCATGTGATGTTGCATTGTGCCACTTGCAATACTTCATCCTCTTGAGTTCATCTGCAGATGGTATGGTATGGAACTAGGAGAGCTTGATCACAGCAGATCAAATATCTTATCGGCCTTAGTAATATCAAAGCCGAATTTCTTCTTTCTTGCCAAAGGGACAAGACACTATCTTCTTGCCTTTTGCAAGCCCTATCATATTGTCTTCATCTTACGAATCGAGTAATCCACATAAGACACCTTCTTCTGAAAGTTTCTTCTAGGCTCATAGGACTTTGCAGTTTCTTGACTCATCTGACTGACCAACTGGCTAAGACTCTCAAAGTCATGTGATGCATATTTCTCCCTCAAGGTTGGCAGGAGACCTTGGAAGCCAACTCACCCATTGTTTGTCTCCCGAGTTCGACTATAGCACTTGTTTCGACCTCTACGAATCTATGAGCGAATCCACAAGCTGTTTCATCGTTCCTTTGCTTGAGTGCAGTCGGATCGGTAATCTTCATCTCATGGATGCGGAGAAGAAATAGTTGTGGAACTGTTCCAAATCGGACCATTTGATGATGGAATTAGCTGGCAATGAAGTGAACCATGAGAATGTTGGTCCCGATAGAGATGAAGAGAACAACCGTATCCTGAGTGCATCAACGTTCCTTGCTTCTCCACATTGGATGATGAATCGAGTGATATGCTCCATTGTGGATGTTTCATCTTGCCCGAGAACTTGGTGAAGTCGGCACCTTGAATCTTGGAGGAGCGGTATCGATCGTGGATGGATACGGTGTCCTATACATGCAGGACTGCTGCTTGGGTTTTATCCCATATTGCTTTGACATCTCAGAAGTGGTCGATTAACTCCTTCATGTGAGACTTCAACTCGTGAGATACTTGTTCAATCGCTTGCATTTCAGATGGAGTCTCGGAGTCTTCTTCTAAGGTTCTTGGGCTGTGGATTTGGTGCCATTGATGCTCCGAACCTTGTTTGAATGACCTGTAAGTGGAGTTTGTCCGATCGGTGACAAGCGATGGGGTTGATTGCTGCAAATTCAAGCGGCTTGAAATAGCCAATTGATTGAAGTGTTTGCGACTGCGAGAATCCACTTATGGAATTATTGGCTGCCCTATCACCCCTTGGTTGGTCGGCTGCTAAAGCGATGATCTTGTATGAGCCACTGTGTTGGCTGGGGTTAAGAGCTACATTGACTTGTTGAAGTGGGCGATGCGGGCATCCCAAGTATCAATTTCTTGACGAGTTTGAACAGGAGTTGGTTTCTGAGGTAGAACAGGAGCTTTTCTTTCTGTAGGTATGACCATATGAGCATGAGCTGGACTGATCTTGACTCTTTCAAAAGCTTTGCTCCCGTGATTCAAGTAGACGAACTCTACTCCATCCCCATTTATGTGCACAGTCTCTGGATTACCTCCAAACATAGCTTGATAAGACTGTGGGTACTTCACTTCTAGAATTTCCTCAGGCTGAGGTTCAAGAAAACTTGAGATATCAGTCTCAAAATGATCACGAGGTAAGCCCCATCCTGCAAGCCTTCCGTCTTGATCTCTCATTGCAGGATATTTTTATGCTGATTTTGAGAGAAAGTCGATCTAGGCGTTAGATTGTATTGGGTGAGTTTGAACCAGGCATGTGGCGGGGACTTTAGCTTTATCCCCAACACCTTGATTCTGAATCGGCTGGGAGTCCGAAGAAGATCCGAGGAAGCGTGCATTGATCTGGGATGGTGAAATCCCTTTGTTGGATCATCAATGAGCCGATTGGTTATCTTTGGAACACCGGAGTTCGATTTGGTTGGAAGTATGCAGGTCCCAGATATCCTCCCTCTGCTCCTTTCTTGAGTGCTTCAATTATGGAATTCTGAATAGTATTGGCGAAAACCTTAGATTGATCAATCATTGTTTGATGCATCGCCTTAGTCATCATGTCTTGAAGCCTTCGGGATCGGTGAGAAGGTGACTTGCTTAGGTGTTGGTAAAGGATTCTTCTTGAAGATTCCACCTTTAGTCGACCGTATGATGCCGAGCAAAGCTCTTCATAATGCTTCATGTGAGCTTCTCGGCTTTTGTATCTTCGGTGATCCTTGGTGATTGCTTGGACGTTTTCTAGATCAATCTCAGAAGGACCAGTCTTCGTATTCTTTGTCATTGTTGACTTTTTCGTGTCCCACCAGGCGTGCCAAAAGTGTGTTGACGTGAAAATAGGGCGTCACCTCATCGGCATGTGACTCCCGATGCATGGCAGGCGTGCCGATAATCGACTGTTGATTGACAATGGAAAATATTAGGGATCGGCTAGAGAACCGATGGCCTTTAGCGACAGTGTACCGACATCGGTAAAGCGGGATCGGCGGAGGCGGCGAGCGCGGTGCGTGAGTAGATAAAGATCGGATCGGTGATCGTGATGTCGACACTCGAGTAGGTCGAATCGGCTGCGGTGTTAGAAGCCGATAGGATCTAGATCGAGTGGGATAATGATGATAATAGCTAAAACCACAATTGGTACAAAAACTTGTAGATCTAGCTAATATCGGTGGGTGAATAAAGAACTAGACGAAACCTTAGCGATGCGGAGGTTAAAGCCTAGGGTTATTCGGTAAGCGGTACTCACAAGCTTGCGGAGATCGATCGATGCAGCGACAAACTTGAAGGCACGTTGTAGAAAAGAAGAAAAAGCAATGGCAAAGTCGTGAAAAGTAGATGTTGTAAAGTAGATCTTGTAAAGTAGATCTGTAAAGTAAAGGGTTTGCCGGAGGCGGTTTGTTTGATATTGGTGTACACTTTTTGACCATGCAGGGTCGCTATTTATGTCCTGAGGACAAACCCGACTCCTAGCCGATTACGACACTGTTTACTTGCATCTAAAGAAAGACAAAACTACTAAAATAGAAAAGGACTCGCGAGTCAAAACTTCTAAAAGCGACTCTTCGACCCGTTGCCAATCGTGGATTGACTCACCTCCACCGTACTTTCCTTTTGGCATACTTTCTTGATTGCCTTTCTCCTCATCCGACCCCTTGCTTGACCATCGGCCGATTGGTTTGTCCTGGTCCTCCAAGACTTGAGCCTCCTTGACCATCGGTGAGTCCCTGACCATCCTTCTCTCTCTTCTAATCGACTTATTGTCTGTTTTCATTGGTTGCTTCTCCTTATCCTTTTTGTTTTTCCAAAAGCGGTGTCAACACTTATGTGAGGGAGCTCTTCGCTACTCTTTGGCGAGCTTTGCTTTGGTGGTTTGTGCTCACTTGAGCTTGTGTTTTACTCGGTTGTCGAGCCATTGCCTTGCCTAAGGGGTGAGTCTTTCCTCTTTCAAGTGATCTTGCTCTTTGCCTTTGTTTGGCTTCGATCACTTGGTTGAGTTCTCTTTAGTCGCTTTTCTTTCCTTTTCTCTTTGGTTACCAAATGAGTGTTGTCAATGCACTCATCAAGGGAGATTGAGAGCTTGTGTGGTTCGACCGGTGGATGGTCTCGGTGTGATGAGTGATTGACAACGTTAATGGGCGACTCTTGGCTAAGTATTGCAGGTGCAGGTTGGGCTTGACTAGTGTTGGTGCATGTGAGAGCAAACCGAAAGGTCGTTGTCGGGTAGGCCTCTGTGGAGAAGATAGTAGGCCCAGCTCGGGGACCAATCAAGTGCGGGCTGCATGGTTGAAGGACCGATTAGGCGACCGAGAGAGGGGGAGTGAATGGGAGCCGATAAAATTCTTCTCAAAGAGAACTATACGATTGCCACTTCTCACACACACAAGAGGCTCTAAACTAGGCACACACAAGCCTAGAGACCTAGAGACAAGCCACGAACAAAGCTAGAAGGATTAGGCGAGCAAATCACAAGAGGCAAAGCAACAAGTTGCGGCAGCACTGTCCGCCATAAGGCGGACCGTCCAGTACTGGCGGGATGCTGCGATGCTCGGGGCCGAAAGCCACCGAACCTCTGCGCACCACGAAAAATGGACCGTCCAAGACCCATAGATCGCCACACACGGACGTGGTACTCAACCACGGACCGTCGCCAAACCTCGTGCACCAAAATCCACCGACAAAATGGATCGAATGGAAGACACGAAAGAACTCGCGATGAACACGAAGAACAATTGGCGGAAAGCCTCTCGCGGGCCGTCCATGGAACTCGCATGGAGTCATGAGAACACGGACAGCCTGAGCTTGACCCCTTTGAAGGTCAACCCCCTTCCTTTCACCCGATCTCGAATCAACCAAGGGAAAGCTACCAAATCATTGGGAAGGTAGCGCCTCTAGAAGATGCTATACCTGATTTAGCCTCAAATCCAGAGGCGAGATCGAATCTCTGCTCACCAAGCTAGGGTTCCAAAAATCCAAATCGGAGGCCAAATCTGCGTTTGAGGGATCAAGTTCAACAAAGATGCACAAGACATCTATCCATGATTCCTCAAAGAAATCGAACACAAGCCCGAATCGATGAATCGAGCCCGGCGAAAATCCTCCAAAATACCCCCAAAATCGCATAAAGAATAACACTCGGGATAAAATGATTTGGCACAAGATTAAGGAAGATTTCACTAAGAATCACTTTGCCATATTGGTTACAAGCCACTCATAAGAATCACAAATCTTGGATGGAAAAAGCTCAAACAAAGAGCCACACCTCTCCCCTCTCCCCAAAGAGCACCCCAAAATGAAAGAGCACTCCCACCACTAGCCAAAGAGTTGGCTGAAAATTCAGCCACTCCTCCTATATAGGCCCTCCGGAAAAGAAGTGCCCGTCACTAGGAGCTACAACAAGCCCTCACAGGCATTTTGGTCAACACATGAAGTTCTCCATCGGACGCATCCATGCTCGGCTCAGGATGAGGTACATGACGAGCTTCCCTTCGTGAGGAAAATGAGCGGCAAGTTGCTTGATAATCGTGATGACATGCTTAGAGGCTAAGAAGATGAGAAAGGAGCTTAGGGCCCTTGAGGATGCTAGGACTAGAGTGAGCTAGAAACACGGAACCTAGATGCTAAGCTTGAAATTGAATCAAAGCTTCACTGTTGTTTTGATGAGGTTGATTGTCTTTTGCTGTGTTCCTAGCTGATCTTCTTGTTTTCAAGGAAAAGCATGCCTCAAGTGTGAGGAACTAGATGTGCTTAGTGAGTGGGTGAGCTTAAGTCTAGACCTTTGCTAGGTGCTTGTACTTCTTGCCTGTTTGCATGGAAAGATTGATGAGATGCATGCTTACTGCTTCTCTTGAGGCTAAGTTGAAAGCACATGTTCCCACTTCTTGCTCTACTTGTGAATTGCATGTTGTAAAGAATCTGGAACTTGCACATTATGTGGATCTCTTGTAGGATGAGAATGATGAGTTGAGGAAAATGATGGGTTGGTTGTCGGGTCATGAACCACAGCTTAGGATGATGATAGAGGCATACAAGCACTATGATGGGCAAGCGCTAGGGTCGGAGAAGATTGGAGAGTGTAGTGGTGAGGGAGGAGAGAAAATTGGTGACATCCAAGCTCCACCAAAAACCTTCCACAAAAATTGCTATGCTCCTAAGCCAAACCCATTGAGAAACAAACTTGACACAACACCAGATCCACCCATATTCCCTCACCCAACAAATGATTTCCAAAAACCCATAAAGTTCAAGAGCAACTTGGGGAATGTGTTCTTTGGGAAAGAGGGTGAGAAGCTTAGTGAGGAGAAAGCAAGAGAAGTGAGGAGAAACCAAGTGAGCAGCCCCAACCCAAGCCTAAACCTAAGCTCATGGTTTCATTGTGACTATTGGAGAGATGGTCACAAGGGTGAGTTTTGCTTCAAGAGGAAGCGTGAGGAGAGAATGGCTAAGAATGGCTAACAAGGGACCGCCCTTCAAATGGTGTACGAGCCTTGTATGCAAATGCCAGGGCCAAGGCGATTGTGAGGACGGTTCTTGGGAGATCGAAAGGTGGTAGGTGGTGCTCGGCCCACCCGTCGGGGATCACGGGGCCGGTCGGGCCGTGCTGCAGGTGGCCGGTTTGGTTTGCTCGTGAGGATGCTAGGTTCAGTTCCTTTGTTGGTATGGGGGTTGGCATGGTGAGTCGGTGGTGGTTGGTTGCTGCGTTCTCCACCTCGTGTGCTCAATATGAGGGGTAGAGTTGTAGCTTTGAGTTGGAGAGGAGGCGGTCCACGGTCTCCTTTGGTTTCGTTCTCCTCCAGTGAGGCATGGTTCCCTAGTGGTGGTTCCGTGGTAGTTTTGTGGTAGCTTTGATAGGCATGATGATATGGTTTGTGCTAACCCACTCTAGATTTTCTCCTAATGCAACACGAAATGGGTTGCAATATCCATTTGGTTGCAATAGCATTGCACCAATTTTTCAAATCAACCATGTGATGCGAAGGCGTTGATTAGCCTGTAGCAACCGTGGTCAGTTTTAAAGTTTTTCATTCACGCAATGCGGTGGTAACTAGCATTTTTAGACCATGCTGTGTTGGTTGCATATTGTGTCGACACATCGGTGTTGCCATAGTTCAATGCATTGTACACTGGTGCAATTTCTAAAATCTTTGTGCGTATTATATTCTCATTTCGGTTGTTATGGGGCAACCACCTCTATTACCACGAAAGTTATTTGGTTGAAGTGTCCTCTGTTGCTTCGAAAATGGTTTGTTGCCAAAGTTCAATCTCTATTACCACCATGATGGGGTTGCTGTTGAACTTACTATTGCCGTTCTTTTGGCACGAAAATAAGGGTTGTGAAAGGATGACTTATCATTTGCAAGTCGAAAATGGTTTGTTGCCAAAGTTCATGTCCATTACCACCATGATGAGGGTTGCTACAAGTGCACCCATATTGCCACGTTCATTTTGGCGGCGCACGGGTTGTGATGGGATGATTTATCCTTTGCAATGGTGTATCTTCGCTCATTTATAGCGGCAATAATTTGAAACATTAAATAACATCATCGGTATTATATGTATTTATAGTTCATGACAACATTCAACCATCCATGAGTTATTACATGACATCAATCGAAATATTACAAAGTTTCGGATGGGACATTGTTTCCAATAGCTAATTTGATAGGAAATGAAGATCTTGCACAAATGGTGACTTGAGGATCCCAACATGATCGAAAGGGTGACTTCGAAGTCGCATCACTGTTTGCTCCATTTGACATGCTTAGTCTCCTAAAAGAATCAACAACATTTTAAGCTAGCATCAAATAATAGTTATGTACTTTTCCAAAAGGACTACTTGTTCCTTTTAAATGCGAGAGATAAAAGATTTCACGTGGTACCTGTGCATTCTTTTTGGACAATGCAAATCTTTTGTAGTCAAACTAAAGGTCACTAAAGTTCACCTTGAATTTGAACGAAGTATTATAATAGAAAAGCACATAGTTCCCGTTAAGTGTATCCCAATGTATTTTTGTACCTGAACAAGAAAAAAAATTAACTCCTTCAGATGGTACTCATGTTCAAGTTACCAAAATAGAAAAGCAAATGGCAGTCATGTTCAAGTTATGCAGAACTTTCAAGTTACGGCAGAGTATGCATTCATAAAAAGAAATTTAGTAAACACTCATCTAGTAGTAACTACAAATCTGCATTTTATTATATGGTTCAGATGTGTGTAAGATGACACGAAGAGTTAGACCAAGTCACCAGACACTTGGAATCCAGCCAGTCCACGAATGCATAAAGCTAGACTTGCACTAAAAATAAATATGTAGATATTGCGCAAGTATATTTGACATATATATGTGCACTTTATTTTCAAACAAGGGAAGATGTAATTGAAACTATAGATGGGTGCAACAACATATAAGTATGGTAGCAAAGACAATCAACAGCATAGATTGATAAATGATTTATCAGCTTGAAGTGGCATTTCATCGAACAATTAAAGTGCAAGCATTAGAAGGACAGAGGATCAAGCACAGCCACCATTGCTCATCGAACACTTATCAAGTAGTTACCTTCTGCTCACTTCAAGCACACCCTGCATAAACAACAAGCAACAACTCCAACGTTACCTTCTGCTCCCCTCAAGCAAGGCAACAGTTTCAACTCTGTTTATCGAATACCCGCAGTGGCTGCACCAGACAGGTTTGCCAGGGCTGGAAGCAAACCAGAACTAAATCGTTGTGATCAACAAGCATTGATTAAGAAATTTTTTTGATTTCTATTTCTTCCCCCTTCCTAAATCGTTAGACATCAGCATTTATCATCCTTTGTTCCATAAAATATCTGCAGCAGAAAAACAAATTAAACTCAAGGGGAATACATAGGAAAATTGATACAGAAACATTGTGATCAGCTAGTACCCTTTTCCAGAAAAGTTTGATTTCTATACCCTTTTCCCTTCAACAGCACCCATGCATTGGAAAACCAAAAGAATTCATGATCAAACACATGAGATCTGATCGTCCATAACAACCTGTGGGTCGAATTAGGAACAAATAAGAAAGACTACTCATCATAGTCTGGGGCAGGAAAATCAATGGATTAGTAGACCACATGCGAAAACATAACACACAAAGAAAATAAACTTTTATCTAAGAGGCATACAACCTGTGGCCACTTTGGAGCAAATGGCTCGGCACTGGTTTTACTCATTTGGTACTAACCCCAGTGCTGAGTCGTTTGTTCACTTACGTGCTCGTTTTTGAATTTCAGGTGGGAGACATGAGGAACGTTTGGTTGATTGACTCCGGTTGCTCGAGGCATATGACTGGAGACAAGGGGTGGTTCTCAAGTCTCGTCCCGGTGGTGTCCAAGACATACATCACCTTTGGGGACAATGGGCGAGGGCGTGTTCTTTCAGAAGGTGAGATTAAGGTAAGTGACAAGGTCACTCTCAGGCGTGTTGCTCTTGTTCAATCGCTCGGATTCAATTTGCTTTCCGTTTCCCAGCTTTTGAATGAGGGTTTTGAGGTGTTGTTTTGGCCTGGTAGTTCTCGGATTTTGGATTCTCGAGAGGACCTAGTTTGCATGGTCGTTCCCGAGGGTCAAGTTTTCCGAGCGGATTTCTCTCCGTCTTCTGGTGTGGCTCGTTGCTTTTTTGGTTCTTGAGTGAGTTGTGGAAGTGGCATAGGAAGTTGGGTCACTTAAGCTTTGACCTTTTGTCTCGCTTGAGTAAACTCAATTTGGTCCGAGGATTGCCACGGTTGAGGTTTGAGAAAGAGTTGGTTTGTGCGCCGTGTCGGCATGCTAAGATGGTAGCCTCTTCCCATCCACCCCTCACCGATGTGATGACGGAGCGTCCATACGAGCTGCTCCATATGGACCTTGTTGGCCCAGCTCGTGTGCGATCGTGGGTGGGAAGTGGTACGGCTGTGGTGGGCGACTCTCGGTATGTGTGGGTTTTCTTTTTGGAGGAGAAAGGGGAGACGTTTGGTTTTGTTCAAGATCTTGTCTTGGGGTTGACGAATGAGAGGCACGGAGATGTCATACGAGCGATCCGCAGTGACAATGGCTCGGAATTTAGAAACTCTCACTTCAAAACCTTTTGCCATGACTTCGGTCTTGAGCACCAGTTCTCTAGTCCGTATACGCCTCCCTAGAACGGTGTGGTAGAAAGGAAAAACAGAACCTTGTGTGAGATGGCTCGGACGATGCTCAATGAGGATAGGACTCCGAGAAGGTTCTGGGCTGAGGCAGTTAATACCGCATGCTATGTGTCGAACAGGATTTACCTCAGGGTGCATAAGAAGAAAACTTGTTACGAGTTGATGCACGGTAGAACCCCCAAGGTGAGTCACTTTCACGTCTTTGGCTGCAAATGTTTCATCCTTAAGAAAGGGAAGAAGTTGGACAAGTTCGAGGCTAGGTTGTCGATGGCATTTTCTTTGGTTACGTGTCTCGTTCTAGAGCCTTTCGAGTGCTCAATCTTGAAACTAACCAAATCATGGAGACTTGCGAGGTCACCTTCGACGAGACACAGCAATGTAGTCAGCTTGTTTTTGAGTCTGCAGGTGACGAGGAACTTGGCGAGGAGATTTTCAAGGATGAGGTGCAGCAAGGTGATGATGAAGATGGTTGTGTGGCACCTGCGGCTGAGCATGTACAGACTACTTCGACTACGATAGTGGACGGTCCTTCTCCCACACCTACGACGACGTGCCGAGATCGTGAGGAAACTCCAGCTGAGGGGGAGGTGGCATCAAGGCGAGAAGCTCCCCGGCGAGTTCAAGTGGATCATCTAGTGTTGACGGTCTATATGTGTATCAAACTTCGTTTGGACTTACAAGCGGACAAGTCCTCCGTCATAGTCAAGGGACCCTTCTTCCCTTAAGTGTGAACCCAAGGTATCGAATCCGTGGAACAATGTGTAATGCAAGATCCAATCTAATAAGCGGAAAACACTTTGATCTTGAAAAGGGGTTTTGCATCTAATTTATGGAAGAACCATAAAACACATCTAATCTACGAAACATCGGAGGTAGCAAGAGAAAGAGAGGGGAGAACCAATCTAGAGATTGGATCGGGTCTTTTGTTGAAGTTCCAAAACCGAGAAGAATAAGGCAAATGAATCTCATTAAAAGCTTCTTTAAATCGTGGCTTTCGTTCCAACTCCGAAGACGCCCGCCTTTTGGAGCCACCGTCCTGTTACAATGCACTCCTATTCGTGCGGGTTAGCCTAGGGCGAGTTCAAGAAGAACAAGTTGCAAACGCTCGGTAGATCAGGTATGCACCTCTAGCCACCACAGCTACAAGAACATCCTATGCAATCTATCTGCGGAATAGATCGGAGAATAAGAAAACCCAAGCGAAGACAAAGTCGTAGAGAAAGCACTTGATCGCTAGAAATCGGATTCAATCTTGCAAATTCAACATCACGAATGTATAATGCATGGACAAGATCACCACCGGGATCCTACCTTGATCTTGATCCTAGCTCCGGGAACTCCGGCATGGTCTTCCATGCAAGGTTCCCACGTCGGCTAGGGAAGCCCTAGTCAACCATCTCGACCCTCTCCTCTCTCGGAATGGTGTCCTCTCTCTGCTCCTCGGCATGATGACGAATGAATTGATACGTGGCTCTTGGCAGGGGGACTATAAATAGCCTGAGGGTCATCTAGGTCAAAGGGAGTGCCGAACCGACGCCAGAATGGGCTGGGCCGGCCTGGGCCCATTTTGGCCCTTGCCGCCCCGCTTCCGTTCTAGAACTTTCTCCCAACCTGCATGTGGGTCCTTGACGCCGCTCGCGGTTTGGATAGGGCTCCTTGTCGCGCAAGCTTCAGCATTTTCTGTCTAGGTCCTCGGAGTATTCTGCCTTCACGATTTGGTCCTTGGGCCTCTTGGAGTCATGTTCACCTCGTGTCTTGACTTGTGCCGGGATTCATGACCTTCTTGCAAAGTGCTCGATGAACTATACCCGGAAGTCCTTGTTTAGGTGCTTAATCCCTGCGTAAACAATAAACTCCAAACACCACATGCAAGTGCGAACTTGACATATTATGAGAGTTAGGATCATTAATTTGGATATTAAATTAATACCAACATTGAAGGTAAACTCATGGCTAGGTTGACAGAAATTCACCGTCAACATCCAGCTTCAACGATCATCGGCAACATCAACGAACGCACTACACGGTCGAGGTCTCGTAATGATTCTCACTTTGCCCATGCTGCTTTTGTTGCTACTTTTGAACCCAAAGACATTGGACATGCGCTATCTGATCACAATTGGGTTAATTCGATGCATGAGGAGTTGGAGAATTTTGAGAGGAACCATGTTTGGGAGTTAGTGGAGCCTCCACCGGGGTGTAAGCCTATTGGTACAAAATGGGTGTGGAAAAACAAAGAGGGAGAGAAATGTGAAGTTGTGAGAAACAAGTCAAGGCTTGTTGCTCAGGGGTACACATAGAAAGAGGGGATAGACTACGAGGAGACCTTTGCTCCTGTAGCCCGTTTGGAGGCGATTAGGATCCTTCTAGCCTTTTCTGTGGCTAAAGGGTTCAAATTGTACCAAATGGATGTGAAGAGTGCTTTCCTAAACGGTGTTTTGGAGGAAGAAGTGTTGTGAGGCAACCACCAGGGTTTCAGAGTGAGAAGTACCCCCACATGGTGTACAAGTTGAGGAAGGCGGTGTATGGGCTGAAGCATGCGCCTAGAGCTTGGTACGGTAGCTTGAGAGGGTTCCTGTTTGAGAGAGGTTTTGAGATGGGGAAGGTAGATCAGACCTTGTTTCTCCTCAGGCAGGGTAAAGAGATCCTAATTGTGCAGGTGTACGTGAATGATATTGTCTTTCGTGGCTCGTCTAACTCTTTGGTTGCAAGGTTTGCAGAAGACATGAGTAGGGAATTTGAGATGAGCATGATGGGCGAGTTGCAGTTCTTCCTCGGGCTCCAGATCAAGCAGTCGAAGGAAGGAACGTTTGTACGCCAAGCCAAGTACACCAAGGACATTGTGAGGAAGTTCAAGATGGAGGATTCCAAGGCCATGGCGATGCCGATGAGTACGACTACAGCTCTTGATGCGGACGAGGATGGTGAACACGTGGACCAGAAGGAGTACCGGAGCATGATCGGCTCCCTCATCAGACGGCACGAGGCCGGACATCCAATTCTCGGTATGTCTGTGCGTTCGTTTTCAAGCATCTCCAAGGATATCGCATCGGCAAGCAGTCAAACACATCTTCAGGTATGTGCGATACACTCCGACTTGACCTTTTGGAGCTTCACAATTTTTCAGACGCGGATTTTGCCGGGTGTCGCTTGGATAGGAAGTCCACTTCTGGGACATAACAGTTCTTGGGTTCTTCTTTGGTGTCTTGGTCTTCCCGCAAACAATCGAGTGTTGCTCAATCTACAACCGAAGCCAAATACGTTGCCGCAGCTAGTTGTTGTTCTCAGCTCCTTTGTATCACATACACCATGAGTGACTTTGGTGAGGAGTATACCTAGGTTCCACTTCTTTGTGATAGCACGAGTGCGATAAGTGTTGCTAAGAACCCAGTGCTTCATTCCAAAACCAAGCATACAGAAGTGAGATGCCATTTTCTGAGGGACAATGTTGAGAAAGGGAAAATCGCTTTGGTCCATGTGCCCACACAAAACCAACTAGCGGATATTTTCACCAAGCCCCTAGATCAAGCAACTTTCACTCGTTTGCGGGGAGAACTTGGTGTGTGTTTGGTCTCTTGAGTTGGGTGTGGGAGCTCCTTTGTAGCATATGTATAGCTTTCCTTTGTGCATTTCTTACATTTTGCATTGCATGTGTAACATGATGTATAGGCATCTTTGTATCTTAGGTTGCATGCATTTTGTATCATATGCATTTTGTAGGAAAAGCTTCTCCTATATACATTTTTCACCATGATGTGCTATATATGATCTTGTGAGCTAGTTTGGTATGATATGGCTTAGTGTGGCTTAGCTCTTGATGATCTTGATTTATATCCATGGTTGATAGCTATGCTTTTGAAAAATGTCACATGTATGCTCTCTTGTGAGTAAATGCCTTTATATGATCATGACATATTTTAGTGGCATTTTTATGCTTAATTTGTGCTTGGATAGCTTATTTTGAGTATATGGGGCTAAAGCCTCATTTGCCATCATGAATGTTTAGCCCCCATGCTTTATCTTGTGGAGGGGCATAAGTTCCTTTTTGTCGCAAAGACATTTCATATACCAAATATGAATCTGAAAATGAAATGTAAATTGCTTAGAAAATGTGCTCCCATGTCATATGTGCTTAATGTACTTGCTTTTGGGTGCTAAACCGTTGCATGTTGCTTACCAATGAGAAGTCTCATATTTAGATGTAAGCACATGGCTCGGTGGCTTTGACATGACATGAGGTGCTTGTGGGTGTTTATGATGGTCTTATGCTTAGAATGGTTGTCCTAGCATGAAGTTTGTGTGGCTTTGCCATTTTGACATGTTTTTCTCATGTTTAGGACTTTTCTCATGAGAGGGAATTTTTCGCAAAAATGCTCAATTCTATCTTAGCTTTGCCCAATGGTTGTGAAACTTGGTGATCTTGTAGTTTATGTCCATACGAAGCTATAGAATATCTAACTTGCTCATTTGGATATGTGTAGCATCCTATGTTGAATTTTGTCTATTTGAGAAGCTCTAGGTTGAAATTTTCCTAATTTTGGCTTGATTCATGCATTGTCAACAAGGGGGAGAAGTTTGAGCATGTTTTGGTCTACTGAATGCATTTAGAGGGTGTTCAAGTGGTTTCGAGCCATTTCTGGGCTCTGTTGGGCATCGGCCCCGACGGTCAAGGTCACCGGCCCCGACCGGTGCCAGGTCGATGTGGCCTGTTCAGATGTTGGGCACCGTCTACGGCCGGTGAGGTGGACGGTCTCGACCGTCGAGCAAGGTCAGCTGCTCTGTTTCATGAAGTGGTTTGCATACATCCGTACAGGGGGAGTTGTATTGGTTCAGCGGGAGCTTGCATGTGTGCAAGGGGAGCTCTTTCTGGTTTTACTCTTTGTGGTTTTCGAGCTTTGCTTTGGTGGTTTGTGCTCTTTACTTGAGTTTGTTTTTTACTCGGTTGTGTCGAGCTGTTGCCCTTGCCTAAGGGGACCAAGTCTTTCCTCTTTCAAGTGATCTTGCTCTTTGCCTTTGTTTGGCTTTCGATCACTCGGTTGAGTTTCTCTTTAGTCGTTTCTTTTCTTTTCCTTTTCTCTTTGGTTACCAAATGTGTGTGTTGTCAATGCACTCATCAAGGGGGAGATTGAGAGCTTGTGTGGTTCAAGGACCGGTGGATGGTCGCTTCCTGGTGTGATGAGTGATTGACAACGTTGTGTGGACTGACTCTTGGCTAAGTATTGCAAATGCAGGTTGCGGCTTGACTGGTGTTGGTGCAGGTGAAGAGCAAGTGCGAAAGGTCGTTGTCGGGTAGGCCTCCAGGTGTGGAGAAGACAAGTAGGCTTGGCTCGAGGGACCTGGTGGCCAGCGGGGTCAAGTGCGGGCTGCATGATGGCAAGAACGGTAAGATGAAGTCATGAACGGTTTCTTAGTTGAGCCTCAAAACCAAGGTCGAGCCGGGACTACGTGGGAGCCGAGTCATGAGTGGTGATTGGCGGAGACTACACCGAGTTCGCGGGGTTTCTAGTGGTTCACCAGAAAACCGCTGGGTACCTTGGTTGATCCACAAAGCCAAGACCAAGACCAAGGCAAAGCATCGACCGGTCGGCCTGGGGTACACCGGTCTGACCGATGTGCGGCGACGCGTTCAGGAGACTTCGAAGCGGAGGACACGCGTCGGGATCGCAAGGCTTGCGTCGAGGCTAAGCAAGTTTGCGGTCGCTGGGCGTCCGTCCGGTGGTGCTACGACGAAGTTTCCCAAAAGGCCCTTCGGGGGCGTGTATCTTAGTTTAATGTAATAGGGGTAGTTCCATCTTTCGGCTAGCCTCCATATAACCCAAGTGGTGAGAGGATGGCAGTCATCTCTTGGAACCCTAGCTCATTTGCTTTTCCTATTTTCCCTTCCTATTTTCCTTAGGATTTTTAGGACTAGCTTGAGAGCTTCATGGAGAGATCTTGTGAGAGGGAAGTATGATTGGGAGGCAAGCTAGACCTTGTATGAACCTTCATGGTATGTATAGAAGATTCGGCGTGGTTCCTCAAGACTTGATTGTGTCTCTCCCGTTTTCTCCTTTTGGTGAATTTCGGAGCCTTTTCTTGGCGATTTTCTTGTGGCGGTTTTGAGACCTTTCTCTTTGGGATTTGGTGGGGGATGTATGCATAAACCCTTCGTGGTTCTTTTCCACTGAGTTCGCGGGGTTTCCAGTGGTTCACCGAAAACCGCTGGGTTCTTTGGTTGATCCACAAAGCCAAGACCGAAGACCGAAGGCAGCAGCACTGGACCGGTCGATTGGTGGTACCGTGCAGTCGGACCCAGGTGGGGGTGTACATCGGGTCCGACCGGCAGCGACGACGCTGCCCGTGCTACAACTAAGTTTCCCAAAAGGCCCTTCAGGGGCGTGTATCTTAGTTTAATATAATAGAGGTAGTTTCATCTTTCGGCTAGCCTCCATATAACCCAAGTGGTGAGAGGATGGCAGTCATCTCTTGGAACCCTAACTCATTTGCTTTTGCTATTTTCCCTTCCTATTTTCCTTAGGATTTTTAGGACTAGCTTGAGAGCTTCATGGTGAGATCTTGTGAGAGTGAAGGATAATTGGGAGGCAAGCTAGACCTTGTATGAACCTTCATGGTATGTATAGATGATTCAGCGTGGTTCCTCAAGGCTTGATTGTGTCTCTCTCGTTTTCTCTCTTTGGTGAATTTCGGAGCCTTTTCTTGACGATTTTCTTGTGGCGGTTTTGAGACCTTTCTCTTTGGGATTTGGTGGGGGATGTATGCATGAACCCTTCGTGGTTCTTTTCCACTGAGTTCGCGAGGTTTCCAGTGGTTCACCAGAAAACCGTTGGGTTCCTTGGTTGATCCACAAAGCCAAGACCAAAGACCGGAGATGCAAGAGATCGACCGTCGACGGGTACCGGCTCGACTCGGGGTACACCGGCCGACCGGTGTGCGACGACGTGTTCCGGAGACTTCGAAGCGGAGGAGACGCGTCAGGATCGCAAGGCTTGTGTCGAGGCTAAGCAAGTTTGCGGTCGCTGGGCGTCCGTCCGATGGTGCTACGACGAAGTTTCCCAAAAGGCCCTTCGGGGGTGTGTATCTTAGTTTAATGTAATAGGGGTAGTTCCATCTTTCGGCTAGCCTCCATATAACCCAAGTGGTGAGAGGATGGCAGCCATCTTTTGGAACCCTAGCTCATTTGCTTTTACTATTTTCCCTTCCTATTTTCCTTAGGATTTTTAGGACTAGCTTGAGAGCTTCATGGTGAGATCTTGTGAGAGGGAAGGATGATTGGGAGGCAAGCTAGACCTTGTATGAACCTTTATGATATGTATAGATGATTCGGTGTGATTCCTCAAGGCTTGATTGTGTCTCTCCCGTTTTCTCTTTTTAGTGAACTTCGGAGCCTTTTCTTGGCGATTTTCTTGTGGCAGTTTTGAGACCTTTCTCTTTGGGATTTGGTGGGGGATGTATGCATGAACCCTTCATGGTTCTTTTCCCTTTAACTCCCCTCCCAAATCCGTGAGTAAAGGGGCTCGATTTTGGGGTTTTCTCCTCTCTAGGGTTAGAGGTGTTCTTGGCGGGATTTCTTCGATTCCTCTTGATTTAGCAAGTTTTGGTGGACCAAATATTGGCTATGGAATGCCCATGAGGTACTCCTACTATCCCCAAAGTCTTGTGTGAATCCGTGGAGCGAATCGGGAGATCGGGGTTTGGATTTGGAGGAGTTGACCATGGGTTGTCTTTGTTCATCCACGAGCCCGTGTCTTGACCGGTCGACCGGTGCCTCTCACTGGTCTGACCGGTGCCGACCTTTGGTTGGGTTTGCTCGGGTGAATGTCTCAGTGAGTTCCCTGGTGTCTTGTGTTGCTGCTGTTTCGAGTTGGGTCAGTTTTGGAGCTCGGAAGGTCTGTTTGGAGGATTTGGGGTTTCCTGGCTTAGACCGGTCTGACCGGCATGCTACATCGGCCTGACCGGTGTAGGAGCCTTCTGTGGAAGTCCTCAGGTTCTATCGGTGCTCAGCAGGACCACCGACTGGTGTGAGTGGCCGTCCGACAGTGCGATCAATCTTGCTCGAGTTGCTTGTTCCGCTACGTTCTCGAGTAGGTTTCGGTGGTTGTTGGTTCCTAGGACCAGTAGCACTCCAGTGGCTACGTGGTCTTGGCCAACTTTGGTAGTTGAGCCGGAAACGTGTTTTGGTTAGCCGTGTTCATCTTGTCGGAGTAACCATCTCCTTCGAGAAGAATTTTTATCGGCTCCCATTCACTCCCCCCTCTCAGGCCGCCAGTTCGGTCCTTCAATGTTTTCGTCATATCTCTTTGTACGGGTCTTCAAATTCGTCGATCTCAGAGGCATTGGAATCGGCACTTGATGGAGCTTCTGATTTTCAACTTCTTCCTTCTTCTACATATCTGATCAGGTGCTCAAAACTGATGAAATCAGCGACATCGTCTACGAGGTTCGGTGATGGCGACGCGCGAGCTTGCAAATCCTTTGGGCATGGCTTCCCTCCTCTTAAGGTTTAATAACCTGCACGGTTAGTGAAACTCGGGTTTTCTCCCGACACACGCTCTTTTAAGGTCATGAGCTTGACCAAGCACAAAACAAGTCTATAATTTACAAAACGTAATATAAACATATGCAATCATAACCACAATTTAAAAGTTTGATGAACAAAATGTGATTAAAAATTGCATAAGTTTCTTGCTCAGCGCTAAGGCTCTCATTAGGCATGGGTTCATTAGGCAAGTAAATTAACAAAGTTAAAGCACAACATAGCCTCTTTATCATTCTCAAGAAATTCTAGTCCATCATGATCATCAAAAGTGCAAGGCATAGAATCAAATCATACAATTGGATATGAACATGAATATATCAAAAGAAAGTTATCATATCCAAAAGTACCTTGAGAGTTTAATATGTACCTTAGCCTTTGAAGGACCGGATTGACGACCAGAGAGGGGGGAGTGAATAGGAGCCGATAAAAATTCTATCCTTGAAAGAACTCGACATATATCCCAATCGCCACCCAGAACGCACCTCGCGTCTAATTGCCAAGATGACACGAGTCAACTAGTGACACGCTCACCCTAGGAATAATTCGACATGCTCAAACCATAGCGGAAGCCAACACAAATTGAGGCACGAAAAACTTGCACAAGAGAAATATCACAGCCACAAATAAACGCTCACAATGTTATCTAGCAAGATAGTGAGCAAGTGCTACTCCCTGCGGATCCGACAAGGCGGCTAGGGCTCGAGCGGCCATCACGGAAATGCCTTTGTGAAGCCCCCTAAGCCCCTCCTACAAATTTTGAGCAAAGAATGAAAGAAGAAGGAGCCGAGGTGGAAGAAGCACAGGAGAGCCCCCTGCATCATTTGTATTTCGTGATACAAAAGACAAAGCCAAACACCAGGCCACACCACATGCAAGAAAGAGCTACTAAAGATTCAAATAAATAAGCATCAAACTCCCATGAGCACGGGTACAAGACTTAAGCACATGAGCCACTACTTGCTTAAACAATTGCCATGAAACATTCGGGGGAAGACACGCAAGCAATGATTAATTCCTGTAGCTGGAAAGTGACATGTCTGAATATAGCAGAATTGAAATGCTTCTATTGCTGCTCACCTACGAAGAAATGCAGATATAGCGCTGTTGTTCACCTGCACATTCAGATTTCAAAATCACCTGCACATTCAGAGATCAGAACCCAGAACAGTCGTCGTTTGCCTGCCTGTAGAATGGAGAAAAACAAGCTACTGCTATTTTCGTTGCTGAAGAATCAGACAAGGCAAAGGCAAAACAACACAGACCAAGGAAAAATCAAAGCTTTGCATCGAAACAAGAGACTAAGCCAAGCTGCAGGAAATAAACACGAACTGATTTAACTCTGTTGGACAGAGAATCGAGTTCCAGTAAAACCAAACCGAACTGCAGCTAATTCCAGTAATGCATCAACACTAAAGCCAGAGCACTGCTGAAGGCCTTGCGTTCAGAATTGAAGCTTCAAGAGTTATCGAGCAAAGGCACAGAGCAGAGCAACCAGCCAAAGAAAAGATGTGGTCCAGTAAAGAATCAATGACTAGTAGACCAAAACTGCAATCGAGTGAGACAAAGCTGCAATCTGCAAAATCGGCTGAGGAAACAAAGTTTTGCTGCTGCAATGGTCTCCTGGGAGAAACACTCGAGCAGACGCCAACACACAGGAACCAAAGATAACGCCTGCTCACCTGATGAACAGAACCGCATGAACACAAGCACGAGCTCCACAGGATTTCCCAGTACTCGAAGAAAACAGCTCGTGTCCACCAGAGATTAGAACGGCAGCCGCACCACATCAAGAGTAAATGGATCCATGCGGAATGACCTCAAGAATCCAGAAGTTGACACCAATTTCAGAAATTCGAGCTAACCCTAAGAAAACGGGGAAAACTTGGGGAAACAACAAATCTGTGATGCTCAAGTGATGGATTCGCTAAGGGATCATCCCAGACACAATCACACATGTCCTATCATTGATTCTCCGCCTCGAATCACAGCCAACAGAGAGATCGAAAAAATCAACAAAAAAGACTCCGAAAATGGAGAAAAAGAAAAGAGCTCGGGTCAACAAGTGAGACATCTGTGTGTGCGAGATGAGGACTTAACCATCCACACTCATCTAACTTCATATCCTCCTTAAAAACAGAATATTTCTTCTCCACCATCAAGATTCTCTCCTTTATACTACTTTCTTCCGCACCCATCTTCCTTCATATTCTTCCTTCATACCAACTACCCCTCGTAGGTCCCACTCAGCCTCATCTCCCCACCCACCCACCCCGTCTTCTCCACTCTCCTCTCTCCTCCAATCTCTCCCGTGGATGCACACCGCCCCGCCGCCTCCTCTCCCGCCGGCCGAGCTCACGCGGGCGGTGGCGGAAAGCCCCACGACGGAGGCGGCGGAGGCGAGGCGGATCGACTCAGCTCCTCTCCCTCCTTCACTTCCATTCGCCTGCCGCCTCCCTCCGCCGGCGCCCAGCGGCCATGGCGGCTCGAGGCGGGTTCCTCCGCTTCTCCTCACCACCGCGTTGGATCCGAGTCTCTCGGGTCAACACCCCCCCCGCGGAGAAGGGCGGCTTCTCCACGGCGCGGCGGAGCAGGAGCCCCTCCCCATCTCCGTGCGTGGATCGACGAGCGGCAAATCTCCGGCTCTTCCCTACGCGCGCGGCATCTTCCTCCTCCCGTTGGGCGGTCTCAGCTCGTGCACGGTAGCCCGGCTCTCCATGGTTTATTGTCCATGGCGGCGGCCGTCGGAACCAGCGTGGAAATGCGAGTGGAACGAGCGGCGCGGCCTCGACTCAGGCCTCCCGCTCACGGCCTCCTGATGGGCGTCGGTTGCGCTCGGAGCCACAGATCGGCGGCAGCGGCGGCGGGCCTCCTTCCTCGCTTCCTCGATGGTGGCGAATCCGGGCGGCCTCCTCTCGCCGGCTCTAGGGGACGGCGACCCGGAGGCGGCGGAGGCCTTGGTCTGGCGGTCACCCTCCCTCAGCGGCCCCTTCTTCCCTATTCTTAAGCCATGGCGGATTCGCCAGCGGATGGCAGGTGGGGTGCAGGCGGAGGAGCTCCAGTGACCTCTTGGGCGGAGGCTCGCATGGCGAAGGAGTTCCACAGCGGCGGAGCTCCCTCTCCCGGCAGCGGCGTGGTCGGCGGGCGTGGCGAGGCAGCGCGAGGTCGTTCTTGAGGCGCATCAGGGGGCGTGGTGGGCCCTCGCGGAGCCTCCTCCATCCCTAGATATGAAGGAGATGGGAGGCCGCGCCTTTGGCGTCCTCCTCGAGACGCCCCATTGCGGTAGTGGCGGCATCCGTCTTCTCCAGGAGACGGATCCCGTCCCCAGTGCGCATGGTCTTATATTACTCCACGGTATTGTATTTCGGTTACAAGTCACTCCTAGCAAATCAAAGCTTGGATGGCAAAAAGCTCAAACAAAGAGCCAACTCTCTCCTCTCACCTTACATCCCAAAAACACTCCAAAATGAAAGAGCACTCCACCACTAGCTAAAGAAGGCTGAAATTCAGCCACTCCTCCTATATATAGGTCCTCGGAAAATGACGGTACCCTACACTAGGAGTTACAACACAAGCCCTCACAGGGGCATTTTGGTCGACACATGAAGTTCTCCATCGGACGGCCGCGCATCCACCGCAAACACACAACCACTCATGAGTCTTACGATCATGCGCGTGTCCTCCGCTTGAAGTCTCAAAACCTCCACGGCACACCTTGGTCAAAGGTGCTCCTCGTCGGGAGGTCCGACCCACGGTCGACCCGGCCTAGTCTTTCCCGTGCATGCTTGGTCTTGGTCTTAGCTTTGTGGCTCGTGGTTTTGTGGTGAACCATTGGAAACCCCGCAGACTTGGTGTGGCCTCGCGCCAATCTCCACTCATGACTTGGCCCCCACGTCGTCCCGGCTTGACCTTGGTTTTGAGGCTCAACCAAGAAACCGTCCACGATCTCGTCTTACTGTTCTTGCCACCATGCGACCCGCACTTGATCCCGCTGGTCACTGGGTCCCTCGAACGAAGCCTACTTGTCTGTTCCACACCTGAAGGCCTCACCGGCATCGACCTTTCGCGCTTGTTCTTCACCTGCACCAGCATCAATCAAGCTGCAGTCTACACCTGCAATACTTAGCCAAGAGTCAGTCTACACAACGTTGTCAATCACTCATCACACTAGGAAGCGACCATCCACCGGTCCTCGAATCACACAGGTTCTCAGCCTTCGAGCTTTTCATCGTGAGTGGTCCTTTGGAGTTGAAAGCGAACAATCCTTGATGATCGGAGGTGGCTCGCGTAGACTTCTTCAATCTCTCCCTTCGTGCCACATGTCGTCATGGTCACTTTATGTAGGATCACTCCTCTTCATTTGTGGCTTCACACATCTCTTAAGTGTCTTCATGTAACTCCATGAGCCTTCGTGTGAGAGCCCAAAGTGTTCGCGCCATTGGATGTTGTCCTTTGTGTGTAATCCTTCGTGGTTTGCTCCAAACATCTCCTTGCGTCGGATGTCACTAACTTGTGTCTTCATTTGCTAATGCTCCAGGAGTCTTTGTTTTGTTCCAAGCCTCTGAATTTCTTCATGTATGGTCTAGTGGAAGCATTGCCCATACTTCTCTTCGTTGTTGTCGTCCTCATCTCCACTCTCTTGTTCTCATAGCGTTACTGCTGCCTCTTCCTCGTGAATTTTCCCCTACATACATAACAGAACATATACCAAAATATAATTCTATTGAAAAATTTACAAAATTACTTTCCAACGGGTACTCATCCATCTTAATCGGAGTCCATATGAGGGAGTTATGGCTGTTTCACTTCAGCTTTGCTTGCTGTCCAAATTCAGGATGTGCAACCATCGGTGATTCGACCATATCCGCTTGTAGGAACCTCCGATTGACTTGATTCTTGACTCGTTGGAAGCGTAACTTCGTGGGGCTTCTAGATATCCAAATATATTCTGTTGTTCTTCCCATGAGGCTGTGCAAAACTTGATGTGAACAGAAACTTAGAAGATGTTGATGAGCTTGATCTCGTGATCTTGGGGGCACCGTGATTGCTTCCGATACCTATTGCTCGAACAAACGATTCTCCACAAAACATTAGTATTAAAATTTTAATTGACACATTGACTTACCTTGTTCGTGTGCTCTTGTGTAGGGTGTGGGCTCGATAGCGGATGATGGGTCACTAACAAAAGTTAGCACCTACCACTAAAGAGTGAATCTTCATGTTTGTTGAAAGTGAATCTCGTGTTGTTGAAGTGTGGGTGCAGAGAACTCCTCGAACGTCTTGTGTCTACCTTTTGACCTGCTTTCAAGGACACAAACAAGAAAGCAAGCGTATAAGCAATGATAAAAATTAGGGTTAGTCAAATAGATAGATAGATCACCCTAGGGTTCGAGTTGCCGATCCCCGGCAACGGCGCCAGAAAAAGGGGCTTGTTGACGGTTCAAAACCGTGTTGAAGTTCATCGCAAGAGTACGGGTGACTTGGTGCCTTTTTCACCAAGGAGGGTTTCAAGGTTTGTCAATCCAAGGATCAAGCAAACCGCTAAGGTCTCTACCTTGTCTAGCCAAACTAACCTAACATTAAGTGTTGATTGCATACAAAGATAAACCTAAGAGATATGTACATGATAGCACAAGGTTGATCACATCCATAGCATAGGCAACATGAAAGAGCAAGCAAGGGGTAACTAGGGCCTATCGTCATCTAGTTGTAGTTCTAGTCAAAAGAGCAAAAGCAACATGTATCTCATCTAAAGCTGTCTTTAAACTACTATCCTCCCATCAAACCCTAGCCCGGCCCGCCTTTCTCCCCACCGCATCACACCACGGACGATATTCATGTGGTTGGCTCACGGGAGCATGTTCATTAAGAACGTGTTGCACTCCTTGGTAAATCCGGTATGCACCTCTAGCCACCATGGCTACAAGAGCACCCCAAGCAATCTATCCTAGCAATAGATTGAAATAAGGCAAACCCAAGAGAGCACAAGATCATAAAAGGAGGAATCGAGTCGCTAAAAGATCGGATGACATGAATTGCTTTACTCACATAGTAGATGCATTTTGGTCACCACCACCGAGTACATACCATTGATGACCTCAACTAGCTCCAGAACTCCACCATGGCACAACCACGAAGGGCGTCCATGGCGGCTAGGGTAGGCCTAGGCCATCTCCTAGACAACTTCGAGGACTCGTGGCAGTTGTCGTCTCCCTCCGGTGCTTGCTTCTAGGTTTCACCGAGTTGTGATGAATGGATGGATGTGGCGGCCGACAGAGGCAGAGGCAATTTATCGAGGAGCACCTAGGTCAAAGGGGAGCACGAACCGAGCCCGAAATGGCCTGGCCGGCGGGCCTGTGCCCGTTTTCGGCCCGGTTCGGCCCGGCCTTCCTCCACGTTGCTTCTCGCGCTTCCTTGAATTTATGCCGAACTTCTTGTGGGTCCTTGACGACGTTTTCCCACAGTTTGGATAAGGGTACTTGGCGTGCGAACTCTCGCATTTTCTGTTTAGGTCCTCGGAGTTTCACAACTTCATGCTTCGGTCCTCGGGTCGTTTGGAGTCATGTTCATCATGTGTCTTGACTTGTGTCGGGCTTCATGATCTTCCTCTAAAGTGCTTAATGAACTTATCCCTAAAGTCTCCTCTTTAACGTTGATTTCCTGCGTAAACAATAAACTCTAAAAACCACATGCAAGTGTGAACTTGTTACATCATTGTATGCCTAGTGGCGGGTTAGTTATAATTCGAAGCTCAAACCAAAGTGTAACAAGTGCTCTTGGTTGACGGAAATCGACCGTCAACAGTGAGTAATGGGCTTCATTTGGAACGCCCGTTACAAACATGCCAACAATGTAACGGGCAGCGTAAAAGCCCATTACAAACACTGATTAGTGAGTAACGGGCTTCATTTAGAACTCCCGTTACAAACATGCAAATAATGTAACGGACAACGTAAAAGCATGTTACCAATACTGACCGGTGGGCCCCAGAACTTGGCCCGTTCGTTGAGATAGAGGAGACGCGGGTTCACAGCATGTGTCTCCTTTAGTCGAGAGATAGGAGACGCACGTGAAATAGACGCGTCTCAATTCGTCGAGACAGAGGAGATGCTGGTTCACAGCACGCATCTCCGATGTTGAGTTCATGTAACAGGCTATATTTTGATGCACATTACCAAAGTTCCCTGTGGGCCTAGAGAAACAGCTATTTCACGTGACCGGTGACTAGTTGTGGTAATGGTCATTGTTTGATGCCCGTTACGAATACTAGTTGTGTTGAGATGCGCGTGAAATAGACGCGTCTCATTTCGTCGAGATAGAGGAGACACAGGTTCACAGCACGCGTCTCCAATGTTGAGGTCATGTAACGGGCTCTGTTTTGGTGCATGTTACCAAAGTTCCCTGTGGGCCTAGAGAAACAACCATTTCACGTGACCGGTGACTAGTTTGTGGTAATGGTCGTTGTTTGATGCCCATTACGAATACGTGTTATCAGTAACGGGCATCAGCCCGTTACCTTTCTTCGCTCATTTGTAACACTTGATCGGTAACGGGCGCTTTGCCCGTTACTAAAGGCTATCTATGCCCGTTACCAAAGTGAGATTTTCACATAGTGAACGCTCCCGCGTGGTGCTGGATCCTGCGACCTCAGCACGCCACCGCATCACCGTGTGACGCTGTGTTGGCGACCAACGGTCCACGCCCGACCCGATGCCAGCAACCCCGTACGCACCCAGATCGTGCGGCCCCGCAGCCCTGCCGCACCGTGCGCCGCCGGTCGGGTTGGTCGGCCTTGATGCCACGCTTTCGGCCTAAAGGGGGGAGTGTGGTACCTTGACATCGCGCCGCCTCCCAATCGTGGATCTCGCCTCGTCTCGGCGGTGACGAAGCGCCCGCCGCGCCTGGTTCTGACCGACACCGACGCATCCCAGCGTGGTTGCGGTCCACCATGGACGCGTGCTCCGCCTACTGCAACACTGCTGCCGGTGCTGTTGGGTATTTTAGCGACACACAAAATAAATCCGCAAGTGCACATATACCGTTTTAGCTTTCACCTCAGAGTATTCCAAGGGTATTGAATCCAATGGAACATGTGTACTAACTTCGTACAGTCGGTCCAAGGACACACCCAGATAAGAGGCAAGAATAGAGAGGATTCCTAAAGATAGCACTATAGATGAGATTAAAGGTCGATCTCTAGATAGGACTTGACTTCGGGTACCGATAGCCCTGACTTAACAAGCGACTCCGGTACGCGGATCTATGTGGAAGGAGCTCTGACTATATCCAGCCGTGGAGGATCAACGAGGGTCAGAAGGGCTGTCACCATCTCCTGGTCTGCCTCTACCTAACCTTGGGATAAGCTGAATGAATGATAACCGGTAGCGTGTCACAACGTCCACGCTGTGGTTACTTCCGTAGCTAACGGACTATGGCACTCTGTACTAATAGAACTACGACCACGGAAGGCGATCTCACTCACTATAGGTACTACTAGCTTATACTAAAGGCATAGAGAGCACTCGGGTCCCGTACTATGCTTCCAACGTGTCTGACGACTTGCGGCGACGAGCATAAACCCGGGATCTACGCACTAGCAGAGGAAAAAGGCTACTCACGCAACCTAGCATAAACTATTAGAAAGGAATCACAAACACACTTTATTCTAATCAGAGCATGCATGCATATCCACTTTATTCTAAAGGACGAACATGCATACAAACGGATATGAGCACTTATGAACCTATGCTACAAGATCGAAAGGTTGTGTTCGCGAAGAACACAAGCCTCTAAATCAAGAACAAGCGAAGAACACAAGAACATATCACCTATGCATGAATGCTACTTTAGTCTAAATAGAAAATACAGAAATACTTACTTTACTCTAATTGAAGAACAAACATCCATAGAGATACAACTCTCTCTCACTCTCCCTATTCTCTAATCTAGCAAGGAGAGGCCCCTCCTTTGAAGGGAAGCTCTCATCCTTGGGTGAGATGGTATGTCCCTATTCTTACCCCTTTCCTTCTATTTATAGGCCAAGGGAGGCTTGAGGAGCCCCCAAGGCTGCCATGGGTGCCACCTATAGGGTGGTGACATGTGGCGCTGAGAAGTGGGGGCTAAGTTGCTGTATCTTGCGTGAGAAGGAGCTTGAGGGTGCTTCCTTCATGCGTAAGCTACTGAATCTTGCGGTGTAAGCTTTTGAGGAGCTATTCATTGCAGCCACACTTGTGCATGTGCCCCATGCTGCTGATGTGGCGTGGACCCGCACCAGGTGTGGGCCCCGCTAGTGGGTCCTGCGTGACGAGGTGTGGGCCCCATGCGACGCCATCTTTCCTTTGTTTGTTTATTTCATATCTCGTGCATACGAACTCCGATGTAGGCAAATAATATATCCATTCCAATCGTCTCGACAAACCCATCGCAATGGTGCAATCTAAATTGGCATTTGAGGTTGTTTATGATGACGTCCTATATAAGCCATTAGATCAGTTGCTCTCAACTGTACCATTTAGCACGTATTTCGGTGTGCCCTGCAACAAAAGCTAGAAACACCAACACTTGTGGAGATTGTTAGTATAAAGCCCTATCCTAGTGTTTATGCTCACTTTTTATTTATTTTATGCAAGAGTTGACGACATAAAAGTGGTACTTATAGTCAAGCCAACAAACGCACGTAGGGAGCTCGACCGACGGAGGGATTGACGGGGACCCTTGAAGGGAAACGCTACCGGGGTTGGCCGCGGACCCCTCTCCTTCGCGTCGCGCCATGCCGGCCTCAGCAGCAAGTGCCCCGCAGATCCAAGGCCATACGCCGGGCGCCACTGTCGCGCCATCTCCTCCCGCACCGCCGCCGCCTCCACCGGCTTCCGCCTGCCGCCGACAGGCCCCGCACCTTGACCTCATTGGATTTGGATCTAGATTTGAAAGCAGTGGAGAGAGAAAGAATGTTGAAATGAATTCGAAATAGGTGGGGTGAGATATTTAATAGTGCACCAAGCATAACAAAGGAGCCTCACTGCTTGGGAAGCTCAACACCGTAAGCAGATTAGACCATCTCCAGCAACTCCCTCATCCTTTACCCCATCCCCAAAATGAGGGAGCAATGGGCACTGTAGCCCCTCCAGCAACTCCCCCATCCCTTCCCCCAAAATGAGTGAATCAACTCTGCGGCCCTCATCCTCGGGTGCTTCTCTCCTCTCCCCATCCTTCTCCGTCTCCAACTGCCATGGCGCCCTCCCCTGCTCCCTCCTCCCGGGCCGGCCTCGCCTCCCTCCATCTCCGCGACACCCATCCCTCCCCAGGCCAGCGCCTCCATCCGCCGCGAGCCCCGCCGATCTGCGCCGGTGAGGCGGACGCCGCCACCGCTGCCCACGCTGCGACAGGCGGGCGGGGGCGGCGTGGAGGCGGGCGAGGGCCCTTCCTCTAAGCGCGGGCGAGCGGGGGCCCTTTCCTCCGGCGGGCGGGCGAGGCCCTTCCTCCAGTGCGAGGCGGAGCAGGGCCCTTCCTCCAGCGGATCGGCGAATCGGCGGCGGGTGGCAAATCGACACGGCGGGTGGCGAATCGACAACGACGGGTGGCGAGATCGACGGCGGTGGGTGGCGGATCGGCGAATCGGCGGCGGGTGGCGGATCGGACGACAAATCGACAATGACGGCTGGCGTCCTCGGATTCGGCCGAGCAACGATCGAGCTCCCTCCTCCGCGGTGGCCACCACTTCCTTCTCTCTCTGAGCGGCCTCGGCGGAGCTCGCCGCCGGCCGTCGATCGTCTCCTCTCTGCCTCTTCCTCCTGGCGGAGTCAACCGCCATCGGGAGGATCGCGAAGGTTGCCTGTCTTGCCGGGCGTGGGTTGTTTTGAGTGTTGAGTTTCTTCTCTCTGTTGTGCTCAAAAGGTCCATTTGGCTATGCGGGTGGGTGCTATTGCTGTGGACAGTCTTAACATGGCCAAGAACAGGATCCAGAGGTACATGACGAGGGTAGTAGTCCCTGGTTCAAGCCGTCCGCCGCATCGTCCAACGCGTGCATAAAATAACCCTGTATTCCCTGACGCATCCCTACGAAAGCTCTGCACCATACGCTGTCACGCCTGGTCTAGCATCAGTGGCGCCCATCTCGAAAATGCCCTGAGACCAGATATGCACGGTTCAGATTCAGAGTACCCGGGCTTCAAAGCCCCTAAGAATCTTGATTCGCAGACGCAGGGTATGTGTCGCTTTTATCTCTCCTTCCTTCTATCGTCCTGATGTTAGCATTAGGGATGGATTCAGATCGGATACGCACGGATACGAATTCGGATGTCACTCTTTACCACATTTTATTTCGAATTCGGATACGAATACAAATATTATCGAATACGAATACAAAATGAACATTTCGAATTCGGATTCGCATTCGAATACTTACTCGATTTATATCATAGAGTCATAATTAGTATCAATTTCATTTGCCGATGGTTTTATAATTGATCAAATCATGTTACAAGTAGAGAGTAAATTATGATCATTATACATAATAGATATCTTATTGCAAATAATATATTAACTAATAAATAAATTAATTAATTAATATATCACAATAAGTATAAATAAGTAATTTTTGTAAATATATAAACATCTTTTATTAGTAAAAATAAGTACATAAATACATTTAAATATAATTTATTTATTTGCTAGATAATATAATGTGTTTAAAATTACTATGATTAGACACATCAAAATTAATTAAAAAATATCATTATATAATTTAGTAATATTAGGTTGGCATAATTAGTTAGTTGTCATATATATAATTTTTAATAGTTAAAATGGTGTAAATAATTATTTTACTAGCAATATTAAAATTAACATCATTCGTAATTAGTATTTAGTAATATAAATAAATTTTAGATGGTTTCTATGGGTATTTTATTTTATACGGATACGAATAATGTCGGATATGTCGAATTTTTGTCGGATAATTCGGATAATGTCGAATACGGATAATATTGAAAACCGGATTCGAATGCATCCATCTGACATCCATATTAAGAACGAATACGAATACGGATATCTATATTAACGTTTTTAGCGGATACGAATACAGATAATTCGGATTTCCAGACATCTGAACCCATCCCTAGTTAGCATGCTGGTATGCGATCCGTGGTCATGGTGTTTAGGATCAAGCAGGCCTATGCTCTATGCCTGATTAAGTTGAACTGACGAACTCCTGTCTTGCGAGTGTGCCACAATCAGAAATGGGATTTTTGTCTGAGGCACATCCTCAAATGCAGGTTTTGTGCGTAGCACACAATACTCCTTGATTTTGTTCCTTGCACATCGGCCATACTTGCTTTTGTGCGTAGCACACCGTATCCAAAAGTACTCTTTTCCATTCCATAAGGTGAGCGAATGATCGCTAAAAGACCAAATTACCCTTGTACAAACTTATCAGCAGGGCGGTCTCTAACTCTCTATCCGGAATATCCCCCACCGCTCGTTGGTCCACCTGCCGCCGCGCTTGGAGCCTCGGACTCCCACGACGGAGCAGCGCGCCGCCGCCCACCGCACCGATTCCGGATCCGCCCGCCACCCCTGCGCGGATCCCTTTGCATGCCCCCGCTGCGGCGCTCGGAGATCGATGGTTAAGCAGCGCCGCCGCCCGCGCGGATCCCATTCGCGTCCGTCCGCCGCCACCGCCCATGTCTGCTTAGCCTGCAGGTGAGCTCTCCGTAGAAATGCAATGCAATCCCATTCCCGATGTGTATGACGGATTCCGATGAGGGCCACCACCATGCCGCCGGGGTCGTCGACCACCAAGTCCGGCGCCATCGGCAGCGGAAGGCGGCGGCACCGCTGGGCGACATGTCCAA
Organism: Cenchrus purpureus; assembly: GCA_022644695.1. Lineage (NCBI taxonomy): Eukaryota > Viridiplantae > Streptophyta > Magnoliopsida > Poales > Poaceae > Cenchrus > Cenchrus purpureus. The sequence goes on from CP053455.1 coordinate 68,455,917, forward strand.
CCTTCTCCTCCGCGAGATCGCAGCTCCCAGACTCACGGTCGTGCCGGCCGCCACCACCCACCAGTACTCCAGTAGCTCCGTACCCCCGCGGACCGCAGCTCGAGGTGAAAATCATCGAGTTGCCGTGAGCTATGCCGCCTGATCTCAGCCTCGTGACCGCGCTGACCACAGCCAGCAGCTCCGCCCGAGCTGAGCTCCACACCTCCACCGGCCGCCGCCAGTCCGCTCGATCTCCTCGACCGAGAGCAGATAAGGAAAAGAGAGGGAAAGGAGAGAAAGAAGATGACACGTGGGCTCCACAAAGGGTAAATGGTGATGTGCCGCAGACAAAATCAATTTTATGGAGACAAATTTCCCATCAGAAATTTGCTTCATTTATAAATTTATAATAAAATCAGAATTGATGTGACGAGTTAAGCTAAAATAAAGGTTCTGTCCTCAAAAGAGAACCTATATCTTTTGTCTGTTAGACTGAGTCCAACAATGGAGGCAATGCATTTTGCCTCCGGGCCTCTATGTATGCTGTGAGACGCCCAACAAGGAAGGCAAAGGGTGAGGAAAATGCCGAGGAGGAGAGGGAGGCAAATTGCATCCCTCTCCTCAAGGCATCCGGCCAGGGAAGGAGGGCCGGCCACACGGAGAGAGGATGCGGTGGCGGCGCGCGGGGAAGAAAAAGGCGCGCGGGAGAAGAAAAGGCGGTCGGCGAGCTCTCGGCGGCACGGTGGGCGTGGCGCTTCCTCCACGCGCGGCTCGACGCGCGGGCAGCTCTCCTCACCTCCGACGGGTGTGACCCCCTCCTCACCTCCGGCAGTCGATGCCCGGGCGAGTGCGCGAGGTCGCTACGGCGGCCACGAGCGTCGATGGTTCGAAAGTTCCGGCGCAGTGGGTGCGTGGCGATCTGGCCGGGGCGACGACGAATTTGGTGGATTGCCGCTCGGAATCGCTGGCGGGAGCAACCTGATTTGGTGGCCGGAGATTGAACCGAGTTCCTTGCAACTCGTCGCGTCCCCGTCCGCGGCTCTACGCGCCGCGGCGTCTCCCTCCCCTTCTCGATCCGGCGACATCTTGATCCGAATCGACCTACTGCCTCTTCGCGTCCCCGTCCACGGCCCCGCAACTCGATCCGGCAGCGTCGAAGGACGAATCGGCGGCGGAGGAGCTCGATTCGCCCGGGTGGGAGTGGGAGGCTGGCTGCGGTTGGCCGTGCCTGGAGGAGGCGACGCGGGAGGGGCGCGGAGTAGAGGGTGCGGTCAAGCGGGGGAGAAGGGGAGCAGAGGAAATGCGATGGCTGTTGGAGAAGGAGCAAATGGAAGGAGGTGTAAATCACTGTTCACGCGAGGCAATCGTGAATTTGCCTTCCAAATTTGCACGTCTTCGTTGGAGTCAGTCTTAGCCTGTTACTTCTTTCTTGTCTGCCATCCTAATTTCAGATTTACAAACGAACTCTTTCATTTGATTATTCCGAGCTAACAGTTGGTTGTAATATTTTTTTTTGTAAATACAGTCTTTGTGTGTATAGAAACCCCAGACGTGGGCACATACTTTCACTTTCAGCTTGCATCAATCAAGTTTTATGATTTGAACTTGGTGTCTGTTTTGAACCTGCAAATAAAATGGAGAAGCTACAAGGATTGTTTTTTCACTTTCTGATGTGTTTTTCACTTGCTTCTTTTCAATTGAGGTGAAGAAAATGCTGGCTTACAAGGACTGAAACGGCCTCTGGACCTGTGGTCTGCCAAAGTGTCGATCTGATGTGTTGAGGATGTCTTTTAAAAAAAAAAAAATCTGCAGCACCCCTTTCACTATTCAGCCATGAAATTTATGTGTTGATCTCTTGGACAAAATTAAGTCGGCAAAGTAGTTTTCATGATTGTGGAAATGTATAAAAAATTTGCAAGCAAATTTTTATGCTGAAATTCTAAGTGGATGTGGCCAAATAGGGGTAAAATCACAAAGTTCTCATTATAGTAGGGGCATTTTCACAAGGGCAAATCTGTATTCTTTCAACATTTTTAACACTGTTAAATGCTATTCACGGAGTAGGGGTATACTGAAGCTTTGTTTTCAAATAGCAGGGGTAAAATACAAAGTGGACGAAAGTGATGGTAAAATCACAGTTGACATTCAAAATAGGGGTAGAAACACAATAGCCCTGAATTAAGTTTGGTGATGAATGCACCAAATTTTTCCATGCCATGGCAACTATTTCCTACAGGAAAAATGCAATCTCACAGCTTCTAAGTGACTCAGAGCACATAGTCAAAGATCATGAAGGGAAAGCTGATTTGTTATGAACTGCCTACAGGAATAGGACAGGAGTTTCAACACACCCACATATGCAGTTTGATCTAGAGTCTTTAATTCACAACAATGTTTATCTTTCTAGCGTTGTGGCACCCATTACCGGAGATGAAATTGATAGAATTGTCAAAATTACTCCATTGGACAAAGCCCCAAGATCCGGGAAGAGTTCTACAAGCTCTGTGAGGATTTTTTCCAAGGGTGATCTCAATTTGGAAAGCATCAATGATTCTTTTATCCCACTGGTGCCCAAGATCAGTAACCCGAAAAGTCTTAACGATTACAGGCCCATATCTCTGTTGAACAGCAGTTTGAAGCTTCTAACAAAGATCCTAGCAGAGAGACTACAACTTCTAATCCTGGAACTACTACATGACTGTCAGTATGATTTCATGAAAAGCAGAACGATCGAGATTGCCTTGCATGGAGTTTTGAATATATTCATCAATGTCATCAGAGCAAGAGGGAAATCATCATAGTAAAGTTAGATTTTGCAAAGACCTTTGATACAATTGAACACATTGCAATCCTGTAGGTCATAAAACATATGTGCTTCACAGATTTGTGGATAAATTGGATTCAAAGAATTTTATCACCCGGAACCTCATCAGTTTTACTCAATGGAGTCCCAGGTCAAAAATTCAAGTGCACGAGGGGAGTTCGCTAGGGAGATCCCTCGTCCCCATTGTTGTTTGTCTTAGCTGATGAGCTCCTCCAATATGTGATCAATGATGCTTGCTCAAATGGGCATCTTACAATCCCAATACCGCAACCAGATAATGATTTCCCGGTAATTCAGTATGCAGATGATACACTACTGCAAATGCAAGCAGATGCTTCACAGCTACTTCACCTGAAGACCCTCCTAAACAAGTTTGCAGAATCCACAGGGTTGAAAGTAAATTTTCATAAATCCCTCATTTTGCCCATCAACGTCCCAGAAAGTAAAATGGTCTCATTAGTAGCAGTCCTTGGTTGTCAGATTGGCTCTTTGCCTTTCACTTATCTAGGTTTGCCAATGGGCACTACTAAACCCAGATTTCAAGATTTGGCACCAATTATGGACAGAATTGAAAGGCGGCTTTCTGCTTGCTCCTCCTTACTTACCTACTCAAGACGTTTACAAATGGTTAACTCTGTGATGACACCAGTGGCCACCTATGCCATGTGCACTATCAAACTGCCTTTAGGGGTAATTGACAATATCGACAGAGTTCAGAGGCAATGCATTTGGATGGGGAATGATCAAACTAAAAAGGGAGGAAATCTTGCTGCTTGGCCTATGGTTCTTAAACCAAAGGATAAAAGAGGTTTGGGTTTCTTAAATCTAGGGGCACAAAATGATGCACTCCCCCTGAAGCAGCTCTACAAGTTGTATACAAAAGCAAATGTGCTCTGGGTCAGATTGATTTGGTCTAGATACTATAGCAGCATAGTACCGCATGGATCGTGAGAGGTGGGCTCTTTTTTGTGGAAGGATATTCTCTGCCTTAATGTCATTTTCAGAGGAGTTGCTAGATGTTCCTTTGGTGATGGCTCAACAGTTCTATCTTGGGACGATTTATGGACAGATGTGGTTTTATCTCAACAATTTCCTCGTCTCCTATCCTTTGCTCGAGATTCACAAATTTCAGTTAAAAAGATCATGGAAGCTGAACATCTTGATGATATCTTTCATTTGCCCTTGTCAGTCCAGGCTTTTGGTGAATTTCAGGAACTGCAAATCAAATTACAAAGCATACATCATGATGCTGCAGCTCAAGATACTTGGACTTTTGTTTGGGGAAATTGCAGATACAGCTCTAGAAAATTTTATGGCCTAGCTTTCTGACATTTGCATGTTCTGCCAACCTTCAAATGGCTGTGGAAATCCAAGTGCACGCCTTGTCTGAATTTTTCTGCTTGGCTAATCCTGGTAGACAGGCTGAACACTAAATCAATGCTAAGCAGTCAAAATTTTGTAGTGCAGCCAAACATCATATGTGTGCTGTGCAGTGATCTAGTGGAGGAAGATATCATGCACCTATTCGTTGATTGTCCATTTATTTGCTGTCCTGTGTTGGCAAAAACTGGGTATAAACCGGATACAATCTGCGTGTATTCATGAAACAATTGCATCAACAAGGCAAGCTATGCAACTCCCATACTTCATGAATGGCAAGATTTTCGACGGAAACAATGTCCCTTTGAGTCTTTGGACTGTGAAGTTCAAGGAACAGGTCCTCCGACAGCTGCATAGAGTTAGAGAGGATTTTAGATCCATAATTGTACAATGGCTTCAATCAGTTTGGTAACTCTTTCTTTGCCCCCTTTTCTGTAAGTAAGTTTAGACTTTGCACATAACCCTCTTTTTTTAAAAAAATATTAATATATTTGTTATGGGGATCTCCCCCACAGTCTGTTGTTAAAAAAATGAATTTAATGAAACTTATTAGACATCAAAAACATTGGTACATTTTTATATAAATTTGGTCAAACATATAATAGTTTGACTTATGACAAAACCAAAGGAACACTCTTTGTGGAAAAGCTACAATTCTACGTGGGCTAGGTGGTCATCCAGCCCACAAGACACTGGTCGAGTCTTTTTACAGTTACTGCAAAGGAAACTTGTCTAGCTAAGTCGATCTGTTTGTGTTGGGATAAATGTATATACTTGATCCTTGTGAAAATGTTGAATTACTATATTCAAAATGTTACTATATTCAAAATGTTGACAGAGTTCGCATATTGTTTAATGAAGTGTAAGAAAATGTTGAATGGGGCATATACGGTTGGAGATAGATGGGCTCTAAATGTTATGCTAGATGGACCTAGTGAGTTTTGAAGTTACAACGCTTAACTATCTGGCATAAGTTACTTTTGAGCCCCCTAGCTAGTAAAATGCACTAATGGAAATTATACTTAGTGTGTTGCAATCTGATCATAATACATACAAGAAGTGTAAACTGTAGTCAAGCACTCCCAACCTAGACTCTACCCACAGAGTCCATATGTTGAAGACTCTCACAAGAAATCATAATTTCCAATACAGATTTTGTATTATAGTCTATCTAGTATTCCTCTCGGATCTTCTGCTCCATTTTATTAAATAAGCGGACACATTGAGCATGTTGGCAGCCACATTGTTGGGGAGTTGGGTAAAAACCTTTCACCCTCGAAACTTCGGAGAAACCGAAACTTTGGCGAATTCGTGAGAGTGTTCGGAAGCGAATCAGGGAGAAAAGTTACCTTTCATTATTTTTATGTGATTCATTAACCCCCTAAGCTTGTGCGAAACGATCGCCGAATGACCACTGAGTCGCGGGTCTGTCTCTTGTTTCAGGACAGCGGAAACTTAGCAGATTCGGGAAACTATGGCGATGGAAACTTTGGAGATATTTGCAGGATCAAAGAACTCCACTTCGGCTATGACTTCGGAAACTCAATTCGGGGATCTTGATGGTTGGTGACTTTCGCGAATGGAGATTCGAAGGTCGAGGGAAGACTCAGTCAAAGGCGAGGCTTCCAAAGTCTGGGTTTGAAGTGTGAACTAGTGGCCGGCTTGTAAATACGTGAAATTAGCTCCGCAAATCACGGGATGTAAAAGACATTCATGTACATGTTCACACTTGGAATATTCCCTAGATTCGAGGGTAATATCAGAATATAAAAGTCCCTTCGCCTCCCTATAAAAGGGGGCTCGAGGGCACGTGTAAAGGGGTTCACAACTTTTGAGGTGAGGACAGACTTTCGAGAATTCCTTGTCTCCGAGCTCTTGTATACTTTCGCGTGTTTGTTCCGGAATCTAGTTACACTTGTGTTCGGGGACCTTCTCCGATTTTCGGACCCCCCAACATTGGCGCCCACCGTTGTCTCAGCCGATAAACAACTCACGATGCCTCCACAGAAGAAGTCCAAGAAGAACACACCCACTGAAGCTAACCAGGAAGATCATCACCAAGAAGACAATGGAAACTCTCACCGCGGAACCTTCGCAGATCTCGCACCAAGAAAGGAGGGCAAACTCAAGCTCTCCGTATAGGCACGAGTGAGAAAACCGCACACTGAACTATTTATCAAGAAGAAGTCGACGAGGAAGATGACCAGTCATCGACAGAGAACTAGAAATAGTGCACCAAAAGTACCGATGCTCCAGAAGGAGAAAGAAAGATTCGCGAATCAGCTGGAAGCAAAAAGAAGAGCTTCGGAGAAACTAGAGAAACTCAACCAGGCAAAAGAGCATATAGAAAAAAATGCAAAGAGAAATTGATGAAATAAAATAGCAAGAAAACAGCTCACTATGGCGCGATTCGCCACACCAGAACTCAGGCCAGCACAAAAGAACTCCAAGAGAAAACTTCTTCACAGGCAATGGAATCTCGCCATTCGCAGATCCAGAGTCGCCACTTTCACTAGGGCTACAAACAAAGACCATGGCCACCGAAATACAAACCGCTTTCTCCCAAGTACAATGGATATGGGCATTCTAGACAATTCATCATGAGCTATGAAGCAGCTGTAAATTCGGCAGGAGGAGATGATGTAGCACTGGCCAAATCTTTCATTATTGCTTGTGAAGGTCCAGTCCTCAACTGGTATTTCTTGTTGCCTCCACATTCAATCTGCAGCTAGATTGATCTCAAGACGAAATTCATTCAGGCATTTCAAGTGTTTCATGAAACTTCTGCAAAACCATCAGACCTCTTCAATTGCAAGCAAAGAGACAGGGAGCCACTGCAAAGCTTCGTGAGAAGATTCATGCAACAAAAGTCCCAAATTCCGGGAACAGATGACAAAATAACAATCCAAGCATTGATCAAAGGTCTGACTCCAGGACCAACAGCCTCGCACTTAACCAGGAAAGAACCACAGAGCATCGAGGAACTTTTCGACGAACTAGAACAATACATCAAGTCTGATGAAGATCATCGAAAAAGAGTTGCTGAGCGAAATCAAGCAAGGCAAGGCAATAGAGGAACAGCATGGAGGCCTCAGTTTCAAACTCCACGAAACATCAACAATGTGGAAAACCCTTAGTTCAACCAGGACAACCACTACTAGAAAACCCCCCCTTTAGCTACGTTATAGTAGTAACGCACACTGGAAGCGTTTCTATGTTAGTGCCTAAAGATGCTTTTTGACATAATTTTGAGAACATGTCAAACTGTCACGATATTTGACACGCTTACAGTGTTGGTAGTCTTATAAAGACATTTTTATGACGATATTGAAATCATCTAAAAAAAGAGACGAAGCTAGCCACATTTTAAAGCGTCATTATTGTCTAGATACGTTAAAAAGCGTAGCAGATAATGCCTATAATCATGTAAAGATGCTTTTTTGACATGATTGTAAAAATTTTCAAGATGTTACACTTTTAGACATGCTTTGAATCATAACTAGCAAGTAGAAACATCATAAAATGTACCAAATAAGTGTACTAAATGGTTGTTCATGAAGAACTTAAGAGGAAACTATATGTTATGTAAGTCAAGTTTGTTGTGTAGGTGAGATGGTAAGGAAGCTATGTGTGAGATGAGAGATCTTGGGTTCGAATCCTATACGACACACATATTTCACATGAAAAATCATGTACAAGTGTCCTTAAATCTGAAGTATTTTTTAGATTTTTCACAATAGTAGACATGTTTTATAAATGTATCTACAAGTTTGTCTCTATACTTGTTAACACATAATAAAGCGTTACTATAATATGTAACTAGACCATTAGAGACGTTTTGTACACATGTCTACAAGATTGTATCAATTTTATTAGATATGCATCTAACATGTCTACAAAATGTTTCTTTCGTTCATAGCGGCAGTTAAAGAATTCATCTCTACAAGGTTTGACGCGGTACGTACAAAGACGCTTCTAACACACTTCATGAAAGCATGCCTACAATGACATAGAGATGAAATAAAACGTGTCTAACTCTAAATCTGGCGTATCTAAAGGGGGGGTTTCTAGTAGTGAACAGACCAAGCACAAGAGGAGGCTTCTCATCAAGAGGAAGGGGAAGAGGAAGAGGACCTCCGAAGATCCAAAATCATGACACAAGAGACCCATACTTCTACTGCAGATATCATGGGAGAGGTCACAGCACCGAAGCTTGCCCAGAAACTAGAAAAAACATAGCAAGAATTCAGCAAGAGAAAACCATGATGAACATTGCTAATTCTGCGAATCCAGAATCAAGTTCAAGAAGCCACAATCCGAAAGCACTGCCTTCTTTCGGAACCATCATCCCTATCACTGGAGGCTCAGCCATGGAGTTCGAAACCAAAAGGTAGAGAAACAACTACTTCAGATCTGTGAACACAGTCATCAATGACAGTCCAGCAGCGCGTCCAGAATGGGCCAAAGTTCCTATAACATTCACCGAACAAGACTTTAAGCTGAAGTCCACTGACCACAACGATGCGAAGGTCATTGAAGTGAACATCGCCGGATGGGTCATCGGAAAAATCCTGGTGGACAATGGAAGTTCAGCTGATATTCTATTCATGAAAACCTTCGAGAAAATGAGTTTGAGCCCACACATGTTACAGCCACCAGAATACCCACTGCTGGGTTTCGGAGGAAAGCCAATCAAACCAGCGGGAAAGATAGCTCTGCCAGTATCCTTCGGAGATCTTGACAATGCCAGAACCGAAACTCTCATTTTCGACGTGGTTGACATGTATCATCCGTACCTCACGATTTTCGGCAGAGGATTCATCAATAAGTTCGATGCTGTGATAAGGCAACAGTTCCTATGCATGAAAATCCCGGCGCCAAAAGGAGTCATCACCGTGTTCGGTGATCGACAAGAGGGAAATATAGAAAAGGGCCACACACCAGTCAAACCAATGTGCATCACAGAACTCCACCAAGAAAAGAAAGAGCCATATGTTGAGGCCAAAAGAGATAAAGAAAAAGTTGAGATAGCTGCTGATGGCGAAACGAAGAAAGTATATCTACATGACATGCCAGATAGAGCAGTAGTGATAGGGGCTCATCTAAGCCCCGAAGAACAGAAAGAGCTTGTTGAGTTTTTAAACAAGAACAAAGATGTTTTCGCCTGGTCAGCAAAAGATTTGCAAGGTGTTGACCAAGACATTATCGAACATGCCTTGGACACAGATGAGAAAATAACTCTGAAGAAACAGAAACTCAGGAAAATGTCCGAAGAAAAGGCCAAAGCAGTAGAGGCTGAAGTGCAGAGGCTTCAGGATGCCAAAGTGATTAGGGAAGTCATGTATCCTATTTGGTTGGCTAACACTGTGCCAGTAAAGAAGAAGAATGGGAAGTGGAGAATGTGTGTGGACTTCACAGATTTGAATAAAGCTTCCAAGAAAGACGACTTCCCCTTAGAAAGGGTGGACAAGGTCATTGATGACACTGCAAATAGCGAAATGCTATCACTCCTGGACATGTTCTCAGGATATCATCAAATAAGGGTGCGAAGAGAAGACGAGGAGAAAACAAGTTTCATCACTCCCTTCGGAACCTATTGCTTCGTCAGAATGCCAGAAGGTCTGAAGAATGCAGGGTGCACCTTTTCAAGAATGATAGCAATAGTGCTTCATCCTCAGCTTCGGAGAAATATTCTAGCATATGTCGATGACATAGTCGTCAAAAGCATTCAAAGAAGAGACCACATCAGTGACTTAGCGGAAACCTTCGTGAACCTTAGAGCAGCAAATCTTAAGCTAAATCCTGAGAAGTGCATTTTCGGCATTCACAAGGGAAAAGTCTTGGGGTGCTTGGTTTCGACAAAAGGTATTGAGGCAAATCCTGACAAAATCAAGGCTCTAGTTGAGATGCAAGATCCTGTTTCGGTGAAAGACGTACAAAAGGCGGACAGGAGAGTGGCCATATGATTCATCCCCAGGCTGAGGAGAAGCTTGCCTTTCTTCCAAGTTCTCTGAAGTTCCAAGAACTTTCAGTGGTCTGAATCTCAGAAGCAAGCCTTCCAAGAACTCAAAGATTACTTGTCAAACATGACTAAGCTATGCCCTCCAGAGCCAAAATCGCCACTCTGCTTGTTCCGCTTCTAATTCAGCCATGAGTGCTGTATTAGTGCAAGAGAAAGAGAAAGAAGGAAAATTGAAACAAATTCCAGTATACTTTGCTTTGGAAGCTCTTTCGGGATCTAAACTTTTTTACTCTGAATTAGAGAAGATAGCGTATGCAGTCGTTATGGCGACAAGAAAATTAAGGCACTACTTGAGGGCCCGCAGAATAAGAGTTATCACGAATCAACCGCTGAATGATTTGTTCACAAATAAAGAGGCATCAACTCGAATCATCAAGTGGGCTGCTGAACTATCAGAATACACCGTCGACTTCGAAAGAAGAAGTGCAATCAAATCGCAAGTCTTGGCAGATTTCGTCGTGAACTGGACATCGCCAACTCATAATCCTAGCGAAGATATAGTCACACCATGGGTGGTGCACTGCGATGGGGCTTGGTGTGATAGAGGGGTTGGAATATCAGCAATTGTAACATCTCCAGCAGGAGTTGTGATAAGATACGCTGCTCGGCTTGATTTCGCGGATGATGTGCATTGAACAACACAATCGAACGAGGCTTTGCTTCTATCTTTGAGAAAGATGAAAGCTTTGGGTCAGCAAACCTTTATCATCAAGACAGATTCCAAAGTCATACAAGAACACATTGAGAAAGAGAGCGAAGCAAGAAATCCTGTTCTGGTGAAATACCTTGAGAAAGTCAGAGAAATGGAAAAGCATTTCAAGGGCTATTCAGTCCATCATATACCAAGAAATGACAATAATGAAGCAGACAAACTAGCGAAAGCAGCAGCTCAGAACCAAGCAATGCCTCCGGACGTGTTCTTCGAAATCATCAAAGAACCATCCATCAAAGATCCAAAGCCAAAAACTGTGAACAGTATAGAAACTCACGATTGGAGGGCTGAAATCATGGCATATTTGAGGGGCCATTATGAACCACAAGATGAATTGGAGGAAAAAAAAGCTAAGGCAAAGGGCTATGCTGTTGTGGATGGAGAGCTTTACAAGTCCGGAATCACCGAACCATGGCTAAGGTGCATAACCTCCGAAAAGGGTGTAGAACTTCTTAAAGAAATCCATAGTGGATTTTGTGGTGCACACATAGGCACAAGAGCACTAGCGGGCAAAGCAATAAAGTAAGGATTCTTTTGGCCCTCCATAAACTTTGATGCAAAGAAGATGGTTCAGGAATGTGAAGCATGCCAAAAAACAGCGAATCAGCAAAGCCTACCATCTATGCCAGTTCATCTAATTCCACCATCATGGCCTCTGCAAAGGTGGGGAATGGATTTGGTCGGCCCATTGCCAACAGCTCAAGGAAACTGCAAGTTCGCGCGGTGGCGATTGATTACTTCACCAATTGGGTGGAGGCGAAGGCATTGGCGAATATCACACGGCAGTTCAGAAATTCTTCTGGCAAAACATAATCTGCAGATTCGGAGTACCAAGAGAGTTAACTATTGACAACGGAACGCAATTCGACTGTTATTCTTTCAAGGAATATTGTAAAACTCTGGGCACCCACGTGAAGTTCTCTTCAGTCTATCATCCACAGTCTAATGGGGCTGTTGAAAGGGCAAACGGGCTAATCTTTTCGGGAATCAAGAAGTGTCTATATGATCAGAAGAAAGGCAAGTGGATAGATGAATTGCCGAAAGTAATCTGGTCTCACAATACAACAGTGTCAAGGGCAACAGGTTTCACACCATTTCGCTTGCTATTCGGCACTGAAGCAATGACACCGGAAGAAATCAGGAATGAAAGCTTGAGAGTTCAGAAAGCAAAAGAAATCGAAGAAGTTGACATGAAGGTAGAAAAGGACATGATCGAGCTAACAATCCTCGAAGCTTCAGACAACATTGAAAAATACCAAAGGGAAACAAAGGCATGGAAGGATAAGAAAATAGTCAGGAAAGATATCAAGAATGGTGACTTAGTGCTGAAAAGAAAGAAAAATTGGGAGAATCCTGGTAAACTTCAGGAATCTTGGGAAGGACCCTACATAGCAAAAGAAACTAGCATGCCAGGAGCTTTCCGCTTAACAGACCAAACTGGCGAAGAACTACCACATTCGTGGAACGCAGACAACCTAAAAAGGTACTATCCTTAAGAATCATGAAAAGTAGTTAGATTTAGCATTCAGTATTTCCTTTCGCAATTTTAGATTCCATAAAATTGTAAAAACCTGAACCACGGGACTATAAGTGGTTTCGGGAACAAAAATATTTACTTCTCGCATTTAATTTAGAATAAAAAGGACCATACTCTTTTCCTTGCGTAGGGGGGCCCTAAATCAAGGGACAAGGTTTTTAACGAGGCGGATCCTATGTAAATACTCTTTGTGATATATATGAAAAGAGTCTTCCCCCAAATTATGTGTCTTGCGAAGTTCCATCCTGAGAAAGAAATGTTCATGAAAAGGCTATGTTATAGCCTAAGTTCCATCCTGAGGAAGAAATGTTCATGAAAAGGCTCTGTTATAGCCTAAGTTCCATCCTGAGAAAGAAATGTTCGTGAAAAGGCTCTGTTATAGCCTAAGTTCCATCGTGAGAAAGTAAAATTCGTGAAAAGACTCTGTTATAGCATAAGTTCCATCATGAGACAGAAAAATTCGTGAAAAGGCTCCGTTATAGCCAAAATTTCATCGTGTGAAAGAGAAAGTGAAATTCCATAAAAAGGCTCCGTTATAGCCAAAATTCCATCGTGTGAAAGAGAAAGTGAATTTCCATGAAAAGGCTCAGTGATAGCCGAAGTTCAGAAAGAGAAAGAGAAGTTTTGTGAAAAGGCTCCGTGATAGCCGAAGGCTCTGTAAAAGCCTAGATCCCACCTTAAAGGGACATCCTACCGAAAGGCCTGAGACAACAACAAGTTGTGGCCTAGATCCCACCTCAAAGGGACATCCTACCGAAAGGCCTGAGACAACAACAAGTTGTGGCCTAGATCCCACCTCAAAGGGATATCCTACCGAAAGGCCTGAGATAACAACAAGTTGTGGCTCAAGTCCCAGAGCAAAGGGGTATCCTACCAAATGGGCGGAAACAACAAAAAGTTGTGGCCCGGAAAGTTTCAATGCTTTGCCTCAAAATTCTTGTGAGAATATTCATGAAATAGCAATTAATTTTCTCAGCTGTAAAAATAAATTAACATAGTGGCAAAAATGCATGAAAAAATCTATGAAGTTATGTCTACGCAGAAAAGCTTCGTTAGCCGAAAATGTTATTCTATGAGCTAAGGGGCTCAGTCATCTTCGTGAAAATAGCAATAGTACAATCCGGTTGAAGCAACTAAAGGTTGCGATATCAACCTAGGCAAGTTTGCCATATAGACGCAAGTCCACAAAATTCGTGAAACAAATTTTGTCGACTCACACTCCGATGAAATGCAAATCATTGCGCGATGAGAGAGAACAAGAGTAGCCAAAGGGAAACATCTATGAAATTTTACATGAAAACGGCAAGGTGGGAAGGGTGACGGTTTTCTTAAAAAAATGAAGTTTATTGCCTTAGTTTCATACAAAATTTCATAAAAGCATAGTTACACAGCTTTGAAGCGCTGAAAGTTCAAAAAGGAAGTTCGATAATACGGCCGGATTACGGCCCTCTTTAATGTCACTAGCATAAGCAAAACTGCAGTCGCCAGATATGGGGCTAAGGGGCTCCGTCTTCACGAAAGAACGCGAACTTGAAGCTTCACTAGTAAGAGCATAACCGTCGCGTTGAAGAAAAAACCAACTCAATTGAAAGCTACGCATCGAGAAGTACTGACAATAGTAAGTCCAGAAGTCAGAAAACTTGCAGTCAGGATGGGATTCTTTGTACAAATGCCAAGCTTCGCCACTAACTATCTAGTCCTGGCGGTGAATTCGCAAAGGTATGATGTCCTGCACAGGCCCACCTTGCGTGACTGCGGTTAAAATTTACAAGACAGAAGTTCAGAAGGGGTCGCAACCCACAAATATACAAGTTTGTAACTTTCAACTTCAAAAGTTAAAGTTCGGATAAGTGTCGTCTCATCCAACAATATCAACCTTCGGAGAACTAGTTTGACGATCAGAGCTTTCTTCTTCTCCGCCATCTTGGTTGCCGCTGCTGCTGCTGTCACCGCTACCCTCGCTTCCTGAATCTCCCTCCCCGTCATCAGTATCGTCATTCCCCTCAGATTTAGAAGCTGATTCTTGAATCTCCTCAGCCTTGGCGCGCATTTCCTTCTGAATCATCTGAAAGAGGAACAAGAGAACTTGTTAAGCATCAAGAAAAAGGCATCTATAAGGCGCTAGAACTTCAACAAAGTATAGAAAAGTAACCTCCTCAAGCTTGTCGCGGGCAATCTTCTTTGCGAATTCTTTCCCGCTTGCAATCCAGAATTCCTTCGCAAATTTAACCTTCAGAGCTCGGACATCCTCATTGGCCCGGATAGCTGAAGTACCCGCAGCATCTGGAAATCGCGAGAGCTATCCGCGAAACTTCGAAAGGTCAACGCAATCAAAGTCATAAAGAAGCTTGAGAAGGCTTTCCACTGAAAAAAGAGCAGTGAAATCGCTAGCTCCTAAGATAACGTTTGGAAGAGCCTGGAACTCTTTCAGCATCTAGTCCAGCAAATCAGAAATTTCATCACTTTCAGGAAATGGACTTGGACAGGTGCCGATTTGCTTCAGAGCTAGCTTGTACTCCTCAAACAGAAGTTTCATATTTTGCTTGATCTCATCAACATCCTTATTCGAAGTCTCACTCCGCTCAGACAGAGCCTTCTCAAGATCCTGAATCGTCTGTTCTTTCGTGCTCAAAGTCTTGAGCTCGCAATTCTTCATGAAAGCTCGATTAGTACCACGAAGCTCGTCGATAGTTTTCGTGTTCTTGTCAGCTTCCTTGCGAAGATTTTCAATCATCTTTAGGTCATCTTCGCGAGTCTTGTTAAGTTTTTCAAGATCTTTCTTTGAATCGCGAAGAGCGGCTTCAGCAAGTCCCTTCTCGTCTTGGCATTTCTTCAAAGAATCTGCCAGTTCAGCGATTCGCTGCTCTAGATCGAGACTTGAAGCCTGAGCCTTATTTAAATCACGCTTCAGCTTTCGAGATTCATCAGTAAGCTTTCCGACAAGTTCCTCCTTTTCGAGGAGCTGTTCAGAGACAACTTTACCAACAATAGATGCCTTCAAATCATAGATATTGTTGAACTTAGAAAGGTCTGATGAGGAAAGTTTTCAGATGTTCTCTTCAAAACCTGCGAAAACCAGAAGGAAACCAGCAACAAAACATGTAAGGAAAGCAAGAAGATCAACAGAATATAAAGATGAAAGTAACATACAAACCTTTTTTATTAAGTGTCCCTAAGGAAACTTGAATCGCAGAGTCAGAAATCATCAAAGGTTTCTGGAGTGAGGAAGAAGTTTGCTTCTCTGCAGCAGAAATTGTTTTGCCAGTCAACCGAAGTTTCTTCTTCGGAGCATCTCCTCCTGTTTCACCCATAAGTTTAGGGGACTTCCATAGCAAAGAAAACTTAGGAATACCACCATCCGCATCAACCACCTCACCGCTAACACTTAACAGTTCACCTCTAAAAGACGTACCAAAGTTCGTTGTAGTCGCGAGGGGTGGGATCTTGATCATCGGGAATTTCTTCACGATTTCCAATCAAAGACGGGTCTTCAACCAAGTCACCGCTTTTGCTCACTGTGCGCTCCAAGTCTTCGGCAAACTTTGGAGGCCTCATCTTTAGTAGCGGGGAGCTTGGGAAGAACCAACATCGCTTCGAGAACCGCAGAATCACTGTGAGTTCCCAGCTTGAGGACAATGTCTCGAAAAGTTTCGACATCAACAAACTCATTCTCGAATGAGTACATGCATCGAACTCCTCGAATCTTAACTCACAAAACAAGCAAGAAAAGAAACCTGTTTGGCGAGGTTCGTCAATCATCTTCATCGAAAAAGCCGAGGATACACGACAACAGTAGCAACAACCTTCTTCACAGCCTTCTTAGATTTTTTCCTGCTTAACTTCGCAAGACTAGAAGCCGCTTGAATCTCAGCGTCGGAAATATCTTCGGAAGCTTTCCTCTTCCTTTTGCTGGATTCCAAAGACTTAGTCTTTGCCGGGCAAACGGCAGGAGAAGAAGTGTCGCCTGCACTGCTTTTAGCCTTCTCTTTCTTTGAAGCCCTCCTTCTTCGAGCCTTAGGAGGGGAGCCGAACAAACTGCCATGGCAACAGTCGGAATCTTCTTGTCTACACGTGGCGGGCGAGATCGCAGGGTGGTCTCAGCGCCAAGTTCTGAGAAGACACGATTTACCCTCTTCTTATGCTTCACAATGCTCTTGAAGGCTTTATACTCATTCAGAGTAGATTCGCCAACCATTTCATTAACCTTCGCTTCAACTTCAAGAATGAAGTCTTCAAGGCTCTGACCATCTTTAAGTTGTAAATTGAATCGTGGAAATGGCACCTTCTGAGAAGCCCAATCCACCTCAAGAAATTTAATATCTGAAGGCTTCCAGCCATCCGATAAGGGCCAAACTTGAGCTGCGACAAACTCTTCGATAGCATCGCGGCCTCCGAGAATGGTGCTGGCCAAGAAGAAAGCATTTTCACAGTTCTTGAAACCAAGGGCTCGGCTGTTATACGTAGCAGTGCCAACAGCGGTCACCGGTGCCATCGGTGAATAGAACGGATTGGCTGGTCCAGTGTAGCTAGAAACTTTAGACATATCAACCTTCACATAGAACCAGTACGATCGCCAGTCTTCGGGCAAGTTAACCTTGCTGCAAGGTGCAAGCTGAATGCGGGTGAGGCCCTGATGTGTATTCTTCCTTCGCGTGTTGAAGGTGCAACATGCATAATGAGCTTCATAGTATTTCCCATCGTCAAGCTTAAGAATATCCTTCTCAGTCACAAGCTTGAATAAACGTGCGAATATGTCAGCACCAGTAGAACACTTGAAAGTCTTCATGATCCAGAAAAATTTCGAAAGTTCCAAGAAAGAATTCGGTGTCAATTGGTGCTTCTTCACAGAAAACTTCTCAAGGATAGAAGGTAGCTGAGGATCACAAGGAAATCTGAGTCCACAGGTGAAAAAATCCCTGAAAACAACGACTTCATTGGCTTCAGGAATAGGGATCTCTTCACCAGAAGGAGGGCGTCCATCACCAACAGGGAAAAATCCAGCGTTTTCATATTCTTCAATAACTTCGGCCGTAACTTTCGACTTGCCGAAAACAAAGGCCGGTGAGTAAGATGTAACCTTATAGCGGACGAGATCGGTCAGTCAACCGGCGTTAGAAAGATCTTCTTCGCCATCAGATTTGTTTCCAGATCTAATTTCTCCATCTTCACGTCTGCCAGAATCGCGAACGGTTTCAGCAACCGGATCATTTGTTCTGGGGGGAGCATTTTCTTCGTCGGTAGAACACCGGACGACTAGCTCTTGAAGTCATTGGTCTAGCGACTTTTGAGTACGAGCCACCTTTTCGGAAGATAAATAAATATGAAACATATGTCAAAATACAAAAAATGAAAGATCTACGAAATAATCGAATGTTGCTTAAAAAACATAAGAAAGGCGAATAGAATACCTTTGAAGGCTGAATAAGTCGCCGAACTTCGGGCGTCTTAAGATGAAGAGCTTTGCTCCGAAAATGCTTCAAAGAGTGCGGAGAAAGTGGCGAAACGGTGAAATAAAGTTACTGCATCGACCCTCTATTTATAGGGGAAGAGGGGGTAATTTCAAGAAGCCGTCTCGAGATGACCGTTGCGCGTTTCAGGGAGGACGCGTGTACACTCCGACGTTCCAAGGGTGACATTTTTTACCGAAATTCTGAGAATTGTTCGTGGAAACGGATCATCGGAGTCAACCCGCTTCCCCGAGGGGCTAGTGTTGGGGAGTTGGGTAAAAACCTTTCACCCTCGAAACTTCGGAGAAACCGAAACTTTGGGAAATTCGTGAGAGTGTTCGAAAGCGATTCAGGGAGAAAAGTTACCTGTCATTATTTTTATGTGATTCATTAACCCCCTAAGGTAGTGCGAAATGATCGCCGAATGACCACTGGGTCGCAGGTCTGTCTCTTGTTTCAGGACAGCGGAAACTTAGTAGATTCGGGAAACTATGGCGATGGAAACTTTAGAGATATTTGTAGGATCAAAGAACTCCACTTCGGTTATGACTTTGGAAACTCAATTCGGGGATCTTGATGGTTGGTTCAAAAGGTCGAGGGAAGACTCAGTCAAAGGCGAGGCTTCAAAAGTCTGGGTTTGAAGTGTGAACTAGTGGCCGGCTTGTAAATATGTGAAATTAGCTCCGCAAATCATGGGATGTAAAAGACATTCATGTACATGTTCACACTTGAAATATTCCCTAGATTCGAGGGTAATATCGAAATGTAAAAGTCCCTTCGCCTCCCTATAAAAAGGGGCTCGAGGGCACGTGTAAAGGGGTTCACAACTTTTGAGGCGAGGACAGACTTTCGGGAATTCCTTGTCTCCGAGCTCTTGTATACTTTCGCGTGTTTGTTCCGGAATCTAGTTACACTTGTGTTCGGGGACCTTATCCGATTTTCGGACCCCCCAACACACATGAAATCCGGATGGGCCTCGTTTTGCATGTAGACTTGGTTTTTATGTTTTCACCTCCCTCTCATCATTAAATTGCTTGCCACATCAGCAAATTGCCTATGTGGCAGTATAATTAATGATTATGGACTCTACCACTACGATGATATGGTCATGGGCTCATTAATTACATGTGTTCGGATGACTTGCGGTAGATTTGATTAACGGCTCATCTTTTTGCATGGCGGATGCCTTTACCCTTTTCCGATTGTTTCCATATCTTTGTGGTCATTTTTAGCCTCTAAAGTTAAGACAGTAGAACAGGCGGTTAACCAACATGTACAAGTACCATGCACTAGCTCCTTGAATCTTGAATATTTCTCATAATTTTTTTCTTCTACACTCCTTTTGTAATCATGGTGGCAATAGAACTATTCTTATGTGTGTCTAGATTTATAATGAAAGAGTGAAATGAGTTTCATCACCATGAAACCATATGAAAACAGCTTCCAATATACTTTATTATATCTTTCATGTAACCTTTGAAACAAGAGCAATGGAACTTTGTATTGTATGGAGCTAGTGTAAGTATAAATTAAATACCAACTTTTCCATGTGGAAACATAGATATGAAATGTCCGTTATTGAGAATTGTCCAACATTCCAGTGCACATATTAATGCAAACAGAGTAATTCTTACTAGTTTTGGAACAACAAAATAATCATAAGACATACAAGTATACAATACGATAAACCACAAATTTGTAGTGAGCCCTTGGCTCATGGCGAAGGCCCAAATACCCTCGGCAAAGGCTTTGCCGTGAGCCTCTCTCAACAAAGGGCTCACAACAAAAATCTGCCGGCAAACAGCTCTTTGCCGAGAGCCATTTGTTGGGCTCACGACAAACCTTTTTCGTGTGTCAGGTCTGACACTCCGCAAAAGTGTGACACTCGACAAAGATAGGTTCACAAAAGTGAGAGCCAGGTGTGGTTCGAGGACCGGTGGATGGTCGCTTCCTGGTGTGATGAGTGATTGACAACGTGGTGTGGACTGATTCTTGGCTAAGTATTGCAGGTGCAGGTTGCGGCTTGACTGGTGTTGGTGCAGGTGAAGAACAAGCGCGAAAGGTCGTTGCCGGTGAGGCCTCTCAGTGTGGAAAAGACAAGTAGGCTTGGTTGAGGACCCGGTGGCCAGCGGGGTCAAGTCTTGGCTGCATGGCGGCAAGAACGACAAGATGAAGTCATGGGCGGTTTCTTGGTTGAGCCTCAAAACCAAGGTCGGCCGGGACTACGTGGGAGCCGAGTCATGAGTGGTGATTGGCGGAGGCTACACCGAGTTCGCAGGGTTTCGGTGGTTCACCGAAAACCACCGGGTTCCTTGGTTGATCCACAAAGCCAAGACCAAAGAACCGAAGACGGAGGTGCGGCTCAGACCGGTCTGACCGGTGGGTACCGGTCTGACCGATGAGGAGCACCGGTCGACCGGTGCGACGCAGCATCCGGAATCTTGAGCGGAGGACACGTCGGGATCGCAAGGCTTGCGTCGGACGCTAAGCAAGTTTGCGATCAGGGCATCCGTCCGATGGAGCGAAGACAAAGATTTCCGAATTAAGCCCTTGAGGGGCATGTATCCCTAGTTAGCTAGTAAGGGTATTTTAGTCTTTCGGTTGCCTCCATATAACCCAAGTGGTGAGAGGATGGCAGCCATCTGTTGGAACCCTAGCTCATTTGGTTTTCCTTTTTCCTTCCTATTTTCTTAGGATTTTCTTAGGACTAGCTTGAGAGCTTCATGGTGAGATCTTGTGAGAGGAAGGATGATCGGGCGGCAAGCTAGACCTTGTATGAACCTCTTTGGTATGTATAGATGATTGGCGTGGTTCCTCAAGGCTTGGATGTGTCTTTCCCGTTTCTCCTTTTGGTGATTTTCAGCCCTTTCTTGGCGATTTTCTTGGAAGCGATTTGAGGCCTTTCTCTTTGGGATTTGGTGGGGATGTATGCATGAACCCTTCGTGGTTCTTTTCCTTTGATCCCCTCCCAAATCCGTGAGCAAAGGGGCTCGATTTTGGGGTTTTCGAGGCTCTAGGGTTAGAGGCGTTCTTGGTGGGATTTCTTGATTCCTCTTGATTTAGCAAGTTTTGGTGGACCAAATCTTGGCTATGGAGTGCCCATGAGGTGTTCCTACTATCCTCAAAGTCTTGCACAAATCCGTGGAGCGATTCGGGAGATCGGGAGTTGGATTTGGGGAGTTGACCATGGTGCTGTTCATCCTCAGCGTGACTGACCGGTCGACGGTCTGCTCACCGATCGACGGTGCAGGCTCTGTGTGTTTTGCCTCGGGTGAAGCGTTTGGGTGAGTTCGTTGTTGTCCCGTGTTGCTGTCTTGTTTGAGTTTGGTCTGTTTGGAGCTCGGTAGGTCGATTTGGTGGATTTGGGATTTCTGGCTTGGACCGGTCGACGGTGAGCTACACCGGCTGACGGTGTAGAGGCCTCTCGTGGAAGTTCTCGGATTTTGCCGGCGAGGACCGGTCGGCCGGTCTTGCTCACCTGACCCGGTGTAGCCCGATGGCTGCTCGAGTCGGTTTTGCTGCGTTCTCGAGTAGGTGTAGGTGGTTGTTGGTTCCTAGGACCGGTAGCACTCCAGTGGCCGCGTGGTCTTGGCCAACTTGGGTAGTTAGTCGGAGGCGTGATTTGGAAGCCGTGTTCGTCTTGTTGGAGTTCTCATCTCCTTCGAGAAGAATTTTTATCGGCTCCCATTCACTCCCCTCTCGTTCGCCTAATCGGTCCTTCAATTGGTATCGAGCCGGTTCGGTCTTTATTGACTCTTACCAATCTAAGATCCAAAGATGGCGTGCAGGAACGGGTTCGAGTCCTCCGCACTTGATGGGAAGAACTACCGGATGTGGCGAGGCGGATGGCAGCGTTCCTCCGCGAAAAGGGTCGATCCTTTGGGATGTTTACGGTGAACACGGCTTATGTTCATCCGATGAACTTCCTTGCTCCGGGATCGAGGATATGTTCGCCAACAACAAGGTCGCCGACTACTTGTTTCGTGCTCGTGGTCACCCGACCGATCGGGTTCAGAGAGGACTTAGCGTGTAGGATTTGGGAGCGGTTGAAGGATGCTCATCTTTGGAATGCTCGAGTTACTCGCTCGGATGTACGCGACTTACCGGAGAGAGTACGAGAACGTCACTCATCTCCCCGAGTCCGTCGATACCCTTTTCCAGGTTTACTATTGTAGAACAACATGAGAGCCAATGTGGCGTGCTCCCATACGATGATCATGATAGAGCCGTGAAGCTCTTGCACTCGTTGGATCGTCTTGCGTATGGGACGGGAAGTTTGAGGCTATTGTTGAGTCCGAGAAGTATGACACCTTGATGGTGAAAGAGCATTCTCAAGCTCAAGTCGGGGTGAGTTGGAGTGGTATGACAGCCAAGATCGAGAGCCCGATCGATTCTCATAGTCTCGCTCGTTGGTGGCAAAGGAGCTAAGTCTTACGCTAACTCATCCTCCGGGATGTACTCTCTTCTTTGATGTCTTTGCCGACGAGGAGTTCGGCGTGCTTGGAGAGGATGAGTGGCGTTGACGGAGGCGGTTCGAGAGGCACGAGAACCGGTGAACACGAGGAGGACAGCACGGACGTGCTTCGGTCTGACAAGCGGGACACTTCGTCGCCGCGCCCGGAGAAGATGGAGAACAAGGATGGCTACAAGGACGGCCACGGGTGAGTCGAGCAAGGATGGCAAGTAGCGATCAAGGTGCGATCACTAGCACAAGAACAAGCACAAGGACGGCGGCGAGGAAGAAGGACGGCTTTGCAGGTCGAGCAAGGATGGCAAGTACCGATCAAGGCGCGATCACAAGCACAAGAACAAGCACAAGGACGGCGACGGTCGAGGAAGAAGGACTACCGGTAGGAAGGCCCGGCGATGGTCGGGCGGCGACGTCAACTCCAGCTCCGCCTACTCTTCCTCAAGCTCAAGTAGCGGTGAAGATGAAGGTGATCGGCGCAAGAACAAGAAGTCATCCAGGAACTTGAGCGGGTTGAGCTGCTTCATGGGAGATGGCTTCGGCATGGCTCATAGCTCCCGTGAGAAGAAGAGTCACCGAGTGACTCGGACTCGACTCAGGGATGAGGTATGTGATGAGCTCTCCTCTTTGCGCAAGGAGAATGATGAGTTGGTTGACTTGCTTGATAATCGCGATCACATGCTTAGAGGCCAAGAAGATGAGGAAAGAGCTTAGGGCCTCACTAGAAGATGCTAGGAACCGTGTGGTGAGCTAGAAACCCGTAACCTAGATGCTAAGCTTGAGATTGATTCGCAAGGCTTCTCCACGTGGTTTCTGATGAGATTGATTGCTGTGATTGCTCTGTGTACCTAGCTGATCTTACTGCTCTTAAGGATAAGCATGCTTCTACTTGTGATGAACTAGATATGCTTAGGGTTGAAGTGGCTGAGCTTAAGTCTAGACACCTTTGCTAGGTGCTTGCACTTCTTGCCTTTTGCATGGAAAGATTGATGAGATGCATGCTTACACTGTTTCGCTTGAGGCTAAGTTGAAAGAGCCTATTCCCACTTCTTGTTCTACTTGTGAATTGCATGCGGTTAAGAATTTGGAGCTTGCGCATTATGTTGATCGCTTGCAGGATGAGAATGATGAGCTGAGGAAATGTATGAGCTGGTTGTCGTCAGGAGCCTCAGCTTGGTATCATGATAGCAGCTTTCAAACGCTATGATGGTCGTGCACTTGGGGCGACAAGCTTGAGAGAAACGATGGTGAGGGAGTTGAGAGAGTTGGAGATTCCTATCCCACCACCAAGCAGATACAAGAACAAGTTTGAGCCCAAGCCTAACCATCTCGAAACAAACTGACACTACTCCGGATCCACCCATATTCCCTCACCCAACAAATGATTTCCAGAAACCGGTGAAGTTTGTGAGCCCAAAGGGAGGTGAGGAAGGAGAGAAGAAGGGTGAGAAACCGAGTGGGCAGCCCCAACCCAAGCCAAAGCCTAAGCCACGACCCATGAAGTTCCATTGTGGGTATTGTGGGAGAGATGGTCACAAGGATGAGTTTTGCTTCAAGAGAAAGCGTGAGGAGAGAACGGCTAGAGAGTGGGCTAACAAGGATAGGTACCACCCTCTAATGGTGTACCCGAGCCTCGTATGCATGCCGGGGCCAAGGCGATTGTGAGGACGGTTCCAGCTTGGGAGACCGGAAGGCGCAGTGGTGCTGGCCGGGCCGAGCTACACACGGTCGATCGATGCACTACACCGGTCGAGACCGGTGCAGTGTCCGCGCAGGAGTTGGGTTTCGTGCTCGTGAGGATGCTCGGTTTGGTTACGGTGGTCGTGGTTACGGTGGTTGGTCCGGAAAGTTTGCGGTGGTCGGTTGCTAGGCGTTCTCCACCTCGTGCTCAATACGGGGTGGGAGGTCGTAGCTTTGAGATGGAGAGGAGGAGCGATCCACGGTTTTCCTTTCGTGGCTTTCGTCCTCCTCCTAGAGAGGGTTGGTTCCCTCATAGTGGTTACCGTGGTGGTGTTCGTGGTGGTAGCTTTGATAGGCGTGATGATTTGGTGCTAACTTACCCACTTTGAGCAAATGGCTCGCACCGGTTTTACTCTTTGGTACTAACCCCTGCTGGTCGAGTCGCTTTGTTTACTCAATGCGCTTGCTTTTAATTGTGGAGACTTGAGGAACGCTTTGGTTGATTGACTCCGCTGCTCGAGGCATATGACCGCAGAGACAAGGGTGGTTCTCAAGTCTCGTCCCCGGTGTCCAAGACATACATCACCTTTGGGGACAATGGGCGAGGGCGTGCTATCGTAAGGTGAGATCAAGGTAAGTGACAAAGTCCCTCTCAGTGTGTTGCTCTTGTTCAATCGCCGGGTTCAATTTGCTTCAGGTCCCGCTTGTTGGATGAGGGCTTTGAGGTGTTGTTTCGGCCCGTGGTTCTCGATTTTAGATTCTCGAGGGACCTTGTTTGCATGGTCGCTCCCGAGGGTCAAGTGTTCCGAGCTGATTTCTCCGCCTTCCGTGTGGAGCATTGTTTTTGGCCGGTTCTTCGAGTGAGTTGTGGAAGTGGCATAGGAAGTTGGGTCACTTGAGCTTTGACCTTTGTCTCGCTTGAGTAAACTCAATTTGGTCCGAGGATTGCCACGGTTGAGGTTTGAGAAAGAGTTGGTTTGTGTGCCGTGTAGGCATGCCAAGATGGTAGCCTCTTCTCACCCGCCTCTCACCGATGTGATGACCGAGGCCCATGCGAGCTGCTCCATATGGACCTTGTTGGCCCAGCGATCCGCGGGTGGGAAGTGGTATGTCCTTGTTGTGGTGGACGACTACCTCGGTATGCGTGGGTGTTCTTTCTTGAGGAGAAAGGGAGACATTTGGTTTTGTTCGAGATCTTGTCTTGAGGTTAAGAAACGAGAGGCACGGAGATGCCATACGAGCGATCCGCAGTGACAATGGCTCGAATTCAAAACTCTCGCTCGAAACCTTTTGCCATGACTTGGGTCTTGAACACCGAGTCCAGACACGCCTCCCGTAATGGCGTTGTGGAAAGGAAAACAGGACATTGTGGCGAGATGGTTTGACGATGCTCGACGAGCATAGGACTCCGAGAAGGTTCTCGAGGCGGTCAATACCGCGTGCTATGTGTCGAACAGATCTACCTCGTGGTTCATAAGAAGAAAACTGCTATGAGTTGATGCACGATCGCACACCCAAGGTGAGTCACTTCCATGTCTTTGGTTGTAAATGCGCATTCTCAAGAAAGGGAAGAAGTTGGACAAGTTCGAGGCTAGGTCTGCCGATGGCATTTTCTTTGGTTATGCATCTCATTCTAGAGCATTTCGTGCTCAATCTTGAAACTAACCAAATCGTGGAGACTTGGCGTGGTAACCTTCGACGAGACACACCATGTAGTCGATTGTTTTTGAGTGTGCAGTGACGACGAACTTGGCGAGGAGATCTTTCAGAGGAGGAGCATGAACATGGAGATGATGAAGATGGCGGTGTGGTGCCCGCATGAACATGTACCTACTACTGACGACGATCGTGAACGAGCCCTCTCCCACACCTACAACGACAAACCCGATGAACGAAGTCACTGCTGAGGGGAGGTAGCATCAAGGCGAGAACCTCCCGGCGAGTGCAAGTGGATCACCCAGCGAGAATCATCGGCGACATGAATGAACGCATTACTACCTGGCCGAGGGTTCTAACAATTCTCATTTCGCTCATGCTGCTTTTGTTGCCGCCTTTGAGCCCAAAGACAAGGGACACGCGCTATCTGATCATAATTGGGTTAATTCGATGCATGAGGAGTTGGAGAATTTTGAGAGGAACCAAGTTTGGGTGTTGGTTGACCCTCCTCCGTGGTGTGTCCGATTGGGACAAAATGGGTGTGGAAAATAAAGAGGGAGAGAAAGGAGAAGTGGTGAGGAACAAGTCGAGACTTGTTGCCTGGGCACAAATGTAAAGAGGGATCGACTACGAGGAGACTTTCACCCGTAGCTCGCTTGGAGGCGATCAGGATCCTTCTAGCCTTTTCGTGGCTAAAGGGTTCAAGTTGTACCGATGGATGTGAAGAGTGCTTTCCCGAACGGTGTGTTGGAGGAAGAGGTGTTTGTGAGACAACCACCGGGTTTGAGAGTGAGAAGTACCCACCGGTGTACAAGTTGAGGAAGGCAGTATGGGTTGGAAGGTGTGCCTAGAGCTTGGTATGGTAGGTTGAGGGGTTCTTGTTTGAGAGAGGGTTTGAGATGGGAAAGGTCGATCGACCTTGTTCCTCCTCGTGCAGGCGTAGATATCATGATTGTGCAGTATACGTGGATGATATTGTCTTTGGTGGCTGCCTAACTCTCTTGTTGCAAGGTTTGCGTAAGACATGAGCAGGAATTTGAGATGAGCATGATGGGCGAGTTGCGTTCTTCCTGCCACAAATCAAGCAATCAAAGGAAGGAACATTTGTGCACCAAGCTAAGTACACCAAGGACATTGTGAGGAAGTTCAAGATGGAGGACTCCAAGGCCATGGCGACGCCTATGAGTGCGACTACAGCCTTGAGGAAGGTGAACACGTGGACCAAGAGTACCGAGCATGATCGGGTCACTCCTCTACTTGACGGCGACGAGGCCGACATCCAATTCTCGGTATGTCCGTGGCGCCGTTGCCGCCTCCGAGGACTTCGTGATCGGCAAGCAAGCGCATTTTCGTGTATTTGCACACTCCCGACTTCGCTTTTGGTACTGCCTTCTTCTTTGGCGCTTCATGGATTTTCGACGCCGGATTTTGCCGGTGTCGGTTGGATAGGAAGTCCACTGGGACTTGCCGCTTCTGGGTTCTTCTTTGGTGTCTTGGTCCTCCCGCAACAATGAAAGTGTTGCTCAATCCACTCAATGAGGCAGAGTATGTGGCTGCAGCTAGTTGTTGCTCTCAGCTCCTTTGGATCACATACACCATGAGTGACTTTGGTGAGGAGTATACCCATGTCCCACTTCAATGTGATAGCACTGCCATAAGCGTTGCAAAGAAACCAAGGTGCTCCATTCCAAAACCAAGCACATAGAAGTGAGGTATCATTTCTTGAGAGACAACGAGAAAGGGAAGATAGCTTTGATCCATGTACCCACACATGACCAACTAGATATTTTCACCAAACCCCTAGATCAAGCAACTTTCACTGCTTATGGGGAGCTTGGTGTTTGTTTGATTTCTTGAGTTGGCGTGGGAGCTCCTTTGTAGCATATGTATAGCTTTCCTTTGTGCATTTCTTGCATTTGGCATGGCATATGTAACATGATGTATAGGCATCTTTGTATCTTAGGTTGCATGCATTTTGTATCATATGCATTGTTTAGGATAGGTTTCTCCTATATACATTGTTCTCCATGGAATGATATATATGTCTTTGTGAGCTAGTTTGGTAAGCTATGGTTAGTTTGGCTTAGCTCTTGATGATCTTGGTTTGTATCCGTGGTTGATAGCTATGTTTTGAAAACCTCATATGTATGCTCTCTTGTGAGTAAATGCCTTTATATGATCTTGACATGTTTTTGTGGCTTAGCTATGCTTAATTTGTGGTTGGATAGCTTATTTTGATCATATGGGGCCAAAGGCTCATTTGCCATCATGAATGTTTAGCCCCCATGCTTGATCTTGTGGAGGGGCATAAGTTCCTTTTTGTCGCAAAGACATTTCATGTACCAATTTCAAATCTGAAAATGAAATGTAAATTACTTGGAAAATGTGCTCCCATGTCATATGTGCTAATTTTAATTTGCTTTGGGTGCTAAACCATTGCATGATGCCTACCGATGAGAAGTCTCATATCTAGAAGTAGGCACATGGCTCGGTGGCTTTGACATGACATGAGGTGCTTGTGGGTGTTTATGATGGTCTTATGCTTAGAATGGTTGTCCTAGCATGAAGTTTGTGTGGCTTTGCCATTTTGACATGTTTTGCTCATGTTTAGGACTTTGCTCATGAGAGGGTGAGTTTTCGCAAAATTGCTCAATTCTATCTTAGGTTCGCCCAATGGTTGTGAAACTTGGTGATCATGAAGTTGATGTCATTACGAAGCTATAGAGTATCTAACTTGCTCATTTGGACATGTGTAGCATCTTTTGTTGAATTTTGTCTATTTGAGAAGCTCTAGGTTGCATTTTTTGTATTTTTAGCTTGATTCATGCATTGTCAACAAGGGGGAGAAGTTTGAGCATGTTTTGGCTTGCTGCATGCATTTAGAAGGTTTCCAAGTGGTTTCGAGCTAGTTTTGAGCTTGCTTTTTCCTGTGTGGTCATCTACCGACCGGTGAGGTACACCCCCGACCGTGTGAGGTTCAGTGTGGGCGATCTAGCACCGGTCTGACCGGTGTGGTTGACTGTCGACCACGGTAACAAAGTCAAGCAGCCGCCTGCGGTTATGAGGGAGGTTTGCATGCATTCGTCCAGGGGGAGTTGCATTGGTTCATGGGGAGCTTGCATGTGTTCAGGGGGAGCATGCATGTGTGCAGGGGGAGTTCTTTGTTGTTTTCGAGCTTTGGATTGTTGGCTTGTGCTCTTTGCTTGAGCATGGTTTTGTCTCGGATGTGTCGAGCCGTTGCCCTTGCCTAAAGGGTCCGAGACTTGTCTTCTTCAAGTGATCTTGCTCTTTGCCTTTCTTTGGCTTTCGATCGCTTGTTGGAGTTTCTTTTAGTCGCTTTTCTTTTCCTTTTCTCTTGGTTACCAAAACGTGTGTGTTGTCAATGCACTCATCAAGGGGGAGATTGAGAGCCAGGTGTGGTTCGAGGACCGTGGATGGTCGCCTAGTGTGATGAGGATTGACAACGGGTGGATCGATTCTTGGCTAAGTATTGCGGTGCAAAGGTTGCGGCTTGATGTGTGTTGGTGCAGGTGAAGAACAAGCGTGAAAGGTCGTTGGGTGAGGCCTGTGTGTGGAGAAGACAAGTAGGCTTGGTTCGAGGGACCCGTGGGCTCGGGTCAAGGGCCGCATGGTGGCAAGAACGGCAAGATGAAGTCATGAACGGTTTCTTGGTTGAGCCTCAAAACCAAGGTCGAGCCGGACTACGTGGGAGCCGAGTCATGAGTGGTGATTGGAGGCTACACCGAGTTCGCAGGGTTTCCTGTGGTTCACCGAAAACCACCGGGTTCCTTGGTTGATCCACAAACCAAGACCAAGACGAGGTGCAAGAGGCTCCGCACCGGTCGATCGGGTGAGGAGCACCGGCCCCGACCGGCAGCGACGACGCACTGGAATCTTCAAGCGGAGGACACGCGTGGGGATCGCAAGGCTTGCGTCGAGGCTAAGCAAGTTTGCGGTCACTGGGCATCCGTCCGATGGAGCGAAGACAAAGATTTCAATTCTCCCTTGAGGGGCATGTATCCCTAGTTAGCTAGTAAGGGTATTTTCGCCTTTCTTGCCTCCATATAACCCAAGGGGTGAGAGGATGGCAGGCATCTGTTGGAACCCTAGCTCATTTGGTTTTCCTTTTTCCTTCCTATTTTTCTTAGGATTTTCTTAGGACTAGCTTGAGAGCTTCATGGTGAGATCTTATGAGAGGGAAGGATGATCGGCAAGCTAGACCTTGTATGAACCTCTTTGGTATGTATAGATGATTCGTGGTTCCTCAAGACTTGATGTGTCTTTCCTGTTTCTCCTTTTGGTGATTTTCGAGCCCTTTCTTGGCGATTTTCTTGGAGCGATTTCGAGGCCTTTCTTTGGGATTTGGTGGGGTGTATGCATGAACCCTTCGTGGTTCTTTCCTTTGATTCCCTCCCAAATCCGTGAGCAAAGGGTTCGATTTTGGGGTTTTCGTGGCTCTAGGGTTAGAGGCGTTCTTGGTGGGATTTCTTCGATTCCTCTTGATTTAGCAAGTTTTGGTGGACCAAATCTTGGCTATGGAGTGCCCATGAGGTGTTCCTACTATCCCCAAAGTCTTGCACAACTGTGGAGCGATTCGGGAGATCGGGAGTTGGATTTGTCGGCCGCTCACCGGCCCCGACCGGTCTGGGCAGAGACTCGTGGGTTTTGCCTCGGGTGAACGCTTGGGTGAGTTCGTTGTTGTCCCGTGTTGCTGCTTCGAGTTTGGTCCTGCTTTGGAGCTCGGTAGGTCCTTTGGTGGATTTGGGATTTCGCTTGGACCGGTCGACGGTGAGCTACACCGGCCTCGACCGGTGTAGAGGCCTCTGTGGAAGTTCTCGATTTTGCTGCCAGGACCGGTCGACCGGTGGCCGCCACCTACCGACCGGTAGCCCAAGAGTCTGCCGAGTCGGGCTTTTTCCGCTGCGTTCGAGTAGGTGTAGGTGGTTGTTGGTTCCTAGGACCAGGCACTCAAAGGGTCAGCGTGGTCTTGGCCAACTTGGGTAGTTGAGTCG
This sequence comes from Cenchrus purpureus, assembly GCA_022644695.1. Lineage (NCBI taxonomy): Eukaryota > Viridiplantae > Streptophyta > Magnoliopsida > Poales > Poaceae > Cenchrus > Cenchrus purpureus. Next base: position 68,486,634 of record CP053455.1, read on the forward strand.
GAGACGTGATTTGGAAGCCGTGTTCGTCTTGTTGGAGTCCTCATCTCCTTCGAGAAGAATTTTTATCGGCTCCCATTCACTGGCCCCTCTCTGGTTCGCCTAATCGGTCCTTCAAAAAGCCTCAAAATAAATAGTAAAAAAATTTTAGAGGACCCCACTGGCCAACCACCCGCTCGCCCCGTCATCAAGTCACAAGTCGCGCCGCGCGGTAGGGCTCGAGCCCTCGACCTCCCCCCTCGCGTGTAGGCTCTCTTACCACTACACCACAAACTCGTATGCATACATATGTCATTTTCTTTCTCCTGATATTATACTACACCAAGTGTATTTGCTTCTTTGAGGCTCTAAACGTATTCAAATTAAAAAGTTGTCAACTACAAAGTTTCGTAACTATCTGAGATTTACATCTTTCATTTTGAGAGTTTCTCCATTCGAGGTCGTTTACAAAATTTGAATTTCAAATTTGAGATATTAAAACTTAGTTTTTCGTTGACAACACGATTTCAAATAAAAAGTTGTAAACTACAAAGATTCATAACTTTTCAAGATCTACAAATTTTATTTTGAATGTTTCTCCATTCGAGATTATTTGAAAAATTCAAATAGAAATGCACTTTTCATTGAGTAATTCAAACTAATTAAAAAGGGTTCAACTACAAAGTTGTATAATTTCTGAATATCTACAACTTTTAGTTTGATCATTTGTTCATCTGGTATAGTGGTAGTAGCATTCTTCACAAATCTTATATATCTCTCATATATTTTCATGAAACTATATGAGAGATAAATTTTCTGAAAACAATTTCTACCACTTTGTCAAATGATGAAATGACCTAAATAAAAGTTGTAGGTCTTGAGAAGTTATGAAATTTCACAGTTGAAAATTTTTTAATTTGAATTAATTTACTGCTTCAAAATGTGATTTCCTCGACAAACCTGCTTTTTGCCGTGCGCCTTCTTGTAGCCGTCGGCAAAATAGATCTTTGCCGAGAGCACGTGTTCGGCGTGAGCCATATTTTGAGCCCTGATTTTGCCATGAGTTTTTCTCGTGGCCATCGGAAAAATGGTATTTTAGCATGAGCTATACAAAATCCTCACGGCAAAAAGCAGGACTCACAGCAAACTTCGATTTTCGGGTAGTGATAGATCAAATATAACACATGTAGAGAAATATCATTCATAGAACATACTCTATAAAAATTATATTAAAGTGAATTAATGTTACAATTGAATATAAAAGATTAAGAAAGCATATGGAAGCATTTAGTTTAATAAAATGAATCATTTGAAAGTAATGCACATCAATAAATATATCCATTTCAAAATAAATCAAAATGATATATTTATTGCATGATTTAGAGGTGTGCAAATGCTATACAAATATCCATCTACATGCACGAATACAAATAAGAATTCAGATAATGAAAAACATGAGTTCAATGAATGTCGATATGGACATTCATAGATCACATTTTAGTGGATATGAATCGAGATGATTCGCTGATAAGAACTCAAGCACACGCAGGTCGTATGCAATAGGGGCAAAGACTTCCCAACTTCTAGCTAACCGGCTTGAAATTGCCATCTTTAACTTGCCCACGATCAACCATTCTAGTGCGACTGAAATGCAGGTTGGATTCCTGCAGTCCTAGTACAAGGCAGTTTGGGCAACGGATACTGAAATAATTATCAGACCAAATGCATACAGGTTTGCTAGGGAAACATGTTACAAGATTAACCTTATTGAATAAAATATTTACAATTTAAAAGCAGTTTCTCAAGAAAATTGTGGTTGGGATCTGGCAGCTGGCACTATGTACAACCCCTCCCCAATTAATGTAACTGCTTCCAATTGTAAATATATTTATTCAATAAGGTTGCTGCATGCTTTCCATTGCATATGATCCGCATGTGAAAGATTCAGTAGTGGTATGGTACTGGTACCACACTAACTATAGCAACTGCTTTAAAAACCCCCAAAGGCTCCCTATCCGTTATATTGATCAGAAGACATGAAGCAAATACAATCTTCCACACGCAACATGATCTGGTCATCGCCGTTTCCCAAAATCAAATCTCTCTACCAAGTCACTATAAACAATGTCCCCATTGTCATTGGTGTGTTATTCGCAGCCACCATCCTCCTCAAAGGTGTGCAGTTTAGTACAGATGGGCTTTTTACCTGGATCAATGCCTTGCAGCTTATCTGCTTCTTTCTTGCTGCCTTCTTGCTAAGATCTGCGATGACCTATTACCTCAAGAAACAGCATCGCAATGTATACCTCATTGACTATGCTTGCTTCAAGACAAATAATGCCAACAGTCATCGTGTTCCTTTGTCTTCCTTCAAAGAGCACTTACACCTCATGCCAAACATTACCGACCATACGGTCAAATTTGTGGAACGTGTTCTCGACCACTCAGGCCTAGGCGATGAAACCAACTTGCCCCCTGCACTCCACTACCTTCCTCCAAATGGCAGCTTCGGTGATGCACGTGATGAGGCAGAGATGGTGATGTTCTCAGTTGTCGATGACCTGCTTGCCAAGACATCCATAAACCCTGTTGATATTGACATACTCATTGTCAACTGCAGCGTATTTTCCCCAGTACCATCCTACAGTGACATGATTATAAATAGATACAAGCTATGCAGTGACATCCGAAGTGTGCACCTCTCCGGGATGGGTTGCAGTGCCGGGCTCATATCGGTTGGACTAGCAAGCAACCTTTTGCAGACTACACCATGTGGCAAGCATGCTCTCGTGGTGTCTACAGAGACAACCACAAACATCTACTATAAAGGGAATAAACGTGCAATGCAATTGACCAACATGCTATTCCGCATGGGTGGGGCTGCTGTATTGCTATCAACTTCTGGGGAGAATGCTCGGTTCCGACTCAATCACCTTGTGCGAAGGACGTATGGTGCCCAGGAAAATGCTTACAAGTGTGTGTCTCTAGAGGAAGATGATGAGGAAAACTTAGGAGTCAACCTATCAAAGGACCTTATTGGTGTAGCCGGTGATGCACTGAAGACCAGCATGACTGCAATTGGACACCTTGTCCTCCCAACCTCAGAGAAGCTACTGTTTTTGTTGTCCGTTGTCGCACAGAAGGTGCTCCATGGTGGACGCAAACTGCATGTCCCCAACTTTTGCTTAGCATTCGAGCACTTTTGCATTCATGCTGGTGGACCAGCAGTAATTGATGCAGTCCAACACAATCTCAATCTCTCAGAGGAGCATGTTGAACCTTCAAAGATGACACTACATAGATTTGGGAATACATCGAGCAGTTCTTTATGGTACGAACTGGCATACATCGATGCTAAGGGCAGGATGAAGAAGGGTGATCGAGTGTTGATGATTGGGTTTGGCTCCGGGTACAAGTGCAACATTGCTGTGTGGGAGTGCATTCATGCACCCTACAATGATGATGGCCCATGGACTGATTGCATTTACCGTTATCCAATTGCACCATCCATCCTCAAACCATAAAATAAGATAGAGACTACTTGAGGGATCCGGTCTTTATGTACTCACACATATAGACTGGTTTTAGGCGTATCGCTTAATGTATCTCAAGAAAAAATTTCTATTGTGTATAGCTGTGTTGAACTGATGTTATTGTTTCTAATAATAAACCAATGTGTAGGGTGCGGTTTTGGACATTGCTACAGAGGGAGGACAAAATATAGGATATTTGGAAGCTAAGGCAAGAGATCAATGCTATGGAAGTCTTTTTGTGTGTACAAAGGATAGTTGTCATTCGTTATAGCATATGCATGTTACTAAGCCAAATGTCAAGTTAGTACCGAGTGGGGGCTAGACCGGGTACTAATGGTTCAAACTCCCATTAGTACCGGGTGTAGAGAACCTTTGGTACTAAAAAAATGCACATTTATACCGGAGGGAAATGAAGTCTGGTACCAATGCCTACTGCCCTCCCACGCACACACAACAACGCTAGCACTTGTGCACTTGTAAATATCTCCACCGCACTCATCCTTATTTCATTCTCTTCTCATCCTTATCTCACTCCTGTTTCTCTCTTCTACCATAGGCTGGCGGGAGGGCGAAAGCGGGAGCGGGTGGGCGGAGGGAGGGTGCCCGGTGTGGGGTAATGCCGAGCGGGCGGGCGCGGCCAGCGGCGCCTGGAGCCGCAGCGGCCAGCCACTAGCTCTTGGGGCCTGGAGCCGTGGACGGCCACCGACACTTGGGGCCTGGAGCCGCGAACAGCCACGGACACTTGGGGCTGGAGACACCGGCGCCTGGGGCTGCAACGACCAGCTACCAGCGCTTAGACGCTCGTAGCCGGCCTGTAGGCCGACAGGCCCCGTGGCCGGTGCAGCCTCGAGGCCGGTGACCTTGGATGCGGCGGCGCCACTAGCCCTGGTGGAGGTGCGGCGATGGGTGTGTTGCAGATACGTGAGTTAGTTCTTGTGTTTGTGGTGTTGTTTTTGGGAGATAGACGAGAATCGATTCTTTGATTATGTGAATCGTGATGTGATTTGTACTACGAAACGTGATTTAGTGCCGTGAATGTGTGAATCTTGAGTTGTGAATATGTGAATTTTCTGACTCGGTGAGGAGATTCACGTGCCCATTCATGCACTCAACACGTGTCTATATGGAAAAGGAGGCACGTGTCTAACGGGAACGCGACAAGTGGATGATGAGTCGGTGCAACATCACTTGCCGACATTAACATCGTCATGTTAGATGCCTGCACCGACGTTAAGAATCTGTTCTAGGATGTTTTCGCTCGCGTCGTAAAAGCAAAGGTTTGTTTCTATGATGGAAATGTTTTCATTACAGGAAAAGCAACGCTGTGACGTTTTTGGCCATTTCGTCACAGAAGTACAAACTTGATGACAGCTTATTAGTGACATTTCGAATTTCTTCGTAAATTCGTCACAAAATGTTCCTTATGACGAATTTCATCGTCATAGTGACGAAAGCGAAAGAAATTATCTCTAGTAGTGATTAATAAAATAAATTTCTTGAAAGTACTTCACATCTAAATATATGGAATAATTAGATCTATACCATTGAAAGATCCAAAAGTTAGATATATACCATTAACCTCACATGTCATTGACTCATGTGAACCCCACATGTACATCCATTTCAAAATAAATCAAAATTATATATTTATTGCATGATTTAGAGGTGTGCTTATGCTACATGAATATACATCGACATGCATGTTTATTTCAAATGTGTAATAACTCAGATAATGAAAAACGTGAATTTGATGAAAGCCGATGTGAACATTCATATATCACGTTTTAGTGGATATGAATGCAGATAATTTGCCGATAAGAACTCAAGCACATGCATGTCATATGCAGTAGGGGCAAAGACTACTGTATACCACCCAACCTCTAGCTAATCGGCTCCAAATAAATTGTCATCTAATAACTCGCCCACCATCAATTGTTCTAGTGCGAAATGCGGCAGGTTGATGTCAGGGTTCACAAAAACGTGAACCGGCCGGTTTTCGAAACCGAGAAAACCGGCCCGGTAAACCGGTCAACCCAGCCGGTTTATCGAGGTTGGAAAGTCTTAGGTTCGGTTTTGGGAGGCTTACCGATCGGTTTTAGCTACCGGGCCGGCCTGATAAGGCCAAAAATCGCGGTAAGCCGGCCGGTTCGGCCGGTTTGGTGAACCCTGGTTGACGTAGAAGACAGTTTGGGCAACAGATCCTAAAATATTAGTACAACCATTCACTGATCCATCCTACACGCTGTTGTAAATTGAATTATCAGACCAAAAGCATTCAGTTGGAAAGCAGTTCCTCAAGAAAAGTGCGGTTAGGATCTGGCACTACATACACCTACCCCTTCGCCCATTGTAGCTGCTTTCCAATTGTAAATATATTTATTCAGTAAGGTTACGGCGCATGCTTTCCAATTGCATATGATCTGCATGTGAAAGGTGTGAAAGGTTAATTTACTACCGGTACCGGTGCCCAACTCACGCCCCCCCGGCTCAGATCAGCAGACATGAAACAAATTCAATGTTCCACAAGCAACATGATCTGCCCATCGCCGTCTCCCATAACCAAATCTATCTACAAAGTCACTATAAACAACGTACCCATTGTCATTGGTGTGTTATTCGCAGCCACCATCCTCCTCAAAGATGCGCAGTCCAGTACAGATGGGCTTTTTACCCGGATCAATGCGTTGAAGCTTATCTGCTTCTTTCTTGCTGCCTGATTGCTAAGAGCTGCGATGACCTATTACCTCAAGGAACACCGTCACAATGTATACCTCATCGACTATGCTTGCTTCAAGTCAAATAATGCCAGCACTAGTCGTATGCCTTTGTCTTCCTTCAAAGAGCACTTTCACCTCATGCCAAACATTAGCCACCATACGGCCAAATTTGTGGCACGTGTTCTTGACCACTCAGGCCTAGGAGATGAAACCAGCTTTCCCCCTGCACTCCACTATATTCCTCCAAATGGCAGCTTCGGTGATGCGCGTGATGAGGCAGAGATGGTCATGTTCTCTGTTGTTGATGACCTGCTCGCCAAGACAAGCATAAATCCTATTGATATTGACATACGCATTGTCAATTGCAGTGGATTTTCCCCAGTACCATCCTACAGTGACATGATTCTAAATAGATACAAGCTACGCAGTGACATACGAAGTGTGCACCTCTCTGGGATGGGTTGCAGTGCAGGGCTCATATCGGTTGGGCTAGCTAGCAACCTTTTGCAGACTACACCACATGGAAAGCATGCTCTCGTGGTATCTACAGAGACAATCTCAAACATGTTTTATAAAGGCAATAAACGTGGAATGCAATTGACCAACATGCTATTTCGCATGGGTGGGGCTGCTGTAATGCTATCAACTTCTAGGGAGAATGCTCGGTTCTGCCTCAAACACCTTGTGCGAAGGACATATGGTGCCCAGGAAAATGCTTACAAGTGTGTGTTTCTAGAGGAAGATGATGAGGAAAACTTAGGAGTCAACCTATCAAAGGACCTTATTGGTGTAGCCGGTGATGCACTGAAGACCAGCATGACTGCAATTGGACACCTTGTCCTCCCAACCTCAGAGAAGCTATTGTTTTTGTTGTCCGTTGTCGCACAGAAGGTGCTCCATGGTGGACGCAAACTGCATGTCCCCAACTTTTGCTTAGCATTCGAGCACTTTTGCATTCATGCTGGTGGACCAGCAGTAATTGATGCAGTCCAACACAATCTCAATCTCTCAGAGGAGCATGTTGAGCCTTCAAAGATGACACTACATCGATTTGGGAATACATCGAGCAGTTCTTTATGGTACGAGCTGGCATACATCGACGCTAAGAGCAGGATGAGGAATGGTGATCGAGTGTTGATGATTGGGTTTGGCTCTGGGTACAAGTGCAACCTTGCTGTGTGGGAGTGCATTCATCCACCCAACAATAATGTTGATAGCCCTTGGACCGATTGCATTTACCGTTATCCAATTGCGCCATCCATCCTCAAATCGTCAAACCATAAAATGAGATAGTGACTACTTGAGAGTCCGGTCTTTATATACTCACACGTATAGACTGGTTTTAGGCATATCGCTTATTGTATCTCAAAAAAAAAATTCTATCATATATAGCGCTGTGTTGAATTAATGTAATTGTTTTTAATAATAAACCAATGTATAGGGTGCAATTTTGGATATTGCTACAAAGGGAGGAGAAAATATAGGATATTTGGAAGCTAAGGCATATGCATTGGGCATCAAGGCAATGGATCGGAAGTCTTTTGTGTAGAATGGATGGTTCACTACTGTAGAATGAAGCTTTAGTGCCGGCAGGAATGCAGTTTAGTACCGGGCACTTGCCCGGTACCAGCCTGGTACAAAACAAAAGATTAATACCAGTGGATCTTAATACAAAACAAATTTTCTCTCCACCCCGTCATCTCATTTCTCTTTCCTTTTTCCATTTTTTTTCTTTTCTTTTCTCATTTTCTTCAAGAATCACTATCACAAATTTCTTGGGTGCACATGAGTTAAATTTCACAAGAATCACATTACATATTTCACAAGAATCACAACACACATTTGTCACAACACAATCACATATTCACTGAAAACAAAATGAATCATGCATACAACATCACATATTCACAAGACAATACAACGGAGAAATCAGCAGGGGAGCGCGTCGCTGCCGGGCCGCCGCACCACTGCGAGGGAGCACGCCGCCGCCGAGATCACGTGCTCCGGCAGGGGAGGCAGCGCCGCCGCCGAGCTCTTCCGCGCTGGCAGGGGAGCGCACCACCCCCGGGCTCCCGCGCGCCCGCAGGGGAGGAAGCGCCGCCGCCGAGCTCTTGCACGCTAGCAAGGGTGCGCGCTACCGCCGGGCTCCGCACGCCGGCAGGGGAGGACGCACCTCCACTAGGCCCGCCGCCCGAGTCGCCGCGGCTCCGCCATGGAGATGTGAGGACTCGATAGAGATAAGACGCGAGGAAAGAGAGGCTGTGAGAAAATATGAAGATGTGAATAAGAGGGAGGCGTGAGAAGATAAAGGGAGATGGTGGATATGTGTACCCGGCTAGTGGTTTGGTCCGGTACTAAATGGTGGGGATGGTGGATATGTGTACCGCTGGTGGTTTGGTCTGGTACTAAATGGCGGGGATGTCATTTTGTACCGGCTGAAATCATTGGCCGGTACTAAATACTTCTAAAAAAATTACACTGTGTTTTTTGACCGGTACAAAATGTGGTGTGGTGACACTATCCGTTTTGACCGGTATTAACAAGATTAGTACCGGCCTAAAAGTTAACGTGTTTGGACGAATAACCCCTTCTGTAGTAGTGGTTGTTTCGTTATAGGATATATATGCATATTACTAAGCCAAATGTCATGTTTGTTATCTCCATTTGTCATTCAAATGAATCACTGCAATACAAATTGCGGTTATATGCTCCTAATGATTTATTAGTCATAACTGTTTTATATTCTTGAAATTAAAATTGAAGGAAAGATAATATGTCAAGTTCAAGATTTTTATTCAACCTCAAAAGTTGAGTACTACAAACAGCATAAATGCTCGTATTTTCATGAATTTATTCACAAAATTAACAGACACTATACTTTTGACGGTGGTTGATGGATAGCGAGCACCAGTGGTGATTTTATCAATCAATCTTTAGATTTGTTGGTTCAGTATCTGATAGATGCTTGTATTTTTGTGAATTTGTACCTGAAATTAATAGACACCGTTCATGAATTTATTCTTTGGAGATAGTGTTGTGTGTGTGTTTTCATGGGGGATGAATATGATACTGAGCTTACATCTCTACTGTAGTTAGGAAAAAAATGCAGTGGGTAGTTGGAGATGACGAAATCACCAAGAGGTTATTGGAGGACAAAACATGTTGATGTGAAACCATGGGTTTATTCTCTTGTCTTGATCAACATAAGTGTGATCTGGCTCTCTCTGCGTGCACGCGCATGTGTGATCTGCGTTTTCTTGAACTGCACACACAGAACACCTGTGTACTGAACTTTAATTTCAACACATCTTTCTCCAACAATAGCTGGCCATGGCTTAACAGGATATGAAAGTAAAAGGAAGCTGGCTGGTGGCAACTCAACATTGTTAGCCGGAACATGTTAGTTTAACAATATTATCTTACTACTATACTAATTGGAGGTTACGTTGTTAGATGGAACACATTAGCTTAACAATTGTATCTTACTGCCATACTATTTGGAGGCCCCTTTTTGAGTCAACACGTAGGTTAATCATTATGAATTGTGCTAAAAATACATCCTAAAAATTATCATAAAAATCAGAAACATCTAGCCATCAATTATGTTTCCCAAACAGTTATATCTGCATCTGTTGTAAAAAGAGCCTAAACTAACCTCTAAATTCCCATGTTTGTCATTATCAAAATAATCGAAAACTATTCATTTATGTTAACCACCAATGCCATTTTTGACATTCGGTCCAAACTTGAATGGCCTAGTAGTGGTCCATAAGAGCAACTTTGAGCTAGATTTGAGAGGGAACTTATATATGAAACTTGGTTGTTATTGGACAGTAAGTAATCTTGGATGTCCAGAGTGTATTTGGACTAGTTGTTGATTCAAATTTATTTTGGAGTTCAAATTTTGAAACTGCATCTGGTATCAGTTTGACTGATGAAACTGAATGGCTAACACATTTACTCTGAAAACATATATGAGTGGCCTATTTTGGATCCAGTTTTTGGAGATTGTTCCATGTTACCTCTGAACCAGATGATACAAAATGGAGTCTTTGATTTATAGTCAACAAGCTAAAGTGGAACTTGAAGGAAACAAACTAAGTTTCAGTATTCATTTTGAAATCCAAAATTCTGAAGTTCACACTGTTTCGAACTCAAACTGACAGACTGAATGGCTTAAGCCATTGAACACAGAAACACAGTCTTAAGAGCTTAATTTTGAGCTTGATTTTGGAGGAATTTTATCTAAACTCTGAATTTCGTGAGCTCTACACAAAATTGAATGTACAGAGAATATTTTGTTTTAGTTGTAGAACAGAGAAAACAAGGGTTGGTCCTTGTAATCTAAGCTCAAATTTGGAAGGTTGCTCTATTTTTGTGCTTTACTGACGCACTGAATGATGTAGGCCTTTGATCTCTCGAGTTCAGAGCTTTGCGGCTCGGTTTCGGGGCTTGGATCTGAGGGATTAGTTCCTCGAAAGACCAAATTCCAAGTCAATTGGTTGAATATGTAAGAAATGTCAGAAACTTCGGTTAAAGGAGTTAGTGCAGATTGATTTGGAAAATTGGATCAAAATCGGATCAAAGCCAAGTCACACAGGCTGGAGAACCACCCCTGATCTCCGGTCATGTGTCGTGAACAACCAGAGTCGATCAATCAAATGTTCTCAAAGTCTCCCGCTTGCAAATAAAAACCGAGAACGTGAATAAGCGAACGACTCAATGCTGGGGTTAGCATCAAAAGAGTTAAACCAGTGTCGAGCCATCTGCTCAAAAGTGGGGTTAGCAAAATCCATCATATCATGCTTATCAAAGCTACGACCACCACAGGGAATCCTCTCACTTTTCTCTGGAAGAGTACGAGCACCACGAAAGGGAAAACGTGGTCTGTAACCCCTCTGAGACCCAAAATTGCTATAGTTTCTCCCAAACTCGTATTGAGCACGAGGAAGAGAACGTGTAGCAAACGCACCACAGGCACAACCAAAGCGCCCACCTCTCTGAGGTGCACCGGCCTGATTGGTGCCCCCCGGCCAGAAACCCTGCTTCAAACGGAAGCACTCCTACCTCCCCAAGCTGGAACCGTACAATAGCTTCACACCTAGGTAGTGGCACACGAGGCTCAGGCACACCATGAGAAGGGTGGTACATGTTCTTGTTCACCCACTCCTTAGTCATCTTCTCATCCATTTTCCTCTTATAGCAAAACTCTTCCTTATGACCATCCCTCCCACAACACTCACAATGGAAGTGGACTGGTTTTGACTTCGGTTTTGGCTGTGGTTCCTCACACGGCTTCTCACTCGGTTTCTCTCCTGACTTCCCACCAAACACATTTCTCAAATTGCTCACAAAGCTCACTGGTTTCTAGACGTTGTTTGTCTTGGGAGGAAACACTGGTGGATTTGAGGTTGTGTCAAGCTTGTTTAGCAGCTAGTTTGGCTTGGGTGCAAACTGGTTCTTGGGTGTAGTTTGTGGTGGAACTGGAATATCTCTAATTTTCTCTTCTCTCTCACCACTGCTCTCACCAACCGTCTTAGAGCCCAAAGCCTGAGCATCAAAGTGCTTATACGAAACAATCATCACACCAAGATGTGGCTCCTGACCAGACAACCAACCCATCAACTTACGCAACTCATCATTCTCTACCTACAACCGATCAACATAGTGTGCAAGCTCTAGATTTTTCATAGCATGAATCTCACAAGTAGAACAAGAAGAAGCAATAGGAGATTTCAAAGCAGCCTCAAGAGAAATAATGTGGGCATGAGAATCATTTAGTTTACCCTGTAACACAGGACAAGAAGTGCAAACTCCTAACAAAGCAGATATATTATTCAACTCATCCAAATGCGTCAGAACCACATCTAGTTCCTCAAGCTTTGAGGCATGCTTCTCCCTAACCACAATCAAATCAGCCAAGAAAACAATGCAATCACCATAATCAATCTCATCAGTCACAGCAGGAGCAGCCTTAAGACCATCAATCTCTAGCTTAACATCAAGGTTCTTGGACTCTAGATCGGCTACCTTTTCCCTAGCATCATCTAGCAAAGCCCTAAGATATTTCTTAAGCTCCTTAGCCTCTCTAAGCATGCTGTCACGGTTATTAAGCAAGGCAAATAACTCATCATTCTCCTGATGCAAGGAAGAGAGCTCATCACATACCTCAACTTCGGAATCTAAGTCTGAATTGTCCTTCTGGCTTCTCTTGCTACTGTAGCTATGAGCCATGCTGCAGAAGCCGTTCTCTCGCGCGAAGCAGCTCAGGCCATTGAAGTTCTTGGACACTTGCTTATTGCTCTTGCGCCTGTCGTCATCGTCATGTCGTTGCTGCTAGAGCTCGACGAGATGTAGCCGGAGCTGGAGTCGACGTCGCTTGCTCCAACCATCGTCGATCCTTGTTCTTGTCGTAGCCGCCACTCTTTCTCAATCTCTGCTTGTCCTTGTTCTTGTGCTTGTTCTCGTGCCTCGAGCGTTGCTTGTTTTCGATCTTCGGGCGGTGCTTGTAGTTGCTCCTGGGCTCGATCTCCTCTGGCTAGTCCGCGATGAAGTGTCCCTGCTTGCCGCACCTGTAGCATGTCCTCGAGCTCCTCCTTGAGTTCATCCGGTTCTCGTGCAGCCTCTCGAACCTTTGTTGACGGCTGTTAAGTGCTTACTTTTGCCGTCAATTTACTCATAAATAATGGAGCAAGCGGCATTTCTTACATGCATTTTAGTTAAGAATAATGTAGTTCCACTTGTCCTCGGAGATCTTGTGGTTGCAGGAAAATAAGTGCAAAAGAAGTAGCAAACTCACCTTCTATGATTCATGCCACGTCACCTTAGCCAAGGAGGGGCTGCCACCTCAGATGCCATGCATGCAAGCCATGTCACCAATCCAAGGGAGGCAAGCCCCAGAATCGAGCGTGACACGTGGACTTCACATGGATCCATGGGCCCACCAGAGTGTCTAAACCGCCTCAAGAACACGTGTACACCGGGGACCGACCTAAGGACCCACAGATGCCACCCGGAAGAAACACACCTTGAGTGGGGCCCAGGGGTCGGCCGACCCACAGCTGTGCCTCACCGAACCGACCTTGAGCCCTCCACTGTGGGCTTCCATGTGGTGTCTTCCCATTGGTCCTAAAGGCCATCCCGGGTGTTTGGCTCCTCTTGACAGGTGCTCGACTATAAATAGAAGGGAGGGGTTCATTCTTAGACAACACATCTTACTACTCCTCTCTCACTTTTGGTTTTTAAGGCTAGGAGGTAGGCTAGAGTAGTTCTACTGTGTTCCAAGTCTACTTTGGGATCTAGGTATGAGTTCTCTTGTACCTTTATTTCTTTGTATGACTTTGCTCTACTTCAGTTATATAACTATTTCATATAATGTTGTGCTTGTATACATGGGTGATTTGTTCATGTGTTCTTCACTTGTTCATCATTTAGAGGCTCATGTTCTTGATGAACAAGACCTTTCAATCCAGTTGACAAGTGACTCACTCATGTTTTCGGTGTTTGTTCATAAGTTAGAGGCTTGTGTTCTTCACAAACACAACCCTTTGATCTTGTTGAATAGACATAGGAAAGCACAAATCCGTTTGTGTACCTAGCCTAGTTCGATCCAGTTAGATTCCATGTTCGTGTTGTATGAAGTTCGTGCTAAAGCAACGGTACTCAGTGTAATTGGCCGGTTTATCTGGTGGCTCGACTGGTCACAATAGCCCGGCCGTCGTAGTCCTGCTAATAATGTAAGTGTGGTGTTTGGGTTGCGTAGCTATGTTACTTATGAGTGTATCTCATGGTTTGTCTTGGGGTAGGTGTGACAACCCGCCCAGGAAAATAACGTACTATCACCTAAACCATCCACTTTAGCCATTGCGACGAAAGTATCATCCGTCGTTAGCTTGGGTTAACGCTAAATCACTTGGATAACACACAGAGGATCGAACATATGCATTAAAACTCACACGAAGGCGAGTCCAGAGTACAAACACAAATTAAATCCAACTTACCCCTAAGGGTTTAATTATTACAAACCATTGTTTATGACATGATAAGTAAAGGTTCAGAGTTCGAAAACAGCGGAATAATTAGACTAGCGCAACGATAAACATCGTGACGCAATCACTCGTCGCCATCCACCCAATCCAGCTCCCAGCCGGGTGGAATCTCACCAGGCCAAACCACACCTGTAACAACAATTTAAAGCAAGGCTGAGTATGCTAATACTCAGCAAGACTTAACCGTCGGGTGATAACTACATCACCAAACTCTAGACATGAGAGGCTTTTTGGCCAGTGGAGTTCTTTTGCTGAAAAGCAACAAAGAGTATGTCCTTACTTTCAATATTTTAGCACAAATTCTAGTTGATTACCATTTCTAATTGTGCCAACTAATTTAATCAAGGATTGTACAATACAATTAATTCAAACAGTAATATTCACAAAGTTCCATCAATGAGGGATATCATGGACAGTTGATTAAGCAGTCTCAGATAACGGTGAGAGGCCGACAATCGATTGATTTATAACCTTGCAAGGTAAATCTAAACACACGGGAGGTGCCCTCACTAAGAGTTCACCAACCAGGCGGTTCCCGTCATTCCTCGGATTGAGATCAGATGTTACAGTCTTAAGTACAAGGTTTACTGGGCTACGCCACCAAGGTCACCGAGTCTCACGCATGTACTCAGGTGGCGAGCCCGGGGCAGCAACCCTAAGATTAGTAGCGCAAAGTTCCCACACCGCCTCATTTAGGTACTAGGCTTACCGTGCCTATTTCCGACAAGTGTTAGTACGTTCAAACACTTAACCCACGAAAGCCATTGGACCGGAGTCCACATCCCATGCTCTTACCACATGAGCAATCCATTTATAAAGATCTTATGATTCCAACATAAGAGCCTATTCTCGCGAGTGACGAACATCACTCGACTTCTACCGGGTCCTATAGCATAGCAGCTACCGACCTAGCATACTAGTAAAGGAGCATAGGTACCTAGGGATCATGCATCTAGGGTTCCATTCAACTCCTGAAACGTAAATGCACAATCATAACAAGGGTAATTGCATAATTTTGAAAGAAGGGTTAATGATCCCGGGCTTTCCTTCGCTAGCAAGGTTGGCCTTGGGCCCTTGTGGACTTTGGTCAAGGTCTTGAGCTACGTCCACGCACTGCAGCTCTCTGTCAGCACCTTCGTCTCCTCCTTCCGGCGCGAGCGTATATCTACCGTCGGGAAGATCTACACGAGGATGCAAATTCAAGATTTAATTGACGGTTTTTGATTTAATTAATTACAAATAATATATGACAACCACGGGGTGCATGGTTGACCACATTCACCTAGATAAGAATACATTCAGCATACTCTTCCAATAAAGGAACAATATGGGGTTCTTTATTAATTATTCTTTTTGATAGTGACTGTGTACATATTTATGTAAATAATTCAATTAAAATTTCACAAAACAGCAAAGGGTTGGCCTTAAGCTTTTTAAAATGATTTACATCACACACATAGGGTCATTAGATATGGAGTTGATGATTTTCCAATTTACTTTACTATTAAGCTTAATATAGCTTCCATTGCTTTTATTCACAAAATAAATTCATAAAATTCAGTGGGGTGTGTTATGAAGCACTACAAACCTAAACAAAGCCATTGCACACACATGCACACTTAGTATAGCTATGAAATTAAATATGCCGAAAATAACAAAAGCTAGCTACCAAAAGAGGATAAATGCATATAAAAATAAATAAGCATCAAATGGATCCCAACTTTCTCACACATGGCCTCTGGTCCAAAACTAAGCTAGGAATGCAACAAATGCACCTAGAGCTACTATAGATCTTGAGTTATGCAATTACATTTAAAACTAAGCATATTTCAAGAATAAATATTTTTGTTAGATATAAAATCATGATTAAAACAGGAAAGTTGAATCCAGGCATAATATGAACATAACCACAATTTGAGCACAAAAATCTAATTATTTTTAGCTGCAAAAATCATTTAGACAGATTCCGCATAAATACAAAACAATTCATAATAAAAGATATACATAGTAACTTTGTGCAATTTCTAGCACAGAAGTTAGGAATTGCATAACACACAACATATCCAAAATTCAGCTACAGAGCACTTGTAGATTTGGAATTACAACAGATCTAGGTTTATCAGTTTTATATTTTTCATGCAAAAACTGTCACTCAGAAGTAGGGTCATGCTTTACAAAAGTTGTAGGGTTTTTCACAAGGAAACCAAAAAAATTGTGTTTACAGTTTTCTGATTTTTCTATGATTTTCTACGGATTTTACAAGATTCAGCCAAACTCCAACACTATTTCAGATCCTAATTTGTAGGTAGGTCCCTGGAAGGATTTGATTCTTCACAAACGTGCCCCTGGTTTACAGATTGACCCCTAGAAAGACTTGGGGCTCTGCAATGTGGCCCTTGGCCATGGGCGGCACGGCGGGCGCCGACTCACGAACTTCCGCCCGCGTTCCGGGGAGTGGAGGGATAGGGTGTGGGGCTCACCTAGGTTCACTTCCCGCGCTGGGTTTGGGCGGGGAGACGGTCGGCGGCGGTGTTTGGCGGCGCCGGACGGCGGCGCGGCGCTGCCGGCCGAGGCGACATGGCCGGGCAATACGCGGCTCTGGAGGTTGCGGTGGGAGCTCACGGTGGCGAGGTGTGCTCGAACGGCCGGTGGTGGCTCGAGAACCGGGAGTTCACCGTGGGCGGCCATGGCGGCTCAGCCGGCGGTAAGGCGAGGCACGGCGGCTGCTCACGCCGCGAGGGAAGGAGATGGCGCTTTATAGACGGCTCCCCGCGCCTTGTGAAGCGACGCGCCAAGGGGCCTGGCTGCCGTGGGAGCGCGGTGACCGGGCGGGCGGGCGGGACCGGCGGCGGCGACGGGACGCTCCACGCGGCGAGGATGCGAGCTCCCAGGCGAGGACTCGGGAGCATGCGGCTCGGGAGAGGCGCCGCCTCGGTGCATGGTCGTGGGGGTCTGATGCCGAGGGCGGCGGACGCCACGCGCGCGCGCGCGCGCGTCTCGTTCCATTTACACGAGTTTGACCGCGAATATCTCCAAATTTTTGAACTGAAGTGCACCAAGAGCAAATAAGCAAAGTTGTAGATCCAAGGTCCCTCTACCACTTTTACAAAGGCTGGCCTAGGTTTTGATCAACGGTTTGAGCATGAACTGCAGGCAAAGCTGCTGGTTTTCCATGGCGTCGATGAATAGTGTCTACTGCAGTTGACCAAGATTTACACCATTTTCCGTTCTAAATCTCAAATGCCGCCAATTATGAAAAGTGTGTCCCTCAAAAAGACGAACAACGTTTATATTGGCTGATTTTGAAGTGTTTAAATGAAATTTTGAGAACGCGGTAAAAGTTCTCGGAGGGTTCAAAAGCATTAGGGGTTTGACCTGGATTTGACCATGCCTTTGGCCGAGATTTGACCACAAGTGAGTGTTGACTTGGTTCACAAGGTCATTAGGGGTTGCTGGATAGGTTTTCGAGGTGATGACCCAGGTTGACCACGGTTTGACTAGAGTCAACGTGCTTGACTCAGTCATTAGCATTAATGATGCTAATTAAAAACCTAGGGCGTCACAGCCTACCCCCCTGAAACAGAATCTCGTCCCGAGATTCGAAGATCCAAGGACAAGATAGGAAAGGATGGTTTTCTAAGATTTCCGAACTACCTTGGGGAGCAATCCGCGATGTGATTATAGGTCAAAGAGTGTGACCATCATCGATTCAAGGTTGATCCATAAGAGAAGTCCAAGGTGACAAGTCCTGGAGAGCTTTTGCAGGGAGTTTACTTGAGGATGCAAGCGGAAAGTATGAAGAGATGAGTTGGTATAGGAATTTCAGAACAATCTTGCTCACATGTTAATTAGTTTGAGACCTTTGGTGATATCACCTTGTTACATCATCAGTGCAATGATTTAAAAGTTGGGGTGTGATGCACATGTTTGTGAATGCATGATGCATATGTTCATGCGGTATGGTGCTCATGATGCATGTTAGCATGACCCAGTTACCCACCAAACGAGTTAGTGATTGAGATGACAATCATAGGTTGAGAAGGAGTATAGGTGTGGTGAGTCGCATTCTCACAACCAAGATACCTAGCGCGCTCCTAGTGGCAATCATATGGCTGCAGCGCACATGACGCCCTAGGTTCCATCGCGGCACCTTTGGTTATGGGACAACAACATCACCAATCATAAAAAAAAGATAGAGTAGGAGTATTGAAATCTTCCATGCGTATGCACGTTAGTTCACCCAAGGTTCCCAAATGCACGTGCTATGCAAATGCATACTCAAAAAGTGACATTTGTTTTAATTCAAAATGTTGTGAGCAAGACCCAGAAGAATCAGTTCAAGATTGAAAGATCGAAGTAATCCAGACAAGGATATGATTATAAGGAATCGCTTAGTGCTTCAACATGTATAGATACAAGGGGGGTTTGGAAGGGATACATGTCGATGGAGATAACATGTTGACAGGAGAAGATTTCAACTGAAGATTGAACTCTAAGATCAAGACATTACCCAATGGTACAGAAAGAGTTCTTTTCTCTCGGCAAACTGGTAGTCACGTCACGTACAAAGGTACAACAACAGATGTTAGAACTCGAAGCGAGCATACATACATAATGACATAAAGTTCTGGCAGTTGTGAACAAAACTTCATGACTTAAGAACCAGAGCTCCAACATTTCCCAAATTTTACCAGCAACTCAAAAAGGTTATGAGGCACACTTTTGGTATTCAAAGGTTGAGCTAGAAAGGTTAGGAAGGTGCTTCAACTAAGCAAGGTTTCAGATTGGTGCCTGAAAAACAGCAGGACAGAGGTTCACTAATCTGAGCATAACTTGAGATATACAAAAGCTATGACCGTGAACTTTTGCGAGCAGGAACTAGATTAGATATGGAGCAACTTTGGTAGAGATCACCTAGGCAAATCGATTCTTGAACAAGGTGCAAAGATCAAGCAAACAGCCCTATCAAAAATTTTGGACAGCAACACATCTACACCTGAGAGGCTATGCAAGAAAAGCACACTAGCAAAAATTTCCTTAGAGAGCACATAAAACATGTGTGGGTTCAGTTTTAAGTTTCCACAATTTTTAGCATGATGCAAGACGTCCTATTCATCACAAGGCAATCGTCAAATCGGGTTAGTGCCGGTGGCAAGGCACATACACGTTTCTCCCTATAATAACTAGTCGATGCTCACTTAGCGACTTACGAAACGTGGTTAGTGTACCTGCAGAAGATCACGTCACACGAACCTTTCGTGTGCAAGACAAAGCATCCACATACATTACCGTTCACTATAGAAACGGCATCCATACATCAAGCCGCTGCATGGACAGCGTCCAACCTCAAACACCCTCCGTTTGAATGGAGTGCATCCTTGCCTCGCATATTCATAATGCGGAACGTCCATGTATGGTAAAACGTGGCGAGACACAGACGCGATGTGGGTTCCCATTAGAATAGGTCCCATCTATCCCTCACAGGACTTCCCTATGGTACCACCACGTATGGCAAAATGTGATGAACTAGTAGGGTTGTACAGAAAGTAAGTTCTGACAGGAATTAAATGTGCTGGGAGTTAGCAAAATAAACTATAGATTTGTAAGCCACCGAAAAGAACCCAAAATTCTCTAGGGCCTCTCGGTCTAATCCATCCTTAACGGACCAATGTATTTTGCAAATCCAAACAATCTTGGCAAATTTTATTCAAAAACCAGGGATTAAGGTTGTTAATTAAGCTCTGGTGCATATAATAGCTCGATGTCACCGTGACAACCCGCCAGAAAATCTGTACTATCGCCTAAACCAATCCACTTTGGCCATTAAGCGACAGTAAAGTATCATCCCGTCGTTAGTTGCCGGGTTAACGCCCGGTAAATCACTTGTATAACACACAGAGGATCGAACATATGCATTAAAACTCACGAGAAGGCGAGTCCAGAGTACAAACACAAATTAAATCCAACTTACCCCTAAGGGTTTAATTATTACAAACCATTGTTCATGACATGATAAGTAAAGGTTCAGAGTTCGAAAACAGCGGAATAATTAGACTAGCGCAACGATAAACATCACAGGAGGCCGTCCGTGATGCAATCACTCGTCGCCATCCACCCATTCCAGCTCCCAGTCGGGTGGAATCTCACCAGGCCAAACCACACCTGCAACAACAATTTAAAGCAAGGCTGAGTATGCTAATACTCAGCAAGACTTAACCATCGGGTGATAACTACATCACCAAACTCTAGACATGAGAGGCTTTTTGGCCAGTGGAGTTCTTTTGCTGAAAAGCAACAAAGAGTATGTCCTTACTTTCAATATTTTAGCACAAATTCTAGTTGATTACCATTTCTAATTGTGCCAACTAATTCAATCAAGGATTGTACAATACAATTAATTCAAGCAGTAATATTCACAAAGTTCCATCAATGAGGGATACCATGGCTAGTTGATTAAGCAGTCTCAGATAACGGTGAGAGGCCGACAATCGATTGATTTATAACCTTGCAAGGTAAACCTAAACACACGGGAGGTGCCCTCACTAAGAGTTCACCAACCAGGCGGTTCCCGTCATTCCTCGGATTGGGATCAGATGTTACAGTCTTAAGTACAAGGTTTACAAGGCTACGCCACCAAGGTCACCCAGTTTCACGCTTGTACTCAGGTGGCGAGCCCGGGGCCGCAACCCTATGATTATTAGCGCAAAGTTCCCGCACCACCTCATTTAGGTACTAGGCTTACCGTGCCCATTTCCGACAAGTGTTTAGTACGTTCAAACACTTAACCCACGAAAGCCATTGGACCGGAGCCCACATCCCATGCTCTTACCACACGAGCAATCCATTTATAAAGATCTTATGATTCCAACATAAGAGCTTATTCTCGCGAGTGACGAACATCACTCGACTTCTACCGGGTCCTATAGCATAGCAGCTACTGACCTAGCATACTAGTAAAGGAGCATAGGTACCTAGGGATCATGCATCTAGGGTTCCATTCAACTCCTGAAACGTAAATGCACAATCATAGCAAGGGTAATTGCATAATTTTGAAAGAAGGGTTAATGATCTGGGGCTTTCCTTCGCTGGCAAGGTTGGCCTTGGGCCCTTCTGAACTTTGGTCCAGGTCTTGAGCTACGTCCACACACTGCAGCTCACAAGACCTTCGCCTCCTCCTTCCCACAGCGCATATCTACCGCCGGAAGATCTACACGAGGATACAAATGCAAGATTTAATTAACGATTTTTGATTTAATTAATTACAAACAATATATGACAACCACAGGGTGCATGGTTGACCACATTCACCTAGATAAGAATACATTCAGCATACTCTTCCAATAAAGGAACAATATGGGGTTCTTTATTAATTATTCTTTTTGATAGTGACTGTGTACATATTTATGTAAATAATTCAATTAAAATTTCACAAAACAGCAAAGGGTTGGCCTTAAGCTTTTTAAAATGATTTACATCACACACATAGGGTCATTAGATATGGAGTTGATGATTTTCCAATTTACTTTACTATTAAGCTTAATATAGCTTCCATTGCTTTATTCACAAAATAAATTCATAAAATTCAGTGGGGTGTGTTATGAAGCACTATAAATCTAAACAAAGCCACGGCACACACATGCACACTTAGGATAGCTATGAAATTAAATATGCCGAAAATAACAAAAGCTAGCTACCAAAAGAGGATAAATGCATATAAAAATAAATAAGCATCAAATGGATCCCAACTTTCTCACACATGGCCTCTGGTCCAAAACTAAGCTTGGAATGCAACAAATGCACCTAGAGCTACTATAGATCTTGAGTTATGCAATTACATTTGAAACTAAGCATATTTCAAGAATAAATATTTCTGCAGATATAAAATCTTGATTAATACAGGAAAGTTGAATCTAGGCATAAAATGAGCATAGCCACAAGTTGAGCCCAAAAATCTAATTATTTTTAGCTGCAAAAATCATTTAGACATATACAGCATAAATACAAAACAATTCATAATAAAATATCTACATAGTAACTTTGTGCAACTTTTAGCACAGAAGCTAGGCATGGCATGACACACAACATATCCAAAATTCCGCTACAGAGCACTTGTAGATTTGGAACTACAATAGATCTAGGTTTATCAGTTTTCTATTTTTCATGCACAAAATTTCACTCAAAAGTAGAGTCATACTTTACAAAAGTTGTATGGTTTCACACAAGGAAACCAACAAAATTGAGTTTACATTTTTCTGATTTATCTATGATTTTCTACGGATTTTACAAGATTCAGCCAAACTCTAACACTATTTTAGATCCTAATTTGCAGGTAGGTCCCTGGAAGGATTTGATTCTTCACAAACGTGCCCCTGGTTTCTGATTGACCCTAGAACGACTTGGCAATGTGGCCCTTGGCCGGGAACTGAGTGGAGGATAAGGGCTCACCTAGGTTCACTTCCCGCGCTTGGTTTGGGCGGGGAGACGGTCGGCGGTGGTGTTTGGCGACGGGCGCATGGGCGCCGCGCGCGAGGTGGCTTGGCCACGGGCAACACGCTGCCTGGAGGTTGCGGTGGGAGCTCACGGTGGCGAGGGTGTGCTCGAACGGTCGGTGGTGGCTCAGAATCGGGAGTTCACCGTGGAGGCCATGGCGGCTAGCGGCGGCAAGGCGGAGGCGGCGGTGCGCACGCGTGAGGGAAGGAGATGGCGCCTTTATAGACGGCTCCCGCCCCGCGGGCGCGTGCGTGCGAGGGGGGCCGTCGTGCGCGTGGCCGTGGTGCGCGGGCGGGACCGGCGGCGCGCGGGGCGGCCACGCGGGCGAGGACGCGAGCTCCAGCGAGGACTCGCGTGCGGCCCGGGAGGCGCGGGCCTCGGGTGCGTGGCTGGCGTGGGGGCCGGACGCCACGCTGTCACGCGCGCGGCATGCGACACGACTGTCCCTGCTCGGTTCCATTTACACGAGTTTGACCGCGAATATCTCCAAATTTTTGAACTGAAGTGCACCAAGAGCAAATAAGCAAAGTTGTAGATCCAAGGTCCCTCTACCACTTTTACAAAGGCTGGCCTAGGTTTTGATCAACGGTTTGAGCATGAACTGCAGGCAAAGCTGATGGTTTTCCATGGCACTGATGAATAGTGTTTACTGCAGTTGACCAAGATTTGCACCATTTTCCGCTCCAAATCTCAAATGCCGCCAATTATGAAAAGTGTGTCCCTCGAAAAGACGAACAACTTTTATATTGGCCGATTTTGAAGTGTTTAAATGAAATTTTGAGAACGCGGTAAAAGTTCTCGGAGGGTTCAAAAGCATTAGGGGTTTGACCTGGATTTGACCATGCCTTTGGCCGAGATTTGACCACAAGTGAGTGTTGACTTGGTTCATAAGGTCATTAGGGGTTGCTGGATAGGTTTTCGAGGTGATGACCCAGGTTGACCACGGTTTGACTAGAGTCAACGTGCTTGACTCGGTCATTAGCATTAATGATGCTAATTAAAAACCTAGGGCATCACAGTAGGCCGCGGTAGTGACAGCCATTGTACCCTTCTGAAATCCCCCACGTTCAGATACGCTGTAGGAGTCTAAAGTCTAACAACCGGAGTCGTGGCGACACGGAGGTTAGCCCCCGCTTGTACCTGGGTGCTTAAGCCAACATTCATGCAATGCTAGTGTGTATCTAACTCATCTTACTGACTTCATGTGTATAGTACCTTAGAACCTAGAACTAACTCGTATGTTGCCTCCTAAGCCTAGGACCTTTAGAAAGAGAGAGTGTTTATGTGTTCACACTACCAACTTATCTATCATACCTTACCCCTGCACTTGAGTGCCTGGTTTGTTTCCGTCTATGATTTATACTCATTGCAATAGTGTTGAACTTGTTAATCCACCCAGCCTTCCTTAGTTTCGATACCCTTTGGAATACTCCTTTGGGGAAATACTACAATGGAACTTCCATGCGCTTGCGAACTCTTGTAATCGTTAGGATTACCATTTGGTCATTTCTGGCATCGTTGCTAGGGACTCCTAAACTTAGCATTGAGGTTAAGAAATACCAACAACCTTCTCATCAGCAACACTAGCTCGTCCTTGCCCTGCATGTCAAATTCCTTATTTGTCAAGAACATCAGAGAAGACAAAGAGTACATCCTGGAGCATGGGTTAGCGTTAGTCCTTGAACCAGATCCGGAGACCATAGCGAGACTATGTGAATTAGTCGGGCTCTCAGCCTTGGCTCTCAAGCCACAATCAACCTCCACTACAAGAAATTCATTGACTAGTGACGCAACCACATTTTAGCGTCATTGATTTATGACGTTCCTGGCTGATTTCGTCATAATATTTCACTTCTGAGCAAATTTAGTGACAAAAAAAACTTTCGTCATTACGGTTGGTACTGTAGCCGGGCTTTCACTGTTCCATGTTGTTTTGTGATGCCATAAGCTCCAAAAAAATGTCATAAACCAACATCGGTCCCACATGTAAGCATTATTTTAAAAATAGAGTGTTCCAAGTCGTCATAAAATTTAGTAGGGTCCCACATGTAAGCATTTTTTCGAAAATAGAGTGTTCCAAGTCGTCATAAATTTTTCTGTGGTCCCACATGTAAGCATTTTCGCCATGTCAAGTGCCATAAAACCAACTGTGGTCCCACATGTAAGCATTATTTTAAAAATAGAGTGTTCCAAATCATCATAAAATTCAGTTGTGTCCCACATGTAAGAATTTTTTTTCGAATCTTTAATATAAATCAGTAATTCATAGGTGAAACGCTTCACTGCCTTCGCAAAGACTCTCGACTTTTGCTACGCGCAGATCCGCAACGGCTCGTGGTAGGAATGGCGGATTCGGTGATGAGAGGGTGGTTTATGCGCCCACCTCCCGGCTACAAGTTCATGAAACAGACGACAAGGCCAGTCCTCTGGTTTGAGCCACTATATTTTCCCCTATCAACCTAGGGATGGGGATTTCTAGTTTGGGGATCTAGAGGATGGATGACCATATACAATAGATTCATATTTCATCGTACACTCGATTTGAATTGCAATTGGTGTTAGAAGTTGATTCGCTTAGTTTTCGCTTGCATCGCTTGATGGATTGATAGGTTCTTGTATTTTCTAGCTTCTAGAGGTGCTTGAATCCGAATAGTCGAGCTGATTTCATCGTACACTCATTTGAATTGCAATTGGTGTTAGAAGTTGATTCGGTTAGTTTTCGCTTGCAAAGTTTGATAGATTGATAGGTTCTTGTATTTTTCTAGCTCGGAGGTGCTTGAATCCACTAAAGTCGAGCTGCAGAAGGTGAAGAGAGATCTGCAAGAGGCTCTAAATTACAAGCACCGTATAAGGAATCGGTACAATAGCGTAATGAACAACCGAAAGAGATGAATCAATTGTCGCAACAGTGAGAAAGACCATGAATCAAATGGCATTGTTATAGCAGGAGAACATTACCCCGATGGAAGAGCTGACCAAAGAGAGGGGCCATGTTAATCAATTGTTACAGCAGCATGACCAAATGTGAAGAGAATTAGCAATTATTAGCGGAGAATGCCCTGTTGAAAGAAAGAGCAAATATGCTCAATCGAAATGCAGACAATCGATAAAACATGTCTAGTGTTACCGCTAGCTAGACGGTTCGAGGTGGTGTGTACTTTGTGGTGATGAATTTGTTTGTATTTTGTGTTTGCTACTTGTCGGTGGTGTGAACTTTGTGGTGATGAGTGCTATGAGATTCCATCTTATTATGCTGATTTGGTTTAATCTATTTCAAATTGAGTCGAGCATACTCACCATTTTGAATTAATTTTGCCGATGTTTTGCCGGTCCGTCGTTGATGTTTTGTCGAAGGACCTTCCCGAGTAACAATCGCGAAACCGCTTGTTTCACCGTTGGTCACAAAATGTTGCAAAACAATTTGCCATAGCAAGGGTTCAACTAGAGACCTATAGGAACGAGACAACACTATCTACCACCGCACCACCTCTTGGTTGTGTCAATTTAATGAGAAACACTTTCCACCCCAACCACAAAGACGGAGCAGTTGTTCGATAAGTTGGCGGGAGAAAAACCCGCGCTGTAGCAAAAAATAGTTTTCCGAGCTCCGTCTCCAAACGGAAAACAAAGAACAGAGAGGCGAGTAGGCTACCAAACGGATCATTCGGCGGTGATTTGCGACTTCCAACTAGCTCACTCCTACGGCGCAACCTAGGTGATACTTGCTGCGGTGTGTCAACGGTAAGTAATTTTGTGTTCAATCCGAAAATTTCATTTCGCAAAATGTTCTCCTTTTCGATTCGTTCTGTGGTCAGTAATTTTGAGTTGGATTCGCCAAAAACTTTCCAGATGGATAGACGCTGGATAACCGGGTTGTACCGGTTTTACCACCGATCATCGAAAGGGGTCCAGATTTCTTGGCATTTCTTTGGACAAGATACGCCGAGGACCTAAGAAATACTATGCTCGTGTCGTCGATGCCTCAATAACTCTATAGGGACTATAGAGTGAATTGGAGTTCACTTACTTGTGAGTGGGATAACAACCACTTACACTAGGTGGTTCCATCATGGAAAAGCTTTGGAGGATATGGTTGACGATGATGAAAATGTGGATAACGTAATTCACGGGATGCGAGGGGATGTGGATAATGCAGCTCAGGGATGGTGGTGATCAGAAACGGTCCAAGAAAACCAATACATATTGGGTATGGAGGATGAAGGCCCTGAGACTTATGGGATGTCTCGAATTGATTGGCCGACTTGGCAAGGGTTAGGTGCTCAAAGGAGAAAATGTATGAATTTGTAAAGGAATATCTGAACCGTAAGGTGTCACCGACATCTTCATATGCACAATTTACATTTGTTGTCAAGTTACTTCATATAAAGTCTTTCACCGGATGAGCAACGTCACATTCAATGCAATGATGAATTTGTTACAAAAAGGATTCCCAGAAGCGTGTCTTCAAGACTCTTTCGATGCGGCAATGAAGTACATACGTTCCATGGGACTCGCTATGAAAAATCCATGTTTGCAAAAATAATTGTATATTGTTTCGCAAGGAGAAGTTTGTCAAACTTGATGTGTGCCCAGTATGTTGTGAAGCGGATTCAAGATGGAAGGATGCAGACACCAACAAGCTGTTCCTCAAAAGGTATCGAGGCATTTTCCGCTGATTTCCGTCAAGAGGATGTTTCTTTCATCAAAAACAGCAAAGGATGCACGATGGCACCAAATAAGCAAAACCGGTGAACAATGAGCTTAGCCATCCAACTGATGGTGAGGCATGGAAAGAATTCAATAAAAGTTGGCCAAAATTTTAAGATGCTAGGAACCTTAGACTTGGTCTTGCAACTAATGGTTTCAATCCATTTGGCAACATGAACAACTCATATAGTATGTGGCTAGTATTTGTTGTGCCGTATAACATGCCACCATGGGTATGCATGTAAGAATCAAACTTCATGATGGCCTTATTGATCCCTGGGCCGAGTTCTCCATCAAAGGATTTTGATATCTTCATGGAACCTCTCGTCGAAGAGCTGCAACAACTTTGGAAGGGTGTATGGGCAATCAATGCTGTTGAGGGTAAAGGATTTAAACTGCGTGCTACGGTTCTTTGGTGCATACATGATTATCCAGCATTGAGCACGTTGTCTGGGTGAGTTACGAAGGCTATTTTGCTGTGCGTTAAGACAAGGATCCTTGCTCAAGGAGATTGAAGAACAAGATATGTTACATTGGGCATCATCGTTTCCTTCCAACTGACCATCCATGGAGAAGAAAGAGAGCAGATTTTGATGGTACTGTTGAAAACCGAGAAAAGCTAGAGCAGTTCACCCATGAGGAGCTGAAGTAACAACTGGAGAAGGTTAAAGACGTTAGACCAGGAAAGCATCCTCTACCTCAAGGAAAGAAAAGGAAGCAGGAATCCGGACAGGCCGGAGCCGAAGGGTTTGTTTGTGGGACTTGTCGTACTGGTCATCTCTGAAGTTGGGACATTGAGAAAAACATATGTGAAAACCTTATTGGAACGTTGCTTAAAATTGTTGGGAAGACAAAGGACACCATCAATGCTAGGGTTGATTTGGAAGAGATGGGCGTAAGATCAAATCTACACATGGTGGCAATCGAGGATGGTGAGTCATGCAAAATGCCGTAAGCTCTGTATGTACTTTCAAAATGAAATGGTTGTTTTGTGATTTTATAAGTTCGGTGAAGTTCCCAGATGGATATGCTTCAAACTTAGCTAGGTGTATTGCTGCAGATGGATGCAAACTGTAACGACTGAAAACTCATGATTGTCATATCCTACTCCAAAGGGTTTTGCCAGCTTGTCTTCGTGGTTTAGTGGACAAAGAGATATACACAGCTATTGCAGAACTAGGAAACTTCTTTCGCAACTATGTTGCAAAACTCAAGTTGGATGTCTTGCAAAACTGAAAACAGATATCCCAAAAATTCTGTGCAAGCTTGAGAAAATTTTCCTTCCTGCCTTCTTTGATGTTATGGTCCACTTGGCTGTCCATTTTCTTGAGGAAGCAATCCTGAGAGGTCCAGTACAATATGGATGGATGTATCTTGTCAAAAAAAGGCTATGCACATTGAAGCGCTTAGTGAGAAACCAAGCTAGGCCTGAAGGATCCATTGCAGAAGCATATGTTGCTAATGAGGCCTGGACATTTTGCTCTAGGTACTTCAAGGGATGATGATGTGGCCACACGATTCAATCAAAGTTGGAAGGAAGAGAGAATGCTGATTTGTCTCAGATGGAACATCTTGTTTCGATCACAATGTTCAAGTACTTGGAGCAGGGACCACTTGTTGGCTTGGGTCAAAGTACGACAAGGTGGTTTGGTATGTGCTAAACAATTGCGAAGAGGTGAAGCCATATATCGAGTAAGTAAATCACCATTGCAATGATAGAACTACAATTATTTTGTTCTAACTTTGAGATGGATCGCTTTGCTGAGTGTTCAAGAATGAATTAAAAGCGAAAGGTGTGTCGGACGAGGATATTGATCGTCGAATTGCTATAGAATTTCGGCACTGGTTTAGATCGTATGTTAGTATTCATTTTTTTGTTTGGTAGCTAGCTTATATTACCTTGTGAGGACCTTTACATAAGACTATATTAAAAACTATGGCTCTTCTGTACAGATTACAAAACAATCCAAAGGAGCGACGACAACCTATATGCATTATCACCGAACTGCATAAAGTAGCAAAAACTTATACAAAGTATTGTAGGCGGTGTCGGTACCACACCAAGGCCCGAGAGGCAAATAGGAAGACACAGAATAGTGGAATCATGACTACAGGATCACATAAAGACATTAAAGAAATTGAGTTTTATGGTTCACTAAGAGACATTATTGAGTTGCGGTACAACTCGGGCTTTACAGAGATCGAATCGTTGTTTTATTCCTGTGTTGACCGGTATGATCCGGAAGGGACCAAGAAGGAATCGAAGATTAGAAATGATGGTTACTTCACAAGCGTCAATACTGGAGATTACTGGTACCAAGATGATCCCTACATTCTTGCTGAACAAGCAACGAAGGTCTTTTACTTGCCAGACACCCTACTACAACACCCATGGAGAGTGGTGCAAAATTTGAGCGTGCATTTGTGGAGCTATAATGAAAATGAGGAGGACATAGCTCCCACTGGCATGGTACTTGCATATCAAGATGATAAATTGACCAAACCTTGCATGATGTTATACTTGATGATGGTCTCGGTGATGGTTCGGAGGTTCTGGTGCCTACATCGGCAGGAGACTGGTTGCAGCCACCGGTTGACGCAATTCGCCAGGAGCTGTCGATGTGGATGGATTCAATTCTGAAGATGAGGACGACGACACTCTATGGCAATACATCGATGAAGATGAAAATGCTGTTGATGAAAGTGATGACGACTAGGATATCAAATCAGTAAATGCTTAAGTAGATCCGAACTGAAATCATGTGGACCTTATGATTTATATGAAATTTATATGTAGTCAAGTGCACTTTCCGAATATTAAACCCGCCGAGGTGCCTACTATCTGGTTCACTATATTATGTAGCATCGGAACTTCCTGTTGCGTCTTTACAAAATATACGATCACACATGGGGATGCCGATTATCTGGTACGTTGTATTATAAAACAACGGAATGTCCTGTTGGGCTACGTGAATGTGTTGATCTCCAATGTGGGCATGATCGAGGAGTATGCAACGTGACGTGCTCATGATCATGTAGTACTAGCGAACGAATCGAAGGAAGGGATGTGTTGATCTCCAATGTGGGCATGATCGAGGAGTATGCAACGCGGACGTGCTCATGATCATGTAGTACTAGGCTAATTGAATCGACGAAGGAAGGGATGTGTTGATCTCCAATGTGGCCATGATCGAGTAGTATGCAACGTGACGTGCTCATGATCATGTAGTACTAGGCGAATGGATTGTCCGGTTCTTTGTATTATGTACGATAGGACCATCCTGTTATGACTTTCATACTCATCGACATACGTCCCGAGGATGGTCCGGTATACATCGTAATGTAGGAACTTCCTTGCAAACCATGTGCACGAAAGGCGCTTCCCATTTCCTGGTCACAGGGTGCCAACAGCGCACTACACACACCTTTATGGCTTTATCCAACGGCGTGTCACTCATGCTGACCCGCCATCCCACCATTTACTGTCTCCTTACTTGAGGCGCAACCCCTTGGTAGGTTCCGCCGCCGCTGCCGCGCAGCCTCCAGCAGATATACCTCAATCCATCGCCGAAATCGAGGTATGCGACGCCTGTGCTCCAGGATACCATAATCCGCCGCCGAATTCTTGGAATGGCACTAATTCGAGAAATTCATTACAGATGGGACGAGATGGTGGCAAGAGAGATGGAAAGGCGCTTGATCCTCCTCCGGCGAAGCGACAACAAAAGTCACAAATGACTCAAGGCACGCCCGGTCCTCGGACGAGGCTAAGTGCAGCAGGCACGGGATTCTTCCTCTGCCCCTACACGCCGCACACGGGGTGGGTCAACCTCGGTGCCTTCCTGCCACACACGGGGTGGGTCAAGCTCGGCGCCTTCCCTGCACGGGTGGGTCAACCGCGGCGCCTTCCCGCCGCAGACACGGGTGGGTCAACGGCCGTCGCCGCCCGCCTTCGTAGTTTCCTACGCCATCCGTGAAGGAGAAACAGTACAACTTCACCCTCCACTTTGGAAGAGCCGCTTAATATGATGGACCATAACCACACCTACCAAATGATTAAAGGTCTTAGATGGGTGCCTGAGAAGCATTGGTGGGACAAAACCAAGGACAAACGGGTCGAACCAAGATTTAGGAATGTCCTTCAGCAAACTTTCTATTACAACTACAAATACCTGCCCATGAAACTGTATCAAGACAGGTTATAAATTGGGATCATATGACGTTGGTCATGGAGGAGGGATGTTAAGGCATACTTCGATGATCATCCCGGATTGACTGATTTGGTCTCAATGCATAATAAGTATGTTGAGGATTGGGAGAGAGTTTTTTATGCTACTATGTACATTGCCGATACTAGGGCGTACATCATGTTCATGTTTCAGGGACGCTAGTATGCTCTTTTCCGACATCATATTGTTGACAAACTTGGATTGACGGATTTTGAAATAGGAAAGTACGACCATAAGACATCCCTACATAATATTGTCTACGGGGATCGTGAACCACCTCGGCGTAGTTTGCTCGGTGGGTCGTTCCCGTCTGACAAGAAGATGGCCGGACTTTTTGTTGAGTCGTTCACAGGTAGGCGAGCATATCGCACGCCTGACATGCTTACCCCTGAGGCAAATGTGGTTCACCGGGCACTACGGAAGACATTGTTACCACGGATTGGCAATGTAGAGTCGATCACTAGTCTTCAGCAGTGGCTTCTCCTTCACGTCATGACTGGCCGACCCTTCGACATCGTGGACTTCAGTATAACCGAGATTGAAGATGTTATCTTTGATGGGTTGACCGTGGCCCGAAATATGCCGTATGCTCACTGGATCTCCTTCATGATGAGTAGTCTTACCAGAGTAGATGAAGATGGGGAAAGGGTGCGAACCGAACCCAAAGATTGGTGTCCCGAGTACATGATGTCTGAGACACATTTCAAGGAATACAGCTCATGAGACCAGGTGAGACAGACGTCCGTGGCCTAAGGGCTACAATTGAGCCATCTCCGGTGACATTTGTTCCTCGACTGAAGGCAATGAGGCTCAGTGAGACATCTCCGAGTACATGATGGTGCATCACTACCCATCGAAAAACAAAGAATAGCCCAAATACTCCAAAGAACAACCAAAGGAGCCAATGGACTCTTCCTTCTTTGTGAAACCGATCCTTGAAAATCAGCGACTAGAGAAAGTTCCACCAATGATGGAGATGAGGATGGCACAACAGAGGAGTTAAACCGCACACGGAGCAGATAGCACAAATGGTAACACAGCATCAAGACACTATGGAGAATTTTGTGAATGCTTCACTCACCACCTTCACCAAATTAACGGCTTGCCGCCACCGCCCGCTCTACTCGCACCTATTGGTCGACTTCCTTGCAACTCATGCCTCCCCGCTAACTTGGGTAAATCATCTCAAGTCTATGAGCTGCCTCACGCTTCAGCAATTGGTTCACAATGGATGACAAAAAGGATTCCAAAGAAGAAAAGGAAGTAGATGCAACAATACTCAAGGTTCTATCTTATATTGCGCAGAGGAAACGAATAAGGAAGATCCTTTGGCAACAAGAATGGTCTGAAATTCTGCCCGCCTACCTCGGAAGGCTCTCGTGCACCTGATCCTGCTCCCGCCTCCTGCCACGTCAAGGCTTTCTGCTCCTACTCTGGTACCTCAAGGCTCTCCGCCTCCGGCCCTACTCCTGCTACCTCAAGGCTCTCCCGCCTCCTGCTACCTCAAGGCTCTCCGCCTCCTGCCTCGCACTACCTCAAGGCTCTCCTGCCTCCAGCTCACCAAGAAGGCTCTCCTGCTCCAGCTCCTACTCCTGCTACCGAAGAATGCTCTCCTACTCCTGCTCCTGCTCCAGCTCCGGCTCCTGATGACCCTCTTCACAATCTTGTTACATCAGCTCCTTCAAACACCAATGAAAAAGAGGTAGAGTGTTAAACATTCCTTTTATTGTCATTGATTCCATTTGATTGTTGTATTCTAGTTGAACAATACATTTTTCTTCAGGTGTGCGAACCAACTATAAATAATCGTTTTGCCTAGGCTTTGTGCTCAGGTCTTCACAATTGCTGACCAAGATGAAATTGTACCGGAGTCAGAAGACTCCCAATACTCTTGTACCGGGTTGCAGAATGAGATACAGGTACCAGCAATTCGTTTCCAGAGTAGAACATCGTACTTGTGTCGTGACATTGAAGACTGCGACTTCCATACGATTGAATCTCCGATTGGATTAATGGCTTGGATCAATGCGGGATTCCTACAACCAAAACGGAGAGTTCTACGGCCTCGACATCACGCAATGCATGAGTCGTGCTATGCATAAAACGAACCCAACACTCCCTACGCATGCTTTTGTTTGTAATTTTCAATGTAATCCTTGATTCATGTCACAATACCGATGTTTGATGAGAGGAAGGGATGTGTTGATCTCCAATGTGGGCATTATCGAGGAGTTTGCAACGTGACGTGCTCATAATCTTGTAGTAGGCGAACGAATCGAGAAGGAAGGGATGTGTTGATCTCCAATGTGGGCATGATCGAGGAGTATGCAACGTGACGTGCGGCGATCATGTAGTACTAAGCGAACGAATCGACGAAGGAAGGGCTGTGTTGATCTCCAATGTGGCCATGATCGAGTAGTATGCAACGTGACGTGCTCATGATCATGTAGTACTAGGCGAACGAATCGACGAAGGAAGGGATGTGTTGATCTCCAATGTGGGCATGATCGAGGAGTATGCAACGTGACGTGCTCATGATCATGTAGTACTAGGCGAACGAATCGATGAAGGAAGGGATGTGTTGATCTCCAATGTGGGCATGATCGAGGAGTTTGCAACATGACGTGCTCATAATCTTGTAGTACTAAGCCAATCGAATCGACGAAGGAAGGGTTGTGTTGATCTCCAATGTGGGCATGATCGAGGAGTATGCAACGTGACGTGCTTATAATCTTGTAGTACTAAGCTAATCGAATCGACGAAGGAAGGGTTGTGTTGATCTCCAATGTAGGCATGATCGAGGAGTATGCAACGTGACGTGCTCATGATCATGTAGTACTAGGCGAATCGAATCGACGAAGGAAGGGATGTGTTGATCAATATAAGGGGAGCAGTACATAAACGAAATGAGTAGTTCCTAATCAAGGAATATCCAATCTAGTAGTATCTTGATTAGAGGAACATCCTTTGCCTCAGTATATAGCGCTGACCAGCCCTAAGAACAAACCGGCGCGCGATTCAAATATTCGGAATTTCGGACGCCCGGGCAAAGTGATGTTAAATGTCCTTTTGCTTCCTTCCCAATGCACCCTGCTTCAGTCACCACCATGATGAAAGGTATATTGGTAATCGGACAAGGCCTCCACCGAATTGGATAAATTACCCCGCCCCCCTCTCCTCCCTTCTACCCTCTCCTCGCCATCTCAAATCTTTCCGCCCCCATTTCACCTTCCCTCCTCGCCGCAGCCTAATCTTCACCTCCTCTCCATCGCCTCTCAAATCTACCGCTCATAGCTTCAGCCCCTTTCCCATCTGCCTCAGAGTAGCAGCGGTGACGACACAATGGCACCGTGGAGGGAAGGTCGTCAAGGAAATATCCGAGAACAAGGTACAATGTTTTCCTCCACTTCCCGGTGGATTCGTGCTTGCGTGTTTTCCCATGTGGCGGATCCCATGTGTGCACTAGTTTTTTTTGATCAGGTAGACCCCTTGTCTACACTAGTTCTTTTTAGGATCTTGTTTTCACTAGGAACATCCTTTCAAGATCTTGTTCAGCTAGGAACATCCTACTGGTTCTTATAGAAGTTTTAGATCAGCGGATCCCATGTCTACACTACTTCTTCTCGTGATCTTGTTTTGACTAGGAATATCTTTTCGGATCTTGTATCAGCTAGGAACATCCTAACGGGTTCTTATAGAAGTGTTTAGATCTAGTTTTATTTACGTGGTAGGCCAACCTTACGAAGTTTCTCCGCTTTCCTAGCAGTAAGACGCGGGCGATTACGAGCGAGAGGACATGAATGTTTTGAAGAATCACAATTTCTTCTCTAGTCTTGGCATCGAGAAAATAAAAGCACTTTACCCACTGACCACCAAGCGAAAGGGTACCAACGATACAACAATACATGATTCGGATCCGAGTACAACCCTTCGATGAACATGAATCGACCAGAGACATGTCAACAAGAGGTAGTCTTATCATGAACTCATTTCATGTACTAGTTATGGATTGCTTCGATCTTCTCTTCTTTGTTGAATTTTGTGTAATCGGGTCACTCATAGCCACACCGCTGGAGGAACAGGGACCAAGAGAATTCGGGCACCGGATGACCCTACCGAATGCCTCCTAGACTGACTAGGACCAAGGCAAGGAATTGGCTTTGATGGGAGTGGGACAACTCTTGATACACAAGAATTGCCCATCAAGGCCAAGCAACAGAACCCACGATGAGAACATCATTGACATGACGATCGCAGAAGGCAAGTCATTTGATCTCATATTCGAATGTCCTAATTACCAACCGAATAATTATTAACTTGTATGGTGTAACAAACTTGTTAGGTGATGCACGCCTTCCAGAGCACAACAGGGACCGTGGGATTCAAGAAGATTGGGAGATCCGGACCGAATTAGCCGAGGTTTAAATGGCAAGATCCCTATACACATTCAAGAAGGGCTCAAACGCCCGGAGGCACCAATGCAAGCCGCAAAGTTTGCATCAAGGTGGGATCATAGTGCGTGCACATACCGATCCTTCCTAGCTGGAAGGACTACAGACAAAGAAGAACCAGAAGAAGATGGTGAAAAGATCAAGACCATCTCGAACTACATGGGCAAACTAGCGGTGTGCATATGTCCACCATCTACTACCATAGTTCTTTGCATCCATTCTTGTCATCCATTTTTCTGATAATTGTCTTGTGCTAGGGGTAATTCGACATTGACACCACCAGTGAGCCTGTAAGGGTGGCATGCACTGACATGCTGAAGTCGATATAGAGACAGGCGAGGTATCACCTGAAGCAAAAGTACTTCAATGATGTTCCAGCAAATGCAGTCCCATCTAAATCTCATGTGCCCAATCTGACCGACGCCCAATGGAAGGCACTGGTTAACATGTGGTCTTCCCCTGAGCACAGGGTATGATAGAACTTCAACTTGCCACTACCACATTTTCATGTACTTATATATTGTTCTTAATCTTATTTCTTACACGAGTTCTTATTATTGTAAAGGCGAGGTGTAGTACAAACAGTAATCGAGGAAAGGTCAAGTACCATCGGTATACGGGATCTCGAAGCTACATTGTACAAGCTAATCTTGTGGTAAGCAGATGAACAAGTCATATTTTTGCTCTGTAGTTCATTTCATGAACCATTTTACAATGCTAGCACTTTGATAATTATGCCTATTTTCAAACACATTTAGAGGCGTATATACTCAAGGAGAAGGGCTAAGTCCACTTGATTATTTCAAGTCCTTCCAGAAGAATGGCTTCACCACTCCAAAGACAGTGCCCATTGTAAGTACTTGTCTGCTTTTGCATTTTTCTATGCAACAATACTAGAAACATGAGTGACTATTTTATTTTAAACCTTTCATTTTATTTCCTTTTTTAGGCTCACATGGAACAAATTGTCGCTAAAAGTTGTCCAATCTAGGACTTTTCGGGAGGTTGCTGGCATTTCAGGTTCAGGAAATACGAGCTGGACTTAACAATGAGAAGCAAGGGGGGCACAACTACGGCAGAAGATTGTTGAACAGGAGGCCGAGATGAGTGAACTAAGATTGAAGGCTCAAGAACAGGAGACAACATTGAAGTCTCAAACAGAAGCGCTTGAAGCTTTGAAGAAGAGCACAACTGATATGCATAATCTGATCCAAGGCTTGATAAATTTCAGCCGTGTTTATCCTCCTCTCAATCAAGTGTGGTCCCGTGAACTTGTGTTGGCGATGACTTGTTGTATGTTCATTCGATTCAATGCTAACTTGATGTATATTGCACAATTGTACTGGTTGAACTATTCCCTGAATGTGGTGTGAATTATATGGAAGTGGGAAATGTTTTGTTTTGTTGTCTGATTATGTGTCAAGCGATCGCCAGCAGCCGTAATTAACAAGATACATCTCGAAATGCAATATGGGTTGATCTAAAAAAAAGCAATATGGACAGAGGCCCTGTGGATAATGCCCAAAATCAAATGTCCAAGCATAATGCAATATGGGCCAAGTTCGTTAGATTGCTAGGGCCCAAAATAAAATAGCCCAATATACTGTGCAACAAACATTTCGGGAATGGCCAAAAAAAATAACACAAAAACCTGAAATGGGCTAAAATTGGCCCAACAATATTAGGCGCACAAAGGCTCTTACATGGACCGGGCCTCAATTTGTGACGAACCGAAATCGTCATCACCCCCTGCCATGTCGGAGCCACGATGGATCTCGGTCCGACGTGGCATGTACCTTATGACACCTTTGTGTTATGAATTTATACGCGTCATTAAACTCATGACGTCGGGAAATAAGGTCTCGTCATTAATCATGGTTTGTGACGCCGACACGACGGAGCGTTTCAGAATCAACCAGCCATTAATCGCGGTTTATGACGAGAAACGACCTTTTTTTGCGTCACTAGTCGGCGTTTTTCTTGTAGTGCTCAGACGATTTGAGCTTCGAGAACATCTCCTCAACAGTCAAAGTCTCATATCCACAACACTCTTTAATATCATCGACCTTGGCACTCCACACGGTACGATCTAGCGAGTGTAAGAGCTTCACAACACTATCATGATCATCATACGGGAGCACTGTCACATTGGCCATCATGTTGTTCACAATCATGGTGAATCACTGGGACATCGTGTCAATCGCCGGGGTGATGAGTGAAGTTCTCATAATCTCTCCGGTATGTCGCAAACAAGCGAGCCTTCACCTCACTGTTCCCAGCATGAGTAACTTTCAACTTATCCCAAATTTTGCAAGCCAAATCCTCTCCAAACACCCAATTGAATTCAGATGCACATAGAGCACGAAAAACAAGTAGTCAACCGCCTTGTTGTTGGCATCGAACATATCCCTCAAACCTGAGGCAAGGAAGTTCTCGGGGTGGACATAGGAGTCGTCACGTCCCAAAGCAACTGTCCTTTGCCGCGAAGAAACGCAACCATCCGGGTCTGCCACATATGATAGTTCTTCCCATCGAAGTGCGGAGGACCCGAACCCCTATCCTGGTACGCCATCTTTGGATCTTAGACCGGTTAGAGTCACAAAGACTCGTATCCTGCTCTGATACCACTTGAAGGACCAATTGGGTGACCAGAGAGGGGGGGTGAATTGGAAGCAATAAGAATTATCCTATGAGAACTTTTTCCTATGTCCCGAATTCACTACCGAAAAAGATCCCGCACACAACTTGCCAAGATCACGTAGTCATTGAGAGTATTACTTATCCTAGGAGCAAGTTCTCCACCACAACCAAAAACTCGAAACCGCAGCGGAAAAACTACTCGGCTTGCTGCCAGACCACCACCGGTCAGACCGGTTCCGTACACCGATCAGACCGGTTGCTGCAGCTGCCGCGCAACAACCGTTCCAGAAAGCCTCAAGGAAGCATCTAGGCTCTGGAACAAAATCAATTCAAAACCAAAGAAGCGAGGGGCACGAGAAGCTTCATAAAACGAGGCAAACCAACTTGAATCTTGGCAAGAACTAACCCTGTGCTACTTAAATCAAAACCCCACACAACCAAACGTTCACCCGAGGTAAACCCACACAAGACCTAGCACCGGTCTCACGGTTGCGGCACCATCGGCCGGTCGATCCGGGCAGCTCGGGATGAACTCCACCCGTAGGTCAACTCCAAGAATCAAATCCACCAATCTCCCAATTCGCTCCACGGATTCAAAAGAAACTTTGGGGAAGGTAGGAACACCTCATGGGTGAACTCTAGCTCGAATCTCAAGCCCCAAAACTCTCTCAGAAAGAAGGAATCACAAATTTCGTGCCTCTACCGCAAGA
The DNA here is from genome assembly GCA_022644695.1 of Cenchrus purpureus. Classification (NCBI taxonomy): domain Eukaryota; kingdom Viridiplantae; phylum Streptophyta; class Magnoliopsida; order Poales; family Poaceae; genus Cenchrus; species Cenchrus purpureus. Next base: position 68,526,135 of record CP053455.1, read on the forward strand.
ACACGAAGAACTCCGAAAACCACCAAAATCGAAGGGCTTTCCACAGGATTGGAGGGGCAAGATCACGAAGAAAAGAGGCACACCAACCTCATCTGTGATTCCCACTACATATCCCACAAAGAAACTCCTCCAACACCTCCCTACGAAAATTCCAAGAAAAGGCTATGAAAATCCACAAAAATAGCCACGTGATTCACAAGAAAATCACAAGGGAACAAAGAGGATGAACTCCAAACCTTCCATACTTCATGAGGAAAGAGTCTTTACAAAAAGGCTAGCAACCTCCCATCATCCTACCCACTTGAGATTTGTAATACAACACTAGCTAGCCTATGGAAAACTAACAGAAGGGGGAGAACAAAGACTCTAAATAATTAAAGTTCCAAGAGTTGGCTGCCATCCACCTCTCCAAAAACAATATATAGGCGGAGGCAAAAGATTAAACTACCCCTAGTACATGAAAGTAAGATACACACTCACGAAGGACATTTTTGGTAATCATGTCGAATCTCCATCGGATAGATGCGCTTCGACCGCAAGCCCTCTTAGCCTCCACACAAACCTTGCGATCATGCCGCGTGTCCTCCGCTTCGAAGCTTCCCGACGCTCATGGCCGCCACCGGTTAGACCGGTCCAGTGCAGTCGTCGACACGCCGAGCCTTCGGTCTTGGTTTTGAGGATCAACCAATTCACCCAGTGGTTTTGTGGCCAAACCACTGCAAAACCCCGCGGACTAGGTGCGACCTCCACGCCAATCTCCACTCTTGACTTGGACGCCACGGTCATCCCAGCTCGATCTTGGGTTTGAGGATCAACCAAGGAACCCAGTGGTTTTGTGGTCAAACACTTGCAAACCCCGTGTGTATACTTCGGTTATTAGCCACTACCCTGTTCTGGCTTCATGTTCCCGACTTCGTCTTGCTTTTCTTGCCACCATGCGGCCCGCACTTGATCCTGTCGACCACCGGGTCCCTCGAACCAAGCCTACTTGTCTCTCCACACCTTGGAGGCCACACATGCATAGACCTTTTGCGCTTGTTCTTCACCTGCACCAACGCAAATCAAAGCCGCAACCTGCACCTACAATACTAGGCAAAGAGTTAGTCCACACCACGTTGTCAATCACTTATCATTAAGGAGCGACCATCGATCGGTATTGGACGCACACAAGTCCTCAGAAACACCACCTGGGACTAAAGCCTCTTTAGTCCTGGATGGTATTACCAACCGAGACTAAAAGGGTGGGGCATTCACGGCCATTTGACGCCATGTCGACAAAAATCCTTTAATCCCGGTTTCAAATTTCAACCGGGACTAAAGGCCCATACCAAAGGTTGGTTCTCTACTAGTGATGTAATATAACTTCAAGTTCGTTCTTGTAGACTTTGAAGACTGAAGTAGTATTGGATACAATCATGCACCATGCTGGAACCGTCTCCATTCAATTCTCTCAATAAAATGAAATAACTAATCTGACATATTATGAGCGAAATTTTATTTATTCCATAGATAAAACATAGAAATTTTTAGGAATAGTAACACTAAATAGTAACACCACCTTTACAAACGTCAAACGTGCATGGGTGCCTATCGACCAAAGCAATTTTTGTTTTTGAGAATATCTACCAAAGCAATTTAATTACCTGCTGAACACTTTGGTTGTGCCTCCAGCTACAGGGTGCGTATGGATGCAATCAGCCCAAGGTCAATCTAGGTTCCTAGCAGACCGGATGCACTGCCACACCACACTGTTGCACTTGAATAATGGGTTAGAATTGTGGACATGGCATATAACTTCAATTTTCATAACACTGATGACATCATCAGCTGGAAATGGGGTACCACGAAATGTGTGACCTGACTAGTGGGGACTACTGAAATGCATTATTCCAACATATATGGAAAGCCAAGATACCATATAAAATCAAGATTTTCATGTGGTTACTCGAGAACATTGCTGTCCTAAAACAAGATAACATGATCAAATCTATACTATAAGAGTTGAGCAAATTGAAAACAATTCTCACCAAGAGTTTAGTCTACCCACCTCTCACAGAGTGGCCCACATGTCATGTGCGGCCCACCTGTCAATCGTCATATATGGAAGGAAAACGACGACGAAACCTTAAATATGTAAGGGAGGGGTGTCTCTCCCCCCCTTTCGTCGTCGTTCCCCCAAAATTTTTTCACCCAAAATGTACCCACCTTGTGGGCCAGTGTTCACATCAGCTAGCGCCAATCACAATCACGCCCAAATTTATTTTCCCTTTATTTCTCCTTTCCAAACAGAACCAAACCGTGTGTGTTTGTTTCCTTTCATTCACACAAAACCTTCCTTCCCTCATTCCTTCCCTAATTTAAATTAAATCCCGCCCACCAATCACGGTCACGCCCAAATTTATTTCCCATTGTTTCTCCTTTCCAAATAGAACCAAACTGTGTATGTTTCCTTTCATTCACGGAAACCTTCCTTCCTCATTCCTTCCTAATTTAAATTAAATCCGCCCACCAATCACGATCACGCCCAAATTTATTTCCCCTTTGTTCCTCCTTTCCAAATAGAACCAAACCGTGTGTGTATGTTTCCTTTTATTCACAGGAGACCTTCCTTCCCTCATTCCTTCCCTAATTTAAATTAAATCCCGCCCACCAATCACGGTCACGCCCAAATTTATTTCCCATTGTTTCTCCTTTCCAAATAGAACCAAACTGTGTGTATGTTTCCTTTCATTCACGGGAAACCTTCCTTCCCTCATTCCTTCCCTAATTTAAATTAAATCCGCCCACCAATCACGATCACGCCCAAATTTATTTCCCCTTTGTTTCTCCTTTCCAAATAGAACCAAATCGTGTGTGTATGTTTCCTTTCATTCACAGGAGACCTTCCTTCCCTCATTCCTTACCTAATAAATGTCATACAAATGTTTTTGTTTCCTTTTAAAATTGTTTGCATGATGTGACAAGTTTTGGCATGGGTGATTTTATTGCTACGATTTCGGGATGGCCCTGATTGATTGCCGCAATGTTGCCTTAATTTCTCACAAGCCCAACAATTCGTTATAGTCGCCCCATTGTTGCTTGCTTCTCTGTTTCCTGCTGCTTGTGCAGCAGTGCCGCTCCTCAATAGACATCAACGTGAGCCGCCAGCTCTCCAGTTAATCCCCGGATGATAATTTTCTTCCGGGGAGCTTTCACAGGGGTGCGGGCACGCGGCGGTGAGGCTGTCAACTGCACGTCGGCAAGGTTATCATCCGGTGAGGTCTCCACATATCGTGCATTAGGGCGGCGATGACGGGGCTGTGCACTACTCTGTCAATCGTCCATCTCTCGATCGGTTTGTTCGCTTTGTTGCCCTTGATCAGGAATGTGATATGTACCCATCTCCCATCTCTAACTCCCTGATTCAACGCTAAGACAGTGGCGAGGGCCTATATCTGGTTTTTGCAATGAGCCAACGCATCCCCTTCGGTGATATTACAAACATAGGATCTCATCGTGCCTCTTGTGGCTCGAAGAGGACAAATGATCAATTGAGCAATACTTCTGAAGGCGGTGAGTTCCTTCTTTGATGAATCCGTAGGGTTTTAACCTCCTTTTGTTATACCAATGCATTTCCATTTTTTTTGTTTGAACCTGTTACAGTCAACAAGAAACGTCGTGAGAGCTATGCAAGTTTACCAGTTGAAGTCAAGGACCGAGGAGGAATGCAAAGCGAGACAAGATTACCAAAAGAAGGTTGAGAAAGAGGCGCTCATGGCAGGTGCAGCTCAAGAACGTCCAAGAGGTCACACCGGTTTGTCAAAGGGGCCGGTAACCTGGTAGCGATGGCGTAACATACACAAGAGTTCACACCGTAATCCGTGTTGATTAATCCAACACCTAAATCAGGTTTTACAACATTCTGAGCTTGATTTTTGTTATTTTGTGGTATAATTGTTTTTATTTTGTATTTTGCCCCGATTATATGTCTAGGGCGCCCCATTATTTTGGTTCTTTTTGGTGCACAAGAATTTGCATCTTATACCGGCCTATCTAATGATAGAATTGATTTGAGTACACCTACATCGCGTGTTTCTTCTCGAATTAATTCAATATAGTAGCTGTACATTTTTGACGTTGACATTAACATTTTCATGCGCGGTTTTCCACGTTATGGATCTATTGGTCGTCAAGGGTTTGCATCTTATACCTTTGGGTATGGAATTGATTTTAGTACAGACATCGTGTATGTTTCTTTTGCAATGGAAAAACAATGTAGTACCTTGATTCTTTTTTACGCACTGACATGTAAATTTTCGTGATGATATGTGAAGCGATTTCCCACGATCATGGATCTGTTAGTGGTCAACAAGGGTTTGTCTCATATTCTGGTGAGTTAATTATTTTACTTATAGTGTGTTGATAATTATTACTAATTAAATAATCAACACAGATTTTTTTTACAAAAATCAAGGGATGGAATTATTACTTATAGCGTGTTTATTTGTCTAGCAATGTTAAAGGATGGAATTGATGACTATGACAATCAAGACGAGTGGCTTCATTGGAATAATAATTTTTCACGCGACCGAATTGTAAACATAGATGTTGTTGGTGATGAATCCACCTTGTTGGAAATTCCATTATCTAAAACAGGTAAGTATCTATATCACTGATGCTGTTGGTGATGAATCCACCTTGCTGGAAATTCCATTGTCTAAACGTACATATTTTTTCATGATTAGTAGGCGGCCTTGGTTAGACGTAGAGTTGTGGTTTTCAGTAACTAATTTAGTTTGCTCTTTTAATTTGTCAGCCATATTAGAGGGAGGAATTGATCATGATGACAATCAAGACGAGTGGCTCCATCAGAACAATAATTTTGCATGCGATAGAATTGTAAATATAGACAATGTTGGTGATGATGAGCCCAACTGTGTGGATATTCCGTTTTCTCAAACAGGTAAATATCCACATGAGTAATGCGGAGTACAACTGTAGATTAAATTGATTTTTTATTTAATTGGTTAAAGGACGTGTCAATTTTTTAGCTGGATTAGTAGGTCCAAGGCGTCTCATTATGACTAAAGAACGTCATCAAGAAAAGGACCGTGAGAAAAAAAGAGGAAATACAATCTGTTACCACTAGACGAAAGAGCCGCAAAGTCTGCCATACGGTGTGAAGATCGGCGTCGTCAAAAACAACAGTGTGAAAATGGTGACCTTCAGACAGCTGGTACGTATGTTACAACATACTGTCATGGCAATTTGTTATATCCTTTAACCATGATGTTACCAAGGGGATTTACAGTATAGAATAAATTTTTTGGGTTCCTATGCTACAGACGGATGGAAGTCCGTAGCCTTGATATGTAAATGTTTGTTGTTGCAGGAAATCATGATGAGGCAAACCCATCCTTTATATGGGTACCAGATAATCCTGATCATGGTGTCGAAGGTATATTGCTTGGTTTTGCAGATAGCATGGCTTATGTTTTAATCTAATATAACTAAATATATTGCCTTGTGAATAATGTCCTAGAAAATGATTTAGATCGTGTGGCTCCTCCTGATATTGTTGATATTTATGAAGATGATGAAGCGAGAGTATATTATCAAGAAGGTATTTTAGTATTATAAAAGTATTATACAAGCCTGCACAAAGTTTATGCATACCTGTTTAATTTATTGATTTATACTTGTCAGGTACCCATTATGATTATATCAGAGATCCTGAGTTTGCTTCCAACCTACGGATCCATTTGATACAAGGTACAAGGACCTCCCTAAGAAACATCATGTTTTGAAGAAGGTCAAGACGTGTGAGTTTTGTCATGAAAAGATTTCGGTGAAGATCCATTTTTACATTGCAGGAAGGGAAAGGCGCACATATATATTCCAGAAGTGCCATGCGAGCTACGCCGGTTGTTTGTGAGCCAGACGGATAAGGATGCAAAATATTTCGTGAAACATATACGATTTCAACTCACACTTCTCCTTTACTAGCTTCCAGGTGTCTATTGATAAGCGTTTGGCAAACCCAAGGATCCGTGTATGTCTTTAAGGCACATGGGCAGCTTTACCATAAACTGGATCCACTCAAACTGAGTGGTGAGGGACCACGACATATGCAATTGTACTTTTATGATACCAATGATAGTGTTGCCCATCATTTAAAGAGGTCACCTGGGCTTGATGAGAATTTGATACGCTTGGTAAGAGGAATCCTCAAACGATTGAATCCGTACGTGCAAGTGTTCACTAGTCTGGGTAATGTCCAGAATATTGAGGAGTACACTATTGAGCTCAACACCAGCATTGATGTCGATCAGAGAAGGTACAATGCACCCGCAATGGACCAGGTTGCAGCTATCTGGTTAGATGGGAATGATCCACAAAAAAGATTTGACCGTAGCATTGTTATATATGGCAAATCAATGGATCCACACTATATTCGGGCATATCATGGTTGTTATGTTCCATTGGCATATCCCTTGTTTTTTTGTGGTGGTGAGACTGGTTGGGAAGACAAGCAGATAGAGTACAGAGTACCACCACCCTCAAAGCCGAAGAGGAAGTATACAAAGCGCAAGAGAAAAGGTAGGTGTACTTGTGTGTGTTCATATATAATTAAAGATGCATGCTGAACATGTAGTGATATTCTTTTATTTTGAAATTATGGTTGCAGGTGAGGAGGAAAAGCATACTGTAGACGACCATGTTGACGCAAATAAAGGTATACTTATTTAATTCTGCATGATTTTTATTTTGGGCGTATTCAAACCATAATTAGCAATTCTCTGCATATCATTTTAGATAACGATCGAGAACCTATGCTTGGCGACGATAATGTTAATGCAAATAGAGGTACAATTAATCTTAACCCATCTAGAATTTTCCATCAGCATGCACAACATAGCGTCAACGATCACTCATATTTGAAATTTCTTGTACATTCTGACAATGACAGTGATCAAGATGAAAATGTGTATGGTGATGTCGAAGGTTTAGGTAAAGAATTCGTATCTTGATTATATGATGAGAGTGTGAAAGAAAATAATATTTAATTTAAATATTATAACTGCTAACCATAACATTGTTGGATCACGGCGATGGGTCAGTGCCAGGGAATACAAATGTTACAAGCTTCAGATACGGGATGGGGAATTTAATGTGTTGTTTCATGCTGGCCGGCTATTCTAGCAACTGCTTGTGGATTGGTATGTTAAGGTGGAATCTATGCGATTAGACTGGTACTCGAAACCGGCGCACCAAGCCATAATTCGTGTAGATCTGTATCAGCTATGTAGTTATTACTTTTTTAAAATTAAGTAATATAATATAGTAAGTATGGATTGTAAAATATATTGTCTTGAGGGACTTCTTGACACTCTTGTCACTGGTGAGGTGATGCTTCCAAAGCGTGGCTTAGGATTGTCCTAAGTAAACACTTCTCGTAGTGATCGTGATGTTCAGTCTCGCTTCATGGATGCAATGAGTTTGGTACAACGCTATGGCAAACCTAATTATTTTGTGACTATGACATGCAATCCTTATTGGGATGAGATCACTGCAGAGTTGTTGCCTGGGCAAACGCCACAAGACCGTCCTGATGTGGTGGCACGTGTGTACCATGCTAAGCTATTGGATATGCATAATTTCTTGATGAAAAAGGGATATCTGGGTAATGTTGCTACATGGGCGCACGTGACAGAGTTTCGGAAGAGGGGTCTACCACATGAACACTTTCTGTTGGTTATGGAGACTAGGAGCAAGCTAAAGAGTCCTGATGATTATGATAAGTATATATCAGCAGAGATCCCTGATCCCAATAAATATCCGCGGTTGCATCATATTGTTATTAAGCACTTGATGTATGGACCTTGTGGTGTCCTCAACAGAGAGTGCCCATGCATGGTTGATGGTGCGTGTTGTTTCCGCTATCCTCGGCAATTTAGTGAGACAACACAACAAGGGAAGGACACGTACCCAATCTATAGAAGAAGGAACGACGGGCAGAAAGTAATGATCAGACAAGCAGAATTGGATAACAGGTGGGTGGTCCCTTATAATCCAGTCCTTCTTATGAGGTATAACTGCCATATCAATGTTGAGGTCTGTAGCAGCATCAAGTCAATAAAATATCTATATAAGTACATATATAAGGGTCATGATCGAACTTCATTCTCTGTTGATGCGAAGGGAAATGAGCCCAGGGTAATCAATGAGATCAAGCAATATCGTGATGCAAGAATGATTAGAAGTTGTGTACAGTTGTATGGATTTAAATAGTTCTCTATGTGGCCGCCTGTTCTGCAGATGCAGGTTCACCTGCCTGGTATGCACATGGTCGCATACAATGCCAAAGGTGATCTCCAGGATGTTGTCGCCCAGGAAAAATCTCATAAGTCTATGCTAACAGAATATTTCAAGATGAATGCACAAAGTGCCAAGGCACGTCGATTTTTATACAAAGAGTTTCCCGAACATTACATGTGGAACAAGTCTACAAAGGTATGGAAGCCTAGAGTTGCCAAAAATAGGCTACAGATTGGTAGATTGGTCTATGTTAGTCCAAGAGAAGGTGACAGATTCTACCTTCGAGTTTGCCTTAACCATACCAGGGGATCAAAATCATTCGAGGACCTCCGAACATGGCGAGGTGTTACATATGTGGACTTCCGGGCAGCGGCTCAAGCCATGGGTTTCATGGCCACTGATAAATCATTGGATGACTGTCTCACTGATTGTGCCATGGTTAGATTTCCATGTTCCCTTCGCAGGTTGTTCGCAACTATAATGGTTTTCTGCGAGTGTGCAGACATAAGACAACTATGGGACAAACATTATGAATCAATGGCTGAGGATTTCCAACAGCACAATGGTAGTAAAAGTAACATTGAACAGTTGGTCCTCCAAGATATAGCGCGTCATGTAAGGTCAATGGGGAAGAAGATTGAAAAATATGAACTTCCAGACTTGATTGTGACAGGTCAGTTGTTTTGGTTAATGAATTAATTAATAATTTACTCCTCATGTTCTTTTTTTAATTTATTGAACATGCTGCCGGCTGGTTGTGCTAAAGCTTTAAACAGCATGTGCGGTTCTATATGTGTAGTGACTAAATCATTATTGTATAAATTCATAATTAAATAGTGCTAAAGCTTCAATTATCCTGTTGAATATTAATACTGCCCAAGTTGTTTGGGACTAAAAGGCTCCATTGTTGTTGTATTAGTACTTTACACCATCCACGAATCTTTATATGGTGCATTTGTTCATGCTTTATTGATTCCAAACAATAAGTGAGATTTAATGCAAAAAAGCACAATGAGTTTGCTACTGCCACCATTGTATTCCAAATCTCATGCCTCATTTATAGATAGAGATAACACAATTTTAATAATTAAAAATGTAATTTGTTGTGTTATCATAGTTAAAATTATTTACATTTTAACTAATTCAATGGTTTGTGCAAATGAAAGCGTATAAGGGATCGCTATAGAGAATTGACAGAAGAGCAAAATCTTGGTTATGAGGAGGGACACTTGGCAGTCATTGATACACTAAATGCAGAGCAGAGTGCTGCCTTCAATGAGATATTGCATCATGTCATTAAGGGTAAGGGTCGGGTCTTTTTTGTTGATGGTCCTAGTGGAACTGGAAAGACATATCTATATAAAGCCTTGCTTGCAAAGGTACAATCCATGGATCTTATAGCTATTGCTACAGCAACATCTGGTATAGCCACGTCCATCATGCCTGGTGGACGCACAACGCACTCTAGATTTAAAATACCAATCAAGATGGACGATACCCATTTGTGTGGTTTCTCAAAGCAGAGTGGGACAACCGAACTGCTTAAGAGAGCATCTCTTATTATTTGGGATCAGGTATCGATGACCAAGCGACAATGTGTTGAGATACTAGATAGGTCATTACATGATATAATGGACTGTACTTTGCCTTTTGGGGGGAAGGTCATGTTGTTTGGGGGCGACTTTAGGCAGGTCCTTCCCGTCGTTGCTCGGGGTACAAGAGCACAGATAACTGATGCTACTTTGCTCCGATCGTACATATGGCAAAGTGTTCGGCGCATTCATTTGACCTAGAACATGAGAGCGCAGTCTGACTCGTGGTTTGCAGCATATTTGTTGAGAATTGGTAATGGTACTGAGGAAACAATAGCCGATGACTATGTTCTTCTCCCTGATGATATCCTTATCGACAACCCTTCTGAGGAGATTTGTATTGATATGCTTATCGAGCGTGTGTTCCTAACCTACAAGACAATTTTAGATCAGTGGCATACATGCGCGAACGTGCTATCCTTTCAACTAGGAATGAGCATGTCGATGCTGTCAATGCACTTATGATTGATAGATTTCCGGGTGATAAACATGTGTATTACAGCTTTGATGAGGTAGAAGATGACACACGGAATAATTATCCCTTAGATTTTCTCAATTCTTTAACACCTAATAGGTTACTTGCTCATGAGCTTACCATTAAAAAGAATTGTCCTATCATCTTGCTACGGAATCTAGACCCTCACAATGGATTGTGCAATGGCACCCGTTTGATCGTCAGAGGACTCATGAGGAATTGTATTGATGCTGAGATTGTTAACGGGCAACATGCTGGAACAAGGGTCTTCGTACCACGGATACCAATGTCGCCATCGAGGATCCGACGCCTTTCAAGTTGAAGCGCAAACAGTTTCCCATCCGATTGAGCTTTGCCATGACCATTAACAAAGCACAGGGGCAGACGATCCCAAATGTAGGTGTATACCTCCCAGAGCCTGTGTTTGCACATGGACAGCTATATGTGGCACTATCTAGAGGTATCTCTCGTGCAACTACGTGGGTTCTTGCTACAAAGAACAAAAATATAGATCCCACCAGAAAAGGCACAAAGAACATTGTGTATAGAGATGTCTTGGAAGCATGAGGTACATTGTATTATTTGAGCATTATTATGTATCAAATATCTTAGTTTTTTCAATGCAAATTATTATAATTTAATTTAATCCGTTAACTGCTATGCAGGGTAGACGAGTGGAAAGGGCACAAAGAATGTTAGATTGATGTCATTTGTATGAAGGATATATATTTATTGAAGTGCGTTATTTTAATTGATAATTATTACTGATAAAAAATGTTGTGTTTTTTTTGCACGGGACATTGTAATATAAACTGACACCTCATTTATTTAGAAAAAAATTCTGATCCAAGACTTGATGAATTTCGGCTTTCAAGCAAGAAAGGAAAATAACCAATCTGGTCTGATTAGTTTATTTTGTCTCTCATCTTTCCATGCAGGACACACGCATGCTTTTAGCATCTATTTAATTTCATGTCGCCCCATCGTGTCCCTGGTGTGCCTTGCATTCCTCCTGGCCGATACGACCTCCCTACCGTTCTCGTAATAAATTATGAATTCGAGATTAGTAATCATTATTATTATGATATTAAACATATTCTATTTATTTACAATCTTTTATATCCTTCCACTAGTTAAAAGGAAATGGAGGCAATCCAACTTGCGTGTTTTGTTCATAAAATAAACTGCAGACCACCTATTCCTTGATTTGATAAATTCAATTGGGATTCACCAGAATCGGCCGTGACCCTTTATATTTATAGGTGGAGGAGGTCTTTCCCCATTAGGTGTCGAAATCCTAACAAAAACTATGTCAAAATACAACTCTTAACTCGGACTACATTGCATCGGGATGATGACAAATTTCAAGCCCACCGGTCGACCCGGTTATCCCATGATGCGTAACTTGCCGAGGTCATAACACTCTCATCCGAAGTCTGAATCGGATGTTCCACATATGCATTTTGAATGTCTTGACAAGGGCTATCCAAGGGTGAAGTCCAAATTGCCTTTTGAGCAACTTGACTAGACCTGTCCGACTGGTGTGGTTTACAGGTCTAACCGGTCTGCTCTGACATGCCAATATTAGGTGCATACACAATCATAACACTGGCACTTACAAAGTTATAATGCATCACTGCATGCATGGCCCCAGCAGCTCCACGACACCACCTCCTTTGCCACCACAGTGCCCAATGCTCCAATGTCGTGTGGTTGTATGGAAGTCAACAATAGCATGCGGAAGTCCCGCTCAAATTCTACATGAACCCAGGCCTTTACTGTGATGGTGCTAGTTATCGGTTCTAACTTCCGCGGTGTTGTTGTTTTCCCCTTTCTTTTCCGTAGACAATGAAATAGTAAGGCTGAACAGGCTCTCCGTAGTATTGGGCGAACTGCCGTGTTTATCTTCTCTTCTTCTCCAAATCCTACCAATCCCTACAACTCCTCTCCGAACCACTCTTCTAACCTCCATCAATCATCGATCTTCATCCGATACAGTTTCTCTTGGCCTCATTTGTTGATTCAGCTGCTCCCCAATCCCATCTTTAGCGGCAAAGGCAGGTGCCCGGTGAAGTTCCCCTACTACTGCTGTGGTGGGCGGCAGGTTTCCCGGACCTTCACTGCGAGTGGCAACGACGCCCCATCTTGCAGATCTGCTTCAACCCGAGGTAATCATGGGAGATCGCGCTCTCTGCTTTTTTCCGCTATCACCAGTTCACCACCTGCTCGACGAAATGCCTAGTACCATGGTCGTCACTCCTGGGAGTGCTCCTCTGCCATCCCTAGACACATGCGAGGCCATGCGAATCCTCCATGATTCGGTCTCCTTGACCATGGAAGAGGTGCCCCCCGAACCACCAACCCCCGCCGCTAATTCTGATCAGCCCCTTACTACTCCCACAATGCCTTCTCTTGACGATTCTCCTCGCACCACGCTGCAAATTCTCACTCTGCCATCCATCCATACCATCTCACCACTATCGCCTGCTCCACTTGGTTCCAATAATCCTGCTTGAGGTACGATGCCGGCGTCAACTACCGGCTCTAGAGGCACCATGACGCTGTCACATCTAGCTGGACTGCAGAGGCTCAAAGTGAGCCTTCGCAGCTCAACCATGGCACACCTTTCACGTCAATTTTTATCTACTAAAGCATAGGCATGTTTTATTTCAGAAACTCGTAGTTGTACCATTACTAAAACTTCCATTAAGAATCACTTTAAACTCAATGATGCTTTTGTTGTACCATCTCAAGGCCAATCAGGTGGCCTCTGGCTGATGTGGTCAGATGAAGTCGAAGTCTCTGTCTTTGACTCTAATCATCACTACATATTTGCTTTGTGTACAAATAAATCTAGTAAGAAGCAATATGGTCTAGTTTGTGTGTATGGTGATCCCCATCATTGCTCTACTGATGTAATCTGGGATCAAGTCTTAAACTTTGTTAGTAAGTATGCCACTATGCCTATGTTCTGTTTGGGTGATCTCAATGAACTTATGCATCCTAATGAAAAGTTTGGTCCAAGTTCTGCTGATTGTCAGTGTATTTCAACCTTTTGTGCCTATGTTAAACAATGTGGTTTTATAGATCTTGGTTACAATGGCCTTGGTTACACTTGGACTAATAAAAGATTCTCCTCAGTTCCAACTTATGAACGTCTTGATCGTTGTTTAGGCAATGCTGAATGGTGTTTATCCTTTCCCTCTACTAATGTTTATCACCTTCCAATGATGTACAATGATCATGCCCCTATTCTCGCAGTCTTAAACTCTCAACGTCCTCATACTAACAAACCCTTTCGTTTTGAGAACTGGTGGATTATGGAACATGAATACCACAACGTCACCCAACAAAGTTGGCAACGTTCCTCTACACGTGTTTTCTCCCACAAAATCAAGTTTCTTGCAGCTGACCTAAGAAAATGGAGATAGAAGAAACCTAAAAACAGTGATATTCTAGCTGATATCGAAAACCAAATACTACAGCAACAAAATCTAGCCCCTTCCCTCCGAACCACACCCTGCAGCAACAGCTTCATGACAAACACCAAAACCTCATGGCCAAAGAATCCACCTATCATGTCCGGCACATTAAGAAAACTTGGGCACTAGCAGGTGATAGAAACACTGATTTTTTCCACAAAGCAATTATTAAACGCAACACAAAAAATAAGATCACCCATCTCCAAAACCCAGATGGCTCCCCTTCCACTACTCCTTCTCAACTTGCAGCCACCCTCACCAACTACTTTACCACTATTTTCACTTCCAATGCCCCTACCGACCCCACCTCTGCCCGGCCAACTCATACACCCCTCAACCTACAACTCACACAACCACTCAACCTACAGATTCGCCAACTACTCAACATTCACTGCCTCTAATATCCCTGCACACCCACAGTCTGCAACTCATCAGGTTCCTACCTAGACTCAGGAAGAAGAGGCGCTGCACCTAAATGCTCTGTTCAGGTATTCCTATTCTGTTCCCGATCTTATTGAAATTTATGATATCATTAAACGCATATGAAGTAATGCAGCCCCTGGTCTAGATGGTCTCAATGCACCCTTTTACAAAGCTGCCTGGCCTTGGGCTAAAAATGATATCCATAGTGTGGTAACATATTTCTATACACATGGGCATTTACCTTCTGATCTTAATCAAACCTTTATTGCTCTCATCCCTAAAAAGAATCAACCTATCATTCCTCAGTACTATAGACCTATTGACTTGTGTAATGTTATTTACAAAATTATAGCTAAGTCTTTGGCTAATAGAGTCAAAGATCATCTGCCCAACTATATTAGTCAAGCTCAATATGCTTTCGTTGCCAATAGACATATTTCTACTAATATCATTATTACTCAGGAAATCATCCATTCTTTTAATCTGAAAAATTGGAATAATCATGCTTTCATTCTCAAGATTGATCTAGCTAAAGCCTTTGATAGACTTGAATGGAGTTTTATTAATTGCAGATGCTCTTCTTAGATTGGGTTTCAATTCTAGTTTCATCAATCTTTTTCATGCTTGCATCTCCACTTATTCTTTATCCATTCTTGTCAATGATGAGCCTACTGCATACTTTCACCCTCAAAGAGGTTTGAGACAGGGTTGTCCCCTCTTTCCAGACCTCTTTGTAATTGCTATTAATGAATTGTCTTTGAGATTACAGGATGCTCTCCACAATAACAACCTTTCTGGAATCACTCTAGGAACGGGTGTGCCGCCTCTCTACTCTGTTTCATTTGCAGATGATCTTATTCTTTGTGGTAAAGCTACTTTGTTAGAGGCTCGTGCTATCAAAACCATTCTCTATGATTTTTGTCATGAATCTGGCCAGACTCCTAATTTACAAAAATCATCCATTTACTTTAGTAGGAAGTAAGACTCCTAATTTACAAAAATCATCCATTTCCTTTAGTAGGAATGTCCCAAATCAGACCAGGAACCAGATCCAAGCCATTTTTCCTGTTCCCAATCTTCAACCAAACACTATGCACCTAGGCCACCCTATGATCTTTAGCCATAGAGACAAAAACGAAGCTTATAATTTCATCTGCAATTATTTCTTTGCTAAATTCATCACTCTTAAGGCTAACAAACTTAATCATGCAGGTAGGCTATAGTACATCAAATCTATTCTAGATTCCATCCTAGTTTACTGCATGTCCACAGTCATGTTTTCCAAAACATTCATTGAAAAAAATAACACTATTATTAAAAGGTTTTGGTGGGCACGTATTTAAGAAGAACAGACAACTTCTCCAATTGTCTATCGCTCTTGGGATGACATTTGCAAATCCAAAGAGGATGGAGGCCTTGGTATAAGAGATATGGAGCTAATTAATAAAAGTTTAATTCTTCACTCTGCATGGAATGTGGCTACCAATAAAAACCCCTTACTTACTGCAATTCTCAAAGCTAAATATTATCCAGATAACTCCTTTTGGACTGCTCCCACTACTGGGCCTCGATCTGTCTATTGGTCTTCTGTCTTCCAGGTCAAACAACATCTCCATTCTAATGCGGCGCTACAAATACATGCTGGGAATTCTTCAATTTGGTCCACTCCCTAGACTGAAGATTGGCAAGATATACATGACCACCTTCTACTTCCAGTTACTAACCTTCCTTTGCCAGCAACTGTATCTGACCTTTGGTTGTAGGGAACCAAACAGTGGGATCACCAGTTACTTTCTACCACTTTCTTTGCTCATGCTGTGCAGGAAATAGAAGCAACTCCGGTGGTCCAATCTGATCACCAAGACATTCTTAGGTGGAAGCCTTCCATCAAAGGACAGTGCACAACCAAGGCAGCCTACACTCACCTTGCAGGTCTCTCTCAACACCAACTTCCTTCACAAGGTTCAAGAAGAATTACTTCACAAGCTCATTCCATCCTACAAAAGGTCTATAAAGGTAAAACAATCCGTCCTTTCCTCAAAACCTTTGCATGGGGACTTATTAGAAAAGTTATTGCCACTGCTGAGAGAGTAGGCAAGTGTTCTTCCCATATAGATCAACACTGTACCTATTGTGGAGCCATCGAAAATGATGTTCATCTATTCTTTCTTTGTGATTTATCTAGACAAGTGTGGGCCACTTCCAACCCACCTTTGCATACTCATTTGCTTAGCACACAGGAGGATGGCATTCAACACTCTCTTCCTACTCTCATAACTTTTAATCCCACAAAAGCAACTCTTTGCAATACTTTATTTCTCCTGTGGTATATTTCACTACGTGAAAAACTCACTTTGGTAACGGGTATAGATAGCCTTTAGTAACGAGGAAAGCGCCTGTTACCGATCAAGTGTTACAAATGAGCGAAGAAAGGTAACGGGCCGATGCCCGTTACTGAGAACACGTATTCGTAATGGGCATCAAACAACGACCGTTACCACAACTAGTCACCGGCCACGTGAAATGGCTATTTCTCTGGGCCCACAGGGGACTTTGGTAATGGGTATCAAAGCAGAGCCCATTACATTAGCTCAACATCGGAGACATGTGTTGTGAACCTGCATCTCCTCTGTCTCGATGAAATGAGACACGTCTATTTCATGCGCGTCTCTTGTCTCTAGACTAAAGGAGACGCATGTTGTGTACACGCGTCTCCTCTGTCGCAACTAAAGGAGACGCTTGTTGTGAACCCGCGTCTCCTCTATCTCGACGAAAG
Organism: Cenchrus purpureus; assembly: GCA_022644695.1. Lineage (NCBI taxonomy): Eukaryota > Viridiplantae > Streptophyta > Magnoliopsida > Poales > Poaceae > Cenchrus > Cenchrus purpureus. The sequence goes on from CP053455.1 coordinate 68,543,181, forward strand.
GGCTAATTTCTGGGGCCCACCGGTCAGTATTAGTAACAGGCTTTTATACTGCTGTTACATTGGTGAAATGTTTGTAACAGGCATTCTAAATGAAGCCCGTTACTCACTGATCAGTTTTTGTAACGAGCTTTAATTAACACCGTTACGGATAGAGGCCACCCTACAAAGAACCTACTTGCTTCACGCATCCTGGAACCAGCCAGGATTTGGCAGCCATCAGGGGCTGCATCCTGGAACCAGCCGTGATATGACAAAATCCATGAAATTAGATCCAAAGATCCAAATTCACAGAAATCCACATAATTTACATGCATCATATGACAAAATTCAGCATCATCATCTCACAAGTAAAGAAGCATCACTGGCTTGACAACAATATCATAGCCATAGTTAATAACTAGCTTGACAACAATATCACAAAATTCATGGGACAAGGAGGAATGCAAAAATTTCCTAAGAACCATATATAATATTAGCCCACACAGTTTCATTAGCATGAAATTTTCCTCCATTGCGATCACATCACTGTTCCATGAGAATGTGGCAATTCTATCACGAACATAGACCAGCGTGGTTTTGTGTAGACGATGCTCATCTAGCCTAATCTCTGGATATAACAATGTCACCGTCGGCACATATATAGGTGGTTACCAAACATATGCGGTGCTAATAAGCAAGAAGCGTAGCTCGATTCGGTGTTACAAATGCAGATCTCAAGAAAGTACCTGATCCCTCCATCTATCTTTTACTTTAAGCATGTGATAGGCACAACAGAAGCCGCAGAGTCTGGATTGAGAAGTTTGTTGGTGGCACTACAATAAATGTACAAAGAAAAATAGTAGTCATCGAGAAGAAATAAACTCAAGCTTTACTACTAGCTTCCAAAGGAAGAAAATAAGTGGTATGTACCTTAACCTCTTTGACTTTGTTCCAAGGTGGTGCAGGGCAACTTCTTGTTGACGCAATAACGGTCCCAACCCCTACAACGAAACATGCAACAATGGTTAGGGCACTATTAATACACTCTGCAGAGTTTGTTGAGGAACGTCCGCAGGTTAAGAAAGAAAGAACTTACTCATTAATGATTAGTGTCAAAAGGAAAATATCAGTCTTAACACTCTTAAATGAATCAAGATACAAGACCCTCTTCTGCTTCGGAAGGATCTCCAATGCAATCCAGTGGTTCGCACTGAGATAAGCGGAAATGATGAGTTTCTTTTTAGTATATAGTTGGAAGGCACGCTTCATATAGGACATAGCAAAATCAATAGAGTGAGCCTTGTTGGTCAACATTGTCAAGTTAAAGCAATCAGGATCAAGGAAGCCAACTGCAGCGCCCGTCTTCTCAACTTCTACATCCATATTCCTATTAGTAAGAAAAAACAAAGTGTAAGGAGGCAAAATACATGGTAAAGATGATGTGAGGCAAAAAGCACATTTCGATAGAGAATTATTAGTGAGAAGCAGATTAAATTTTCAAGCAACTTACAGGATGAAGCAGCGGATAAGTGTCACATCCAAAGCATCCAAATTGAAGAGATCGTACAAATCACCGAGTTGCACGGGTATCTACTCGAGTCCATTTGACGATTCTTCTCTTTTAGGCCACCAGCTGGTCCCGGGCCGAAGTGTGACCATAATCAGAGAATTATCTTCTGCCTTACAACATTGCATGAAGAATGTGTGATCTCTGGTACAAGGAGCAGCCACATTGAGATCATCATCACTGAGAATGTTATCTCCAAATTTGTAATTTGGGTTAGTCAAGTCAAGTGCTTGGGTTAGTCATAGCTTCTTCTTGGTGTTTCTATCGCTTTCTAGTAGGCATCTTAGAGGTTTTATTTTCAGCAATTTTCTTTTCCTGCTACTTTGAGATGGTTGAAGAAGGTTTCTTAAGGGCTTTCTTGCCTACTGTAGGTGGTGTAGAGCTTTTATTTTTCAAGTTTCTTTTCTTGCTGCTTTGAAATGGTCAAGGTTTCTCGGGCTTTCTTTTCTCTGTAGGTGGTGTAGAGCTTTTATTTTGGTAAGTTTCTTTCTTGCTACTTTGAAATGGCTGAAGGTTTCCCAAGGGCTTTCTTGCCTGGTAACGGTGGTGTCTCACCAGGAGCTATTACAGAGGTATTGGGCCCAGATGTACCAGCAGCTTTCTTCGAAATATTGTCGACAGATTTATTAGTACCAGCCAACACATCACTCTGGTTGCCTGGTAACGGTGGTGTCTCACCAGGAGCTATTACAGGTATTAGGCCCGGATGTACTGCAGCTTTCTTGAAATGTCGTCGATTTATCGATCACCAACATATCAATCTAGGCTCTGCTTTGGCATGATTGTTTTGAGCACTTTCGTTTGGGGGTATAGGTTTTGTTTTCATGAGGAGGAGAAGGAGGAGGAGGAGGTGGTGGTGGGGATGGAATATTTGGTGTATCTTGTGGATGTGAGGATGCTAGTTTTTCTTTTTCAGGACGAGTAGTAGGAGGTGGGGATGGAATATTTGGTGTATCTTGCAGATGTGGGGATGCAAGTTTTTCTATTTTTTCAGGATGACGAGGAGGAGAAGGTGGGGATGGAATAATCTTTGGTGAATCTTGTGGGTGTCGGGATGCATGTTTTTCAGGACGAGGAGGAGGTGGGAATGGAACGTCTTGCGGATGTGGGGATTGAGGAAGAGGAGGAGGAGGAGGTGGTGGGGAATCATGTGAGGAAGGAACCTCATCCGTCTATGAACTACAAGGAATCTGTCTCGTAGCACATGAGCAAGATTTATATGTTGGTGCTCCCTTGATGTGAATGTGACACCTTCTCCACTGTAACCTCTGTCCTACAGCTTGTCCGAGTGTCGTCACCTCGTCATTAGGAGGGTATTCCAGTGGTTCATCCACAAAGACGGTATATACATGCAGCACTTCGACCACAACACAGTCTTCATGAATCGGGACTGTTTGTAGTGTAGTCTAGTCTGGATGAACCACACCAATTGCAGCCTCACATTCACGACCCCTCCACATGATACATAGGCCACAATGTGCGGGTTCAATCAACATACTTGTAAGGTCTTCCTGTGTACGATCGTCACAGTGCACCTCCGTCAACTCTGTAGTGCCATTGATCAAACCTATATTATCTGCGGACGCACAACTACTCTTCAGTGCGGCGGGTGAAGGGCTTGCGCGATTGGACACTGGTGACAACACCGGTGACAACACCACCTTCTCCTAGCATGGCAAGCAGCAATCATTCATCGCATCTGAGTTCTTGCTTGATTTCTTCCTTTATCTTTTCCTTATCAATTGATGTGTCGGTCCTCGTCCTCTTCCTATACATGGATGTGTGCTGAGGCCATGCATACTTCCAGCCCTGGTAGCTGGAGACACCACGCACGTGACCTGGTTGTTTGGGGCAGCCCAAGCACTGACATTATACTCCCTCTGCCCTGCCATTCCTGAAGATTCTGCACATTCATTCTTCTCCTTGATTTCTGCAGCCAATTTTTCAATTTCTTTGTTGTTGAACACTATCATGGCAACACGGTCTTTAATCACTAGCTTACTCCTTGCTCGCAGCCAATTCTTGGAACGATCGTCAGGGTGGGCGTCATATGGGTTAGGGATAACAGCTGCAGCTAATTGTTTGTCCTCTTCCTCCCATTGTGGCAGTTTCATAGTATAACCAGCTGGACCGATGCTGTGCTCGCTTGTGTTCCGGCTTCGAAGTTCTTTGAACTTGACACTAACAGATGAGGCTTCCTTGGTTTCCTCCTGTTTCATGATCACCTTCCACTGTTCTGGGTCGATAAATGGGTGCCTTGTAAATGGCTCGAGTCCTTTTCTGATAAAATCTCGCCTAAGCTGAAATCTGAATTGTCTCGATGCCTTGGCTGCCGTCTTCCAGAAAAGCTTGATGCCTGCGGTTTCACACCTTCCTGGAACTTCAAGTGTTTCTTCACATGCATATCAAACAAGTCCCACTTTTCATCATTGCTTAGGTCTTTGATTTCTGGCAAATGCAAAGGTATCTTTTGTCTAGCAATGCGCCCTGCTAGCGCCCTGAACCTGCGCTTTTGTGTCAATGGTACTGGCATCCCCCCTATGTCGACCTCAGTGACTATCATTGTGTCACTTGGCCACTTTGTGGATGTCCTTAGCGCCTCGCCTCTGCGAGCCCCACCCACCTGGTCTTGTTCTTCACTAGCAGTGTCATAACCCTCTTCTTCATCTTGTGGCCCAGGTCTATAGTCCTCGCCAGATTTATCCTATGAATTAATAGTCAAGGGATTTTGAGAAAGGTCACCTTAAGAATAGCACAAAAAGCAAACCATACGCTAGCTCTCCCCGGAGACATGCTACAACAGGAGACAAGTAGAGCACATTTTTAGTTAACCATGCTTAGCAGCTAAGCATTAGAAAACACACAAGAAAACAATTACAGTAACTACTTTAGCCCACTATAATATCATTGGTTCTATGGTAAACCATTAACATAAATGCAAACTTCAAGAACTCAAAAATTAGTTCGTGCAATGCGACCTTACCATTTTAAAGAGGAAGATGTTGGCTACCTCATTGCGATGAGGTACTTATTCAACTTGGAGAGAATGTGCACATGTACATAGGGAACAAGAGCAAAACCAAATATAAGAGTCAATGTAAAGGGAAATGCTAACTAAGTATGTATACCATCAACAGCTAAGTATGTCCACATGTACTTATACAAAGGAGCCACAGGGTATGCCGGGTATACCCTGCAATTCCGACAAGTAAAAGTATATTTATACGCATTTATATAAAAAGAAAAAGCATACACGCACATATGTTGTATACTTGATTATCTGAATGTATGTGTGCTGCTTACGCTCGCTTGGCCTAATTACATAAACTCGAGCATTTATACCAAATTTCGTTGTTAATTTTACAGTTATTACTGAATTGTTGTTAATTTTACAATTATTACCGAAATGGTAGAATGGATTTACCGAATTGTATAAGACATTTTTAGAGCGGCATACCCTAAACTCAAATCCTAGATTCGCCATTGACCTTGTCCTTTGTCCGGACGGAGGATCTCTACTCCTCATCGCACGCCTGCTCGCCGCCACGTCCTCTTCCTCGCATCGACCTCGTGGCTGGATCCCTCCTCCTAGTCGTCGTCGTCGTTGTCGCTGGATCCCTCCTCTAGTCATCGTCGTCGTCGCCGCTGGGTCCCTCCTCCTCCAGATCTCGTTGTCAAAGGTGTGGCGTGTGTCGCGCCGAGCGTGGTGTGTCGCGTGTCTCAACGAAGGGGTGTAGCGTGCGTCGCGGCGTGGGGGAGGTGAGGGGGAGGAACCAGCGGTGGCGGCGTGAGGGGAGAGTGGGAGGAGACTGCGTGAGGGAGGCGTCTTTCCCTACTAACCTAGCGCGAGTGGGCTTGTGTGGGCCTTAAAATGAGTAATGTAGTCAAGTATTCTGCTACTCCGTCCGTTTATTTATCCAAGGCCTCTTTTTACTTGACTCAAAGGCCAATGAAAAGAAATTAAGCCCTTCCTGTCATTAATCTCCCAAAAAATCATACGCGTTTATTAAAAGGTTTCGGAGGCGCAAATGATACGCGGCTTAACAACCACGCGTCACATGAAGGCGGGCGAGATCTATTCGAATGAAGAACAGTTTGCTTTTCCCCTTTTAATCTGTAATCAAATTTTGTATTACGTATTTCTCCGTCATCCGTAATCCAAATTTGATGATATTTATTTATGATTTTTTTCTAAAATCAACATCTATTCATTTATGATATTTTTTCGTATATAATTCCATTTTTTGGATGTTGTTTATACGCCTTATCTTGTTCCTTATAAGTAGAACACAAAAATAATATTATTTTTACACAACCATTACTAATGAAACTTTGCATTTCGTAATCTTAAGGTGAACACAAGGTTATGTTCAAATTTCAAATGCATATGGGTTTGAACATGTTGTTTAGTGTGGAAAACTTCAGTGTTGAAGTAACATTCTAGGAAACTATGTGAGAGATGTAGACATTTGTACACAAGTATAATATTCCTTTATTGAAACCATTTGAATTTTTTTTGACAAGTTTAGGGACCCAAATTATGTTGCCAAGTCAATTTGTAGAATTTTTAGAACACACTAAGACGTTATTATAATTACTATATCATAAACATGAGATAAAAAAATTAATTTTAAGAAATTTGGTTAAACAAGTGTGGCTATTGATATTTTATTCATATACTAAATTACCAACTATGAATTGTTCGTATTTTTTACGAATGTTTAGGTGCTGTTTATGGGCTCTAATATTTGAGGGAAGCAAGTTTCAATTCAGAAAAAATAGTGTCGACCCGCCGCGTTGAGTGAAAAAAGGCACTGGCACACTAACCCGCGTCGCCAACAATTGCTCCATTGTCTGAAATTAGTGTAAGGAATGATGTGATGTTTTTATAATACAACAGGAAAAAATTCTAGAGAAACACAGATAGTCAAAGGAGCATATTCTACATATTTTAAGATATATGTATATATAGCAACACATGTTCACATATGACATGCATCACAAGTTCACATCACCAAGCAAACTAACTCATAACAAACATATTCACATCGACATTCATCATCAAGCACATCAACAAATCAACAAAATAAGACTACATCACGCATCACCAAACTAGATTGTAACTAGGAACTAGTTAGCTAGATGGCTTTTTTGCCTCAAGTTCAACTATCCTTGTCTCTAGTCTTGCAACTCTTTCGCCAATGCATTCTTCTTTACAAGTTCAATCTCCTTTTTTGTGCGGCTTTTAAGCTGCTCATCCTTATCGATTCCTTTCGGATGTAGTCAACATCATCAAATGACCAAACAAACAAATTGATGGTTATATTGATGTAATTGTTCCTTGTAAACTTACAAGAAATAATATTGGTTTCAAAAATTGCTTGCTTTGCTTCTCTTATTCCTTGAGCTTGTTGATTTTAGTCCAAATTGTCAATGTCATGTGCAACTTCCTACAACAAATGGAAATTGATGCATTAGAACAATTGACCAGATGAAGATGTGGTACAAGGACAAATCGTGCGTGATGGTTTGAAACCTTATGGTTGCCTTATGGTCTTAAATCGTCGCGAGTTGTTGCCGGTCACACTAAGATGAGGTCTACCACCACTCTTTCGCCGGAGTCGTCGGAGGAGTCCGCACTCACCTCAATGCTGGACGCTTCTTCCTTGTGTTGAGGAAAAAACCAACTGCCTCTCCGAGTCCGCCAACTTGGTCCTTGCGTGCATGTACGGCTACCTCCCGCCAACGAGTCTTCCGGGCCTCTTCCATGGAGCGCAGAGGCCGACAACTCGGGACAACTCCTCTTTACTGTAGTGGAACCTCACTCTCTTGGTGCGGCGGACAAGACCCAGGAAGATGCCTGGCCGGGTCCTCCTCCTTGCGAGAACCTCCCCTAGAGTCGCGGGCCAACCCCGTGATGGAGCGAGGAAGGGGATAGAAGGCGGAAGGCGGGGAGCATTTATTAAAAGGTTCGGCGCAAATGATACCATGATACCCCACGCGTCGCCAATGAAGGGGCGGGGCCAGATCTATTCGAATGAAGAACAATTTTCTTTCCCCCTTTTAATCTGCAATCAAATTTTGTATCACGTATTTCTCCATCATCTGTAAGCCAAATTTGTTGATATTTGTTTCTGAATTTTTCTAAAATCAACATCTATTCATTTATGACATTTTTTCGTATGTAATTCCATTTCTTGGATGTTGTTTATACGCCTTATCTTGTTCCTTATAAGTACAACATAAAAGTAATATTTGTTTTACACAACCATTACTAATGAAACTTTGTATTTCGTAATCTTATGGGGAACACAAGGTTATGTTAAAATTTCAAATGCACATGAGTTCGAACATGTTGTTAAGTGCGGAAAACTTCAATGTTGAAGTAATGTTCTAAGAAACTATGTGAGAGATGTAGACATTTGTACATAAGTATAATCTTCCTTTTTTGAAACCATTTGAATTTTTGTTGACAAGTTTAGGGACCCAAATTATGTTGCCAAGTCAATTTGTAAAATTTTTAGAACACACTAAGACGTTATTATAATTATTATATTTTAAACAAGAGATAAAAAATCTAATTTTAAGGATTTTGATTAAACAAGTGTGGCTGTTGATATTTTATTCAAATACTAAATTACTAACTATGAATTGTTTGTATTTTTTATGAATTTTGAGGTGCTGTTTATGGGCTCTAATATTTGAGGGAAGCAAGTTTCAATTCAAAAAAAATAGTGTCGGGCCCACGCGTTAGCGTCATAAGCCTATATAAAAAAGATAACTGTTGCCTGCCCGACTGAAAAAGACGATGTGGGTACACTAACCCGCGTCGCCAACAAGTGCTCTATTGTCCGAAATGCCCCTGGTTGAATGAATATGCATCATCGCCGGCGGTACACTAACCCGCCGCCAACAAGTGCTCCATTGTCCGAAATGCCCCCGGCGAATGAATATCCATCATCCATTCGGCCTAACCGTCGCCCTTCTTCCTCGTCCCGATGAGCTCCGCCGGCCCCCTTTTCTTCATCGGCTCTGTGGCGCACCCGTCACGCATGATTTTCTGTGTGCAGGTGCGCGAGCCGAGGTTCAAAAGTAATCGGCTTGGATCTTATGTGCTTTTGATTTGCAGTAGACCAAGAAATGTGGATTTTATCGTTTCCACAAGGAGTATCTCCAGATGCTGAAGGATGTTGGCGTCATTATTTTTCAACCGCCGAATCGGCGTACGCGATGAAGTAGTTGATTCAAAGTGGATTGTCAAATTGGGAGCAACGAGCAGAGGCAAGCACTGGAGGACAAGGAGAGGAATAAAGCACTGGAGGAGAAGATGGACAATGTGATCTGGAAGATGAACTTGATTATTGTGGTTGTTGTTTGTGTAGTATTTGGATGTTTACTGGGGATGTATGCTGCAAAGAAGTAATTCTGATGTTAAAAGTGGTGCTTTTGCTTCATATGTGTGGATGCAGAATGAAAAATTTGTCACAGATGACAAACTTAAATGTATGAATGAAGAATGAATGGAATGACAATTGGGTCACAAATCTTAATGTGTCACATATCACAAAATTCATCAATTCATATGTGCTGACATTTCATTGCAGCACGAGGTAAAGGAGACGTGGATTAACACAAACATAGTAACAAACTTCTAGCATAACTTTGGCATACACATTGCAATTCATTGTAAACTGCTGCCATACATAGACACAAATAGAGTAACAAACTTTTGGCATACACATTGCAATTCATTGTAAACTGCTGCCATAGACATTGCAATGCGTTATAGGAGACACGGATTGATCTACCCGCGTCTCTTAGATCTACTAGTTCATCACAAGTTTAACAAACACACAAGAGGAACATGTTCATGACAAACAAGCAGAGAATGACAAACAGAAGAGGAACAAATTAATGAAGAAGAGGTAGTCGCCGCCGGAGGAGCCCCACCATCGGAGTCGGAGTCGGAGCCGGAGTCGTCGAGGCCGTCACGTCACCGCCGTCGAAGCCGCCATCATCACCGTCGTCATCATCGTCGTCGGGGCCGACCACGACTCTCTCAAGGTCCCCAGCCAAGACCTAGATCTTAAAGGTGAAATCCTTCATAGTCCTCTGCAGCGGATCATTGGGTCGTGGGAGGCCGAGACGAATGGCCACCCGTCGAAGCCTCCTGAAAGCTTCGAGGAACATGTTGACTGACCACATGGTGTCCACAGCATTTAGTGGAGGAGGAGGAGGGGTGGCCTTCATGGGTGTCGGGCGCGCCTCCTCCGGGCGGGGGTGGCGGTACCTCCTCGAGCTCCTCGGGCGGGGGAGGCGGCACCACCTCGGGCGCCGGTGCTGTCCCCTCCTTGATGAGCCGACGGCGACGGCTTTCGTCGTCATCATCCTCCTCCCTCCCCCGCTTCCTGGACGACTCGCTTGATGATGCCATGCACGCGCTTGAGGAAGAAGAAGTTCTTGGATTCACTTCTTGGTGACCAGAGACGGTGGTGCTGGGGTTTTCTTGGTGGCGCGCTTGACGAAGTTCTTGGCCGGCCGGACAAGATAGGGAACCGTCAGGCAGCCGGTCACGCGCCTCGGAACCCGTGTACCCTCAGGAGACTCTTGGCCACAAAAGAGACGTGTGGTCACAAGGAGACGTATGACTGTTCATATTTTATTCAAATACCAAATGCCCAACTATGAATTGTTCGTATTTTTATTAATTTTTAGGTGCTGCTTTATGAGCTCTAATTTTTGAGGGAAGCAAGTGTCATTTCAAAAAAAAAGTGTCGAGCCAACGCGTCAGCGTCAACAGCCTAGTATAAAGAAGGTAACCGTTGCCCACCCACGCACCCGCCAACAAAGGCAACGCGGGTTTGCTAACTTTTTGCAAAATGAATATTCATCCACCCCAGCCCCATTCCGTCTCCCCTTCTTCTTTCAGAATGGATAAGCGCAACACTTTCCTTAAAAAAAAGTGCAGCACACGACGCTTTCCTCATTTCTCAATAGGGTGAGCGGAGGCGTGGAGACGACGATGAGCGCCAGTGAGGGGCCAAGCAGCGGATGACCCCACGCACCCGGGATCAAGGAGGGAACCGAACGCCAAGCGATGCCAAGCTGGATCGCCGCACGCGTGCCGGCGAGATGGCGGCGAAGACGGAGACGATAATGAGCGTCGGAGAGGGGCCAAGCGGCGGTGGAGCGAACCCAATGTCAGAGACGAGGGTCCTCGACTGGATCCTCTCGGGTTCCGACGAGGGGCCAAGCAGTGGCAAGGAGGACCATGCTGGCGAGGGGGCAGCAAAGTGGGTGAGGCGCCTGCCTCACATCTGCGAGCATAAGTGTCTGGCAACGACGAAGAGGGGTCGAGGGAGCGACGAAGGTGTAGAGGACCTCATCTCTGACTCTGGCAACGACCACAACTACGGCGAGGCAAGTTTCTCTAAATCTCTATATGGAGCTTAAGCTTGAGCTTGATAAAGTTAGTGCCTATGATGATGTCTTCCATGCTTGTCATGATATTATACTAAGTTTTGAGGCAAATTAGTTCTGAACTAAGTTCTGCTTTTACTTGTCACCCTGCTATGAAGCCTATGATAATTTTCAAGTTCTTATATAATTTTCCTATGATGATTACTGTGCCTATACTGCTCCAAGTTCTGAGGAAAATTAGTTCTGAATTAACTGTGTTATTCTTATACCATGTTTAACGCTGTTTTAGGCAAAACTCTATGAGTTGCGAGCCGAGCTTGAGTTACTTCTAAACCTTAATGTCTGGGATTATGTGAAACCTGAGTTTGAAAAAACACGAAAGAAGTGAACATCGTCATCAAAAAGGCTAAGGCTATCTGCAATAGTGACCTGTAAACCATCCTGAACCCGTAAACATAGATGATCCATCCTCCCAAAGCGCCTGCAGCACCCCCCAAAGGACCCTGTAATTTTACAGAGCCCACTCCCATCCCGCACATATGGGGCGTCCCGAATCTCCCCCATCCTCCACCGCGTCGCCCGGTCCCCTCCACTTGCCGCGGTCCGGGTCGGTCGCCGCCGGGGCGCGGCAGTCCACTCTGTGCCTCCCACGTCATGAAGTTGCAGCTCGAGGGCAGCTTGCAGCACCCGTTATCAACCGCCGACAGGGTGGCGAGCCGGGCCAGCATCGCCACCGCCGCTGCCACCTCCTTGTCTCCGTCGTCCTCGAGGCGCTTGCAGACGCAGGAGTCGGCGAGGCAGCTCCGGATCCAGGCCCAGCTCATGCGTCCCTCGATGTGGTGCCGTGGCCAGGTGGAGTAGCCGGCGCTGTCCCCGTCCCCGGTTGTGAGTGCATGCCCAGGGCATCATGTGTCGGGGACAGCCACAGGGGTCCCCTAATAACGGGGGAAATCACCCCTTTTTTCGAAAAATAACGAAAGCGAATAAGCAAACTCACAAACCGCAAATCACACCCCGCATGCCGCGGCCCAAGGTAGAAAGGGACCCACAGCCCAAAAAGCCCCAGCGGCCCATCGAAATAGCCAGCCTCGGCACCCCTCGGGCGAATCTTCGCCTCGCTCGAGGGCCAGGCGTCGTACCGCGAAACCTCCGTCTCGCTTGAGGGCTTGACGCCCCCTCGGGTGAGTCTCCGCCTCGCTCGAGGGCTCGGCTTTCCTCGGTGTGTTCCCCGCCCGCCGAGGGACCCAGCCCCACGAGCGAGTTTCCGCCTCGCTCGAGGCCTCCTCCAAGCCGCGACACCATACCTGCTCCCATGACCGGAGCATTAAATGCTCTGTCGCATCGCGGGCGCCCGGGTCAAAGGCGAATCCACGCCACGCCGGCCCTCTGACACCGCCTGGGAATCAGATCCCGGCGCTGTTCGACCAACCCGCACTATGCAGCCATCCCCGGTCAGGCGAAAGTCTCGTGCGTGAAGGCCGATGTCATTCCGTGATGCTGTGCCGCCTACTCCCGTACCTCCTTCACGTCGCGCCCCTCGAAAGAGGACGGCGGCACCCTCGAAAGGGGTACGGCCACCACCCCGCCTGACGACGCCGGACGCAGCGCCGGGCCGCGCCACCTCCATCACCTTCGCCCGAGCGGCCATCCCGCCACTATGCCGCCATCCCGCCCTGGGCCATCCCCTCACCGTAAGGATCCAGTTGACAGACATCGCCACGCCCGCCGCTATGCAGCCTCCGTCCTCGGTCAGCCGCCCCTCGAGCGTGTACTGACGGCGATCAAACGAAGAGCTCCAGCGCTATTACCTCAAGTCGCCTCCCGGACGGACACAGAGTCACCACGACGCCTACCAGAGCAAGATTCGCAAGGACGACCATCGATCGCCGCTGCATGTGCCATGCAGCCACACCATGCCTAAAGCTATGCAAGAGGATCGTAAACCGCCTCCCTTGGTCTATAAAGGAGGAGGCGGTCCCTCGCCGCAGGGGACGAGATCATCAATCGCACACCCACACTCATCCGCATACCGGTTCCCTTTGATATTGGCACTTTGCCATCAATCACTTAGCGAGGGACTTGGAGGCCTCCTCCTCTCCCGCCTTGCTTGTAGCCCCTCTCTGTGCACCACCGGTGCGAATCAATACAGGAGCGCGCAAATCTGCCGGGACGTATTTACGACCCGCGGTCGGAACCAGATAAACCCGTGTCCACATGTTGTCATTTGCACCGACCATCGAGAAGTCGATCACATAACTTACTAGTTAGTGTCGGGACTAATCCTAACACCGGCGGTTACGCGGTAGGGGATTCGCGCTGATCAACCCCTCACGCAATCTCGATGGTGATTCGGAGATGACGTCCCAGGTACGCCATGGGCAGCTCGGACCCTCTCCTGCCGGATTCGAATCCGGTTTGGGAGCCTGAACTTCGAGCCACGAGGCAGCTACCTCATGCGCCTTACCAACGGATGAACTCCACCCATGGCGGTCCACCGGTGGGCCCGATCCCACGCGGCGGCCAACGTCGACGCCCGGAACCCACGACGGCCGCCTCGGCGTCCCGGCGCGCAAGCGCCGGTCGGCCTCGCGTCGGTAGCGCGGGCGGGCACGCGCAGGCAGCTGCGAACGGCGCCCACCAGCGACACGGCGCACCTGCGAGCACGGCAGCGGGGCGCTTCCCCTATGGGATGCGCAACTCTGCGGCGTCGCCTCATCCGTCGGCACCGACATGGCCGCATATGAGGATCTCTCGGGCCATCACTGCTGTCGGCCGGAACCTCATCGCCACCACCAAGCGATGAGTCGTACCACGGCTCGCCCATGCCGCCCTCGACCTCGCATGGCTCACGGAGTGGGACTTCTCCGTCGGACCACTGTGGTATTCCGGCGGTTCCTTGGCCGCGCGGACTCTTGGTTCGGTTGCTCACGACTCGGCGAAGGAGCTATGATCCCTCGCGCGAGTGCCGTTGTCGCCGCCAACGAGCATGCCGACGTGCGAGCGGAGCAGGCGGCGAACGCGCCCAAGCATCCGAGCCGAACCCGCCACCGGCCCCACCACGGCAATGCGGATATTATTGCGCGGTGGCCGGTAGCGAGCTCGAGGCAAAGCTCGCGGAAGAAAATGCGGCGGTGCGGCTCCTGCGTGCTACCATCGCGGGGAAGCCTCGGACGCGGCGACGTGCGCGAGCGAGGAGGCTCATGAGCGCATCAACGCCGACTTCAACGTGGGCGACCCACACATGCCACTCCGGAGCGGCCAAAAACTCATCGCAGCGGCGACACTACCGGGCCATGCGAGCCATCGACACCCGAGAGACGTAACTGCCGCGAGGCGCAGACTCTCATCGGCGGCCGTCGGCGGCGAGAGATCCGCGTCATGCGCAACCGCCAGTGCGGCGGCGGCGTGGCGCAGCGAGACGAGGCATCCGTCACGCGGGCGGCGCGGCGACAGCCGGCAAAGCGGGCGGGGGCGCTGTCGAGGCGGATCCTTGACACGCGGCCGGGCCACATGGCGATGCCCGCGCGTCACGCGCCAAAAGCGGCGAGCGCGAGGCGGGCTACCACCCTCGGCGAGGTGGTCGCTACGACAGCCGGGAGGACCGCTCGCCAACAGCCCCGGGAACCGTGTGTTCGGCGGAGATCCGCGCGGCGAGTTTCCCTCAGCGCTTCCGACAGCCCACCTCGATCGACAAGTACACGGGGGAGACGGACCCTCGTGTGTGGCTCAACGACTACCGCCTGGCTTGCCAGCTGGGCGGCGCCACCACCGATGCGGTGATCATCCGCAATCTGCCGCTGCACCTCGCGGACTCGGCCCGAACATGGCTCGAGCACCGCCACCGCGGATCCACGGTGGGATGACTTGGTCCGCACGTTCGTGGGGAACTTCCAGGGTACATCGTGCACAGGAACTCCCACAGGACTTGCGCGTGCACTCGAAGCCGTGAGTCGCTCGGGACTTCATACGCCGCTTTCAAAGCGCTGCGAGCTCCGGCGCTCGGATCGAGATCGTGCATGCCTTCCTCGAGGGCACGACACAGTCGGGACCTCGTCGCGAGCTCGGGAGCCGCACCGTCGACTCCAACGAGCTGTTCGATCGCCACCGGCCGCCCGGAGGAGGCGGTGGGGGCCATTTTCGGCAAGAAAGGCAAGCGCGTGGGCGACGCGCGCGGAGGGCAGCAAGTCCAAGGAACCGCGAAGAAGCGAGCGGGGCAAGAAGGGCAAGCCCCACCATGACGCCAGCGTAGGCGCGGCGAAGGACGAGGCCCTCGGCCCGCCTGACCACCGTAGGGTCCTCGAGGGCCCCTCGAGGCCTGGCGTGTTCGACGATATGTTGAAGAAGCCCTGCACCGTACCACAAGACCCGGTCAACCACACCCTCGAGCAATGCGACATGCTCAAGAAGTATTACCGTCGCGCGAAGGAGGACGAGGCCAAGAAGGATGGGGGTGACGGAGGCGGGTAGCTTCGCGGTGGAGAACGTCTTCTTCATCTTGAGAGGGACGGTGGACATGTCCACCGGGCGCAAGCGAGAGCGGCACGAGGTCCTCACCGCGGAGAGGGCTCCTCCTTCCTTCCTCGATTGGTCGGAGGACGCCATCACCTTCAGCCGCGAGGATCACCCGAACCGCATCCCCAACCCGGGCCAGTACCCGTTGGTCGTCGATCCCGTCATCGGCAACGCGCGGTTCTCCAAGGTGCTGATGGACGGCGGCAGCAGCCTCAACATCCTCTACGCCCACACCCTACGGCTGATGGGGATCGGGTTGGACCAGCTGCGGCCCAGCACGGCGCCGTTCCATGGCGTCGCGCCGGGCAAGCGCGTCCAGCCCCTCGGTCAGATCGACCTGCCGGTCTGGTTCGGCACGCCGGACAACTTCCGCAAGGAGGTCCTCACCTTTGAGGTGGTGGGGTTCCGGGGTGCGTACCACACCATCCTTGGGCGTCCGTGCTATGCCAAGTTCATGGCGGTCCCGAACTACACTTACCTCAAGATGAAGATGCCGGGGCCAAAAGGCGTCATCACCGTGGGCTCGTCGATCGAGCACGCATTCGACTGCGACGTCGAGTGCATCGAGCACGCCGAGGCCCTGGCGCTCGACGAAACGCTTGTCGCGGACATGGAGAAGCTGGCCAACGAGGGCCCCGACTCCTCCCGCCAAGCGCGCAGGCGGTTCAAGGCTGCCGAACAAACGAAGGAGGTGCCCCTCGACCCTGCCGCCCCGAGGGCAAGGTGTTGAGGGTCAGTTCCACCCTCGACCCGAAATAGGAAGTGGTGCTCGTCGACTTTCTCCGCGCCAACGCTGACATCTTCGCGTGGACCCCCTCGGACATGCCAGGCATCTCGAGGAAGGTCGCCGAGCACTCCCTTGACATCCTTCCTCACTCCAGAGCCGTGCAACAGCGGCTGCGGCGCTTTGATGAAGAAAGGCGTCGCACGATCGGAGTGGAGCTGCGGAAGCTCCTCGAGGCCGGATTCATCAAGGAAGTTTTCCACCCTGCGTGGCTAGCTAATCCTGTACTAGTTAAGAAAAAGAATGGGAAGTGGAGGATGTGTGTAGATTACACCGGTTTAAATAAAGCATGTCCCAAAGTTCCTTTTCCTTTGCCACCACGATCAAATTGTAGATTCCCGGTGTGAACTCTTATGTTTCCTTGATGCCTATTCGGGTTACCACCAAATAAAGATGAAGGAGTCCGATCAACTCGCGACCTCTTTCATCACACCGTTCGGCATGTTTTGCTACGTAACAATGCCATTTGGCCTCCGAAACGCGGGCGCTACGTACCAGCGATGTATGCAGCACGTTTTCGGGGACCACATCGGGCGAACCGTAGAGGCATACGTAGATGACATTGTCATCAAAACCAGGAAGGCGGACGACCGGTTAACGATTCTTGCGCGTCGTGTTCGATTGCCTCACGGCAAAGGGTGAAACTCAACCCCGAGAAGTGCGTCTTGAGTGCCGCGGCATCTGCTGGGATACATTGTTTCTCGGTGGGCATCGAGCCCAACCCTGAGAAGGTCTCCGCCCTCGACCGAATGGGCCCGATTCGAGACCTAAAAGTGCGAAGGTGTTGGGCTGCACGCGCCTTGAGCCGTTTCATCTCATGGCTCGAGAAGGGACTGCCTCTACCGACTCACGAAGAAGCAAGAACGCTTCTCCGACCGTTGAGGCCCGTGGCACTCGACAAGCTCAAGGCGACGCTGCGCGCACGCACCAATCCTCACGCGCCGCCTCAAGGCGGCGAGCCTCTTACCTTCACGTCGCGGCAACCACCCGTGGTCGCGGTCATCGTCGTGGAGCGAGCGAGGAAGGGCACGCCTACCGGTTCAAAGGCGGTGTACTATATCGGTGAGTGTCCGAGAC
This sequence comes from Cenchrus purpureus, assembly GCA_022644695.1. Taxonomy (NCBI): domain Eukaryota; kingdom Viridiplantae; phylum Streptophyta; class Magnoliopsida; order Poales; family Poaceae; genus Cenchrus; species Cenchrus purpureus. The sequence goes on from CP053455.1 coordinate 68,560,520, forward strand.
CAAGGCGCGGTATCCCGGATCCGAGCTGCTCTCACGCAGTGGCGCTCGCGCAGCTGCGGCACTACTGAGGCCCATCCGGTCACGGTGGTCTCATCATTCCGTTGGGAGAGATTATCCGCAACCCGGACGCTGCGGGCAGGATCGCAAAGTGGTCCGTAGAGCTCATGGGCGAGACACTCACCTACGCGCCGCGCAAGGCAATCAAGTCTCAGATCCTCGTGGATTTCGCCGCCGAGTGGACGGACACACTGCCCGTGCTGCAGATCCGGGCCGAGGTCGGACCTCTATTTCGACGGATCGGTGATGAAAACCGGAGCGGGCGCTGCTCTTCATCTCGCCCTCGGGAACACATGAGGTACGCAGTGCGCTTGCACTTCCCGCATCGAACAACATGGCGAGTCACGATGCCCTCCTCTGCGGCCTCCGGAATCGCCATCGAGGCCGGCATCAAGCGCCTCGACATCAGGGGGGACTCGCACTCGTAATCGATCGGTCATGAAGAATGCGAGCTGCCACGAGAAGATGGAGGCCTATTGCAACGCCGTGCGCGCCCTCGAGGACAAGTTCTACGGCATCGAGCTCAATCACATCCCCCGCAAGTACAATGAGGAGGCGGAAGCTCGCGAAGATCGCGTCGGGCGAATCACCGTTCCCCAAACATTTTCGAGGCGTCGCCAAACCGTCCGTCGACCTCGGTCCGGCCCCTCGAATCGGGAGGAACCTCGGGGCTCCCTCGAGTCCGTGGGTGCGGAACCCATGGACGAGGACCCCTCGAGCAGGCGTTCGTGCTCTCCCTACTCGAGGGGTACGGCGCAGACGAAGTCGAGGCCATGGAAATCGAGCCGGCCCCCCGCGCGGAGGATTGGCGGGCCAAGTACCTCGCCTAGATCGATCGAGGGGAACTCCCCTCAGATCGGACCGAGGCTAGGCGCATCGCCGGAAAGCCAAGTCATTCGCCGTGATTGACGGGCGAACAAGCGCCGCGCGTCCGCGTCCCCGCAGCGGTGCATCCCTATTCCCCACGGTCGGGAACTCATCCGTGACATCCACGCAGGCGTGTGCGGCCATCACGCGGCACCGCGCACCCTCGTAGGCAACGCGTTCGCCAGGCTTCTATTGGCGGTTGCCGCGCCAGCCGATCGTGCACTTGCGAAGGTGCCAATTCTCGCGCAAGACCCACCTCCCAGCTCACGCCCTCTGCCGCATCATCCACATGGCCGTCGCCGTGTGGGGATTGGACATTGTCGGGCCCTTGCGAAAGGCACCCGGGGGCTACACCCACCTGCTGGTTGCCGTGGACAAGTTCTCCAAATGGATCAAGGCACGCCTAATCACCAACCTCAGAGCGGAGCAGGCCGTAACATTCTTCACCGACATCATCCACAGGTTCGGAGTGCCGAACTCCATCATCACCGACAACGGCTCCCAATTCACCGGCAGGAAATTCCTGGAGTTTTGCGACGACCACCACATCCGCGTGGGTGGGCGTCGCACCCTACGACTAACGGCCAAGTGGAACGTGCCAACAGCATGATTTTACAAGGCCTCAAGCCCAGGATCTTCGACAGACTGAACAAGTCTGGCCGGAAATGGCTTCAGGAGCTCCCGGCGGTCATTTGGAGCCTCAGGACCACTCCGAGCAGAGCCACGGGATTCACACCGTTTTTCCTAGTCTATGGTGCAGAGGCTGTTCTCCCCACGGACTTGGAATACGGATCGCCCAAGATTAAGGGCTACGATGAAGGTTCGAACCAGCGAGCTCGCGAAGACTCGCTGGATCAAATAGACGAAGCTCATGACGTGGCCATGATGCAATCGGCAAGATACCAGCAGGCGCTAAGGCGGTATCAAGCTTAGAAAATCTAGCGCCGAGACCTCAACGTGGGCGACCTAGTGTTAAGGCTGCGCCGACAACCGAGGCCGCCACGTCACCACCATGGGAGGGGCCCTACGTCATCGTCGAGGTGCTCAAGCCCGCACGTACAAGTCGGCGAGCGAGCAAGGCTAAGTCTTCACCAACGCTTGGAACATCCAACAGCCTACGTCGCTTCTACCCTTAGAAAGGATTTCCAAGTCTTTTGCACATATCAGCGCGCCCAATGTACAAATGTAAAGTTTTCTTTTCGATAAAATCAAGGCGACTCGGCTTTCTCCCGAAAACCAAGTCCCCTCGAACTCTGAGGGCACCCCCTAAATGGTCCCATTTTTTCGCAAAAATCTTTACTTCAAAAGCGCCAAGTCGTCTCGACCGAGTTTAAGCGAAATGACGCAGACGCGAATGGCCAAAGGGCAAGACGGGTGAGTCGGGATAGCCTACGCCTCGCGGATCCACCACTTTGCCTAGGCGCTACTCGTGAAAACGAACGATTCCACCTGAAATTAGCCTAAACGACGGGAGAGACGACAGGCGCAATCACTAAAAACGAAATGACACTTAAACTTACAAGTACTTCAAGCAAATTGTATTTATTACATAAAGCCACGAGGCTCGATTCCTAACTACAATCTAAGGGCCTGAGTGCCCAGCTACTTCGAGGCTCGAGGGCGTGGGAGCGTCAGGAAGAGGATCTCCATGAAGTCGTCGGTGAGGATGTCGGCGGCGGGCGGCAAGCGCGGAGCGGCTCGCCTCGGCCTCCGCACCATCGTCGTCGAGGTCGTCAGCGACAATGTATCCCGTAGCCAACACCGCAAGGTTAACCCGGTAGTGCGATTGCACCACGCCAAGGGTCTTTTGGATCCCCAGTGAGCGCACTCATACGCCGACGGCGTGGCGCCAAGGCCCGGAGGCGACTTGCCATTGTGCTCCCGGCCTGCCCATCACCCTTGTCGACGCCTACGCCTCGAGGGGTTGCCTCTGCAGAACCCCGGCTCTGGGAGGAATTGTAGGCCGCACTGAGCACCTCCGCTGCGTCGTTGGACGTCGAGAGCAGCCGCAAGCCTAAAAAACGGAAGACGAATAAGTTGAGAGCGGATCTCGACAAACCCAAGCCACGAACAAAGAACCTAAGAGAGGCGACTTACCTCGACAGCTTCTTCTCGCGAGGGTCACGGCGGTCTCGGCCGCTGCTGCAGCTCGAGGATAGCGGCGTCCTTCTCTCGCCACTGCCGCAGCTCGAACGACACGGACCAACTCCCCGGTGAGCCGCGTGACCTCCGAATCCCGGAGCTGGAGCGCGGCTCGAACCTCCCCCAGCGTGGTGCGCTCCCGCTGAGCGGCCTTGCGCTTCCTCCGGCCGGCGCTGAGAGGCGGCTGAGCCTCCTTGAGGCGGACCGCTCTTCTTGGGCCCCGGCTCTCTGCCTGGCAGCGCGCTCCGCTCTTGGCGGGCGATCCTCCGCGCGGCGGCGGCGTGACCTTCTCCTGCAGATCAGCGCTCAGCTTCTCGGCCTCCTGGGCCTTCTGCTCGGCTGAGCCTGCCAGGACCTCGCCCCCTCGAGGGTGGTGCGGTCTTCTTTGGAGGCTGAGTCTGCATGACGGATCTCTTTCTGCGCCCGGTGAGTCTGCGCCTCGGCCAGGGCGGCGCGCGCCTTCTGCGGCTCGCGTTCGTCGGCACCCCTCCTTCTCTAGAACCGGCCTTCACTCTGTCGACCCGGTGGCGCCCTCGCGGTCGAGCACCTGTGGTCGAGGCGCGTCTGCGGCCATTAGCGGTACTCCCGGCCGGCCGTTGTCCGTCTGCGGGGCCTCCACCAGGCGTCAAGGCTTCGTCTTGCCCGGTACCGGTCGAGGCTCGAGCTCAGCGGGAGGCGGTTGTGTACTTCTCGCGCTGGCCTGCAGCTCTGCGGCGAGCAACCAAAGGCGAGAGAGGAATCGAGCGTGAAACACTCGAGCGAAAACAAGCGATGAACTCCAACCAAGCAAAAGGCGCTCACCTCGAAGAGGCTGGAGCACCGAGCCTTGAGTCGGGCGCCTCGGCGGCAGCGGCGTTGAGGCGCCGTGCTCGCGGAACTCCACGCACGGCACCTGCTCGGCACAGGCCTCGTCGGCGGTCGCGGCACCGGGCGGCGCAACCCTGCTCCAAGCTGACGGCGGCGTCGGTCTTTGGCGGCGCGGCACGCGGGCGTCGGCGCCCGGCGTCGTGCGCCGGCAGCTGCGACATCACGCGGCCGTCGACCCGCATCACCGGCACCTCGGCGCGGGCTCGGGGGCTGGCGGATGACCTCCTCGGCCGGCCCCTCACAGGCGGAATCACCACCAGCGGGGGCCTCGGCCGTCTCGTGGCCCCACGATGGACCCGGCTCTCCGAATGAACCAGCCGCGCCCTTGATGAGGTCGCGGGCACCAGCGCTGCTGCGGCATCGCGGCCGCCACCGCCACCTCTGCTGCGACCCGCGGCGCGGTCGAGTGCGTGATGGCTCGCCCGCGCCGCCATGCTCACCGCCGCCCGTGGCGCCCTCTCCGGCGCCCGTCGTCAAGGCGTCCTCAACAGCGCCTTGGCGGGCGCAAGATCGGAGGCGGCCGGACGACAACGAAATGAAAGGGGATGGCGGTGTTTCTGAAATCGAGGCGTGCGGAAAGATGCTACTTACCTCAAGCGGAAGCCCGCTTCCTCTTCCTCGAGGGCTGGGGGCACCTCCCTGCTGCGCCCTGGCGCCCCTGCCCGTGGCACCTCCAGCGACCCGGTGACGGGCGGCACCGTGCCGCCTCAAGGGTCGATTCAGCGGCCGCCCCTCGACCCGCGAGGCGGGGCGCGCAGGGTTCCACCTATCGGTGGTCCGCTCCCGTCGCTCTCCTCCTCGTCAGGGCGAGTTCTCACCCGGCTGCCGGTGGAGAGAGACCTTGCGCTCACGCGGCCGGTACTCCCTCGTTGTCTTGATCGAGGCGCTCCTGCCGCTGATCCTTTTCTCCCTTCCATGAGGCACGGTCCGCTCCCGGCTCTTGTGGCGCGGCCGTGACTTTGAGGCGGCGGCGTTAGCGGTCGATCGGGCGGCATCGGCGGTCACCGGTTGTGGCGGGGATTGTCGGGGCGAATAAAAGCAGCGAAACAAGAATCAAAGAAGAAAAAGCGGTGCTCACCGGCTCGGCGTCGGGAGCATCACGAGCGACCAAAGGTGTCGTCATTATCTTGACACCACCTTGAGGTTGATCGCGCGCCTCGCCCGCGTGGCCGCATACCCTTGGGAGAGGCTCCTGCGGCGGCCCGTGGCGCTGCGCCCGGCGGCGTGGGGTTGGCGCATCACTCATCTCGAAGATGCGAGCTCCCTCTCCATGAGGGAATGACCCGCCCGGTGGTGGAAGTTGGCAATGATCGAAGCCACCCCAGCCCGGTGTCGCCCGGTGGCGCAGGGCGGTGGTGAGGGACTCCAACCGTCGTTGCGCGGCGGGGTGACACGCCGTGAAACCAGGCGTCGGGCTTCCCCATCAGCACCTTCCCGGTGTACGGCGGAAGGCCAACGCCGTCGTTGCGGAGGTAGAACCACCCCTTCTCCCAATCCGCGTTGTTGGAGGTCATGGTGCACAGCGGGTACAGCTCCTTGCGCGCGTCCCGCAGTGCGAGCGTAAGGCCGCCGGCGCGAACCGCCCGGCGCGTCCCCCTCTCGGCCGTGGTGAGGGTGTGGAGCTCGCCGCGAAAGAGATGGACCCGAGGCCCCGGTTCGCGGGATCCCAATCCCTCGGACGGCGGCGAAGGCCGCTGCGAGATGGCGTTGGGGGTGAAGTTGTGCAGCTCCACCCCGTAGTGGTGGCACAGCCCCCGCATAAACCGGCTTGCGAAGGCGGTGGCCGCTCGTGGAAGCAGGCGGGCGGCAGCGTAACGTCTGCGGGGTTGGGCTCCTTGTCCGTCGCCGGGGACCATCCACGCGGGTATTGGCCGTCGCCGGCGCATCGCTGCCGCCATTCACCAGCTCATTCGGTGCGGCCAGTGTCACCGTCGGCCGGGGCCATGGGAAAGGCTCCGGCACGGTCGGGCGCCATGGAAGACAAGGGAGGCGAGGCTGCGGTGGGCGCAAGGAACGGCGGTCTGAGCGGCGGAGGCGCCTGCAGTAGGAAGAAGGCGAGCTGCGTGCGGGGATGGATGCGAATGGCAAGGTAAGGGGCCTCGCCTCTGCCCCTCCCGTGATTTATAAGACCGGGGAACAACGCGCCCCAAAACTCCACTGCAGCGCCAGTGTAATGCGGCGGCACCTGCGTCGGCGCGGATGGGCGGCGCGCCCAGCGGGTCGCGCGCCGCAGCATGCTATCATTCTGACGCAAAAACCGAAGGCGCGGCGTCCGTCGTCCGCCCCGTCACCCACCGGCGCCTATGGTGCCGCACGAAAAGCGCGCCGCTTGATCTGCGTCCACGATCGCGCCCATTAAATGGCTGGGTTCCTTCACGGTAAGGATGACCCTCTCACGAAATTAGAGCCAAGAGCTCAGGACCGACCCCTCGCGGGTGTGATCGATGCCCGATCTAAAGCAGGCGGGCCGTGCCTCACCGAAAGCGAACTCGAGGCGGATGCCTCGAGCAGCGTGTTCTTGATCAGCGGTTCAAGACACGCCCATCGGTGGCGCCGAGATGCCCTCGGCGGGGATTTCTTAATCAGCGGTTCCAAGACCTGCCCGTTGAGGGTGGCGCGCAGATGCCCCTCGGCGAGGATTTCTTGATCAGCGATTCCAAGACCTGCCCGTCGAAGGTGGGCGCCACAGATGCCCCTCGAGTGGGGATTTACTGATCAGTGGCTCAAGGGTCGGCTCGACCCCACGGCCACTCCGCAGATCAAGCCAAGGCAGGGGCACTTTGGTGCCACCCGCAAAACCCTACTAATCGGGGTTGAGCGACCCTCGAAGGGTTGAGCAGGCCTCGATTGAGGCGGACGACGGCGCGCATTCGAGCCTGACCCCGAGCTCACAAGCTCGGGGGCGCCCCATAGTTCGTGTTCAAGGCCAACGAGGGTAGCTAGTCGAGGGATCCCATCGAGGGAGAGCTTCCGCACCCTCGGTCCCAATCAAACGGGACCGAGCCCTGCCTAGCACACCCGCGTAAGTGCTCTTATGGACGTGTCTCCGGACCACGAGCCGACCCTTATCGAACGGGGCACGGACGTCCACTTGAACCACCCGCTAACAGCTCAACGAGGGACCCATGATTCGCGACCCGTTCGATGGGAGTCATGAGCACCTCACCCCTCCGCCCCGCGAAAGGGCGGCGAAGGGACGCACAGACAAGTCAAAGAGCTCGCCCCGATCGCCTTGAGTGGGCCCAGGCTCGGGGGCTCGACGCGCGGCTACACCTCCGGGCGTGCCCGAGCAAAGCAAATCACCGATGCTGTGGCGCATGGCACCGCCGAGGCCGGCTGAAACAAACACCTCACGCACCGGCCGCACGCTGCGAAAAACCTTGCAGGAATGCACGCACTCCTCCAAGGCTTCGGGGGCTACACCCGCGGGTGCGCTAGCGCGCCCCCACGGAACGCCACAACGCCCAGGCGGGAAGAAAGTCCCATCAGAAAGCACCAGCCTTTGCAAGTTCCTACGGCTGCAGGTTCGGGGCCAATCTTGTCGGGGACAGCCACAGGGGTCCCCTAATAACGGGGGAAATCACCCTTTTTTGAAAAATAACGAAAGCGAACAAGCAAACTCACAAACCGCAAATCACACCCCGCATGCCGCGGCCCAAGACAGAAAGGGACCCATGGCCCAAAAGCCCCGCCGCCCATCGAATAGCCAGCCTCGGCACCTCGGGCGACCCGCTCGCCGAGGGCAGCGCCAACATCGCATGAAACCTCCGGTCTCGCTGAGGGCTTGACGCCTCGGGCGGTAGTCTCCACCGCCGAGGGCTCGGCTTTCGTGTGTGTTCCCGCCGCCGAGGGACCCACCTCTCGAGCGAGTCACCGCCGAGGCCTCCGAGCAGCGACACCATACCGCCCCACGGCCGAGCATTAAATGCTCTGGCGCTGCCGCGGCGCCCGGGTCAGGTGAATCCACGCCACGCCGCCTCCTCGACACCGCCTTTGGGAATCAGATTCGCGCTCGACCAACCCGCACTGCAGCCATCTCGCTTGGCGGTGTCAGGCGGGAAGGCCGTCATTCCGTGATGCGTGCCGCCTACTCCGCATACCTCCTCCACGTCGTGCCCTCGAAAGAGGAGCGATGCCGTGGCCGGCGGTGGGCGCGTCACCTCCATCACCTCCGCCCGAGCGCCATCTCGCCATCGTGCCGCCATCCCGGCACTAATGGGCCATCCCCGCACCGTAAGGATACAGGTTGAGGGACATCGCCACGCTTTGCCGCTATGCACCTCCGGTCCTCCGTCAGCTAGGCCCTCGAGCCGGTGTACGGACGGCGATCAAACGAAGAGCTCCAGCGCTACTACCCTCGAAGTCGCTCCTGGACGGACACAGGAGTCACCACGACGCCTGCCAGGAGCAAGATTCGCCAGGCCATCGAATCGCCGCATCGCGCCATGCCGCCACACCATGCCTAAAGCTGCATATGATCAGAAACCGCCTCCCTTGGTCTATAAAAGGAGGCGGTCCCGCCATTGAGGGGACGAGATCATCACTTCACACCCACACTCACCCGCATACTCGTTCCCTTTGATATTGGCACTTTGCCTCAATCACTTAGCAGGGACTTGGAGGCCTCTCCTCCTCTCCCGCCTTGCTTGTAGCCCCCCTCTACAGGCACCACTGGTGCGAATCAATACAGCGCGCACGCGCAAATCTGCTGGACGTACGACCCCGCGGTCGGAACCAGGATAAACCCGTGTCCCTGTGTTGTCATTTGCACCGACCATCGAGAAGCTGATCACAGCGTAACTTACTAGTTAGTGTCGGGACTAATCCTAACACCGACATCATGAACGACATGGCGCGGCTGGACCCGGCCGTATCCAGTGGTGGTGGGGCAGTGGCCTTGTCGCCGGACTACGCCACCTGCTTCAGGATTTCCACCGAAGCCTCGCTCCGCAAGATGATGGCGCCTGGACCGAGATGGTCCGGCTGGGCGTCGTCCCAGCCGCGGTGTCGTCACCAGCATCCCCCATGTTCGTAGCAAAATTGAAGTCTGCATCCGAGTCTGAGGTCGCTGCTGTCCAAATCGAAATTCCTGCCATGCCAATCGAGATTTTATTCAAAGTTCGAGCTTCACGTGGCCACAACGATGCCCCCCAGATTCCATGGCTGCTCGTGAAGTCAGCTCCCTGCGCCGGTGGCTGGCGGGCGGCACAAATGCAGATGGGCCGACGGGCGCGAATGGTGGTGGGCCAGCCTCGGCATGCTGCGCCTCGAGGTCCTCCGGGGCGGCGCCCGTGTGGCGTCCACGACCGGAGCTCCGCGGGGCTGGCACTGATTCTTCTGCCTCACACACCGCGTGCACAGTGCTTGCGGAACCCACGGCAGCCCTGTCCCACGTCGCCACCGGCCGAGCTCGTCACGCCGGCGCTAGAGCAGAGCTGCGACGGTGGCCCCCTGCGCCGGCACCACACCCTTCTTGACCTCACCGACGACCTTGGCCTGATCCGCGCCACCCCTGATGGTCCTTGGCTCCAGCGACGGCGGCAGCACACGCAGGTGCGTGCTGCGGTGGCACCGCCGGGGAGGAGGGGCATGTCGGGAGACGGCGGCACCGGGGAGGAGGGGCTGCCGGTGCCAGCGCGACGGTGTTGTTGCTGCAGGCGTGGTGGTGGTGGGTGGGTGCTGGGGAGGGATGAGATGGAAAAGGTGGACCCAATGAGTAGAGTAGAGGATGCAAATAGGGGATACTGTTGCAGCAAAATGAAATTTATGGAGATAAATTTTGTAGAGGATCCTCCAAATACACTTTTACGGGGTGACTTTTAGGGGACACTGTTGCGGATAGTCTAAGCACATAAGGAGGTACAAGTATACGACTGAACAAAATCTCAAGCCCATTGAATATGCGCTCGAAGGGCTTCAATAATCATTGGTTGCTTACAAAGAGGCTTCAAAAAGAGCCAATCTTGATGGGGCATGAGGAAGTTCAAGCTTGTTGATGTGCAGGGTCAGATAGCCATACTTTTGTGGATGTTCAAGGGGCATGCTTTTGTTGATGTGTATGGTCAGATAGCACGACCATAGTAAATAATGTGATGGACAAGTTAAGTCTTAGCCAGATGGATAAGTTAACTGTTTGTAACAATTATCTTTATTCCTGTGGACAAGTTATCTTTATCTGTAGACAAGTTATCTCTCTTATGATGTCTGTTTTGTCTCAAAAGATATATGTGTTGATTGTGCCTGTATGTTGAAATGGAAGCAATGAGAGATCGAGCTGACCTGTCAATGAAGACAGACACAAAGGAGGCGCGGATTCACAAACCCCCGTCTCCTTTGTTCACAAAGGAGACAAAATTTATAGTAGCATAGATTCTATATATGCAGGATCGCCGCCCCTAGGCATTGGAGACCCCCGGTTTGGCTAATAATCCCCTGCCGCTGCGCTCCCGCTTCACGGCAGTGAAGACTACTATTAGACTTCAATTATTGAGCTCCCAGTCTAGTAACGGACGTCAAATGGTCATCGGTAACAGACACTAAAGCCGGTTACCAATACGGTAGTGATCAGTAACGGACTTAAAGAACCCGTTACCGACAGGGCACTGATCAGTAACGGATTTTACGAGCCCGTTACCGATAGGTTTAACTTTTGTAATGGACTCGCTTTAACGTCCATTACAAAGAATTTATGTAACGGGCGTTTAAGAAGCTCGTTACCAGAAGTCCATAGTGGTAACGGGCGTTGTGGAGGCAAACCCTAGGGTCAGCCTGCCGCGGTTATGGGTAACGGCCGCCAGACAACAACCGTTACAGATGTGGGTGCATGTAACGGGTGTTAAGGGCCCGTTACAAATACTACATGACCTATTTGAGGTTTTTACTTAGTGTTTGGAAAGCACGTAATGACAATCGCTTCCAGAGAAAGACATGGTCTCCATTTCAGGTACACCAAGCTGCAGTAGCTCACATGCACACTCATCTCAGGGCTTGGGGGGAGCACTGCCAATCAAGAGTATCCACCACAACTCAAGGTATGAATATTTCTAATGTAGGACCAATCAACAGGTGGATCAAGCAGTCATCCTACAGGCTTCCACAACTACTGTTCCTGGAGGTTGTAACTTAATCAATCAGCCAGTAACAGGACCTCCTGAAGCTACCCATATGATGAACAGGCACTGTACTAGTAATCCGGCCATGCTACAAGGACCTAGGTGCTACGTCGATGCATCTACACCTCCAGAAGACTTGAGCCCTCAGCCAAGGACAGCTGGTTTGGGTATCTTCATCATCAATTTTCAGGCACAACCAACTCAAACCATCTACATCAAGGCACAACTTTCTGCATGCTCCTCAGTACTCATGGCTGAAGCAGCCAGCCTTGCTCTTGTTGCATCAATCACCCAGGCACTGAACATCAATAGCTGCAACTACTTGTCCGACTGTCAGCAACTTGTCCACTTCATGAACAACAAGGACTCAACTAACCCGCCTAACTGGAGAATCAAACCATTTACCAAGGTTTTCACAAACACCACCAGGTTGCAGGCGACAAGAATCTTCAAGATTAGTCGATCTCAGAACACAACTGTTGATGTGCTTGCACGTCAGGCACCACATCAGGCACTTAGCTCACAGCTTACTCGTTTGTGCACTCGACTACTTTGTTCTTCAGGCCCTACATCTTTTAGGCTTGCCTCATGTAACCGCGTACTCACAGCAGTTTGCTCTTAATCTATACAAAATTGTTTGTTGTAAAAAAAAAGCCCTAACGAAAATGGTGGTCGCGGCAAGTGCGACTGTTGTGAAAGACTGTGTGTGGTGGGGTGTCCATGGGTTTATTGTCTAGGATGAAGGTGCAGTGGCGATGGCCAAATTTTTTAGGATGTTCTCCCTCGTCACCCTAGACATTAAACCCATTCGCAATGGGCTAGAAGTTTCGATATTTATTTGCCGTCGCAATTTACATTGCTTCCTTCACTACGGTAAAACCCATATATGTTGAGTGCTATCCTTCTGGCACTCGGCGAAAAATCTTTTTGCCGAGAGTGCTTCACAAAATTAAAAATACTCAGCAACCAAAAAACACTCGGCTAAGAAACAAGTTTGCCTAGTGTTTTTTTGCACTTAGCAAATAAAAAAAATTCTTTTCTACCTCTCAAACTTTTTCTACTATTCACATACAACATGTGGCACTCCATGCTAAAATTTGGTAAAATTTTGTATTTTTTGCAATATTGAGTTAATTAATTGCATTTTAAATAATTTTTTGAATCAAGTCAAATTTGAACTACAAGTGATTTAAATAATAGAAATGAAAATGAAAATAAAAATGATATTCACATTATTTAGCTTAGTTTAAGGCCTTACCCATGAAATTAAAATAAAATTTGAACATCTTATTAAGAAAACATGATCATGAACGTGTGGCCGCATTGTTTTTAACTTCTAGAAAAATCAAATGAAGTTACAAAATCATTATTTTTCTCATGGTGTGATGGTATCATACATGGAGGTTGTGGTAAGAAATTGGGAAGGTTTTGCACATTTTATTACGTACGATGTTTACAAACTGAAGCATTTGAGAAGATCCTAAGCGTTGAGAAGGATTCGATACGATTTGAAGTCAAAGTGATGGTTGAATTGCGATGTGATAATTTTAATGTATTAAGTGAAATTATAGATTTTTATTGATATAAATTAAGTTTAGCTATAAGTGTATAAAATAATGGAATTGTATGAGTAGAAAAATCAAATACATAATGTTGAGTAAAGTTGACAAGATAATATAAAAATGAATTGGAATAAATTTAGAATATGTTATGAAAAAGAAGGAGAAAAAAGAAAATAAAAAACATTCGCCGAGTGTTTTTCCAGACACTCGGCAAAGGTGCCATGTCAGCGATCCGAATCTCCTGAAAAAAGCCATTGTCGAGTGCCATGTCAGCAACACTCGGCGAACTCGTGACCCCGCTCCATCTCCTCCCTCTCTTATCCTTATCAGCACCTGTACCCCATCCCTTCCCCTAGCACCTCATTCCTTCCCTCTCGCACCACCGCCGCCTCCAATTCCTTGGTGCCTCCCCCCTCCCCTCCCCTCCGTGCTCGCCTCCCACCTTCTCCTCAGCTCCACTACCCCTCATCTCTCCCCGTCATGGCCCCTCTCCCCCCCCTCTCTGCTCGCCCCTCACCTCATGGGCGAGGAGTGACGATAGGGCAAAGAGTGGTGGCCGCAGTCAGAGGGCTGGGACGGCGAGATCCAGTGGTGGGGCTGCGAGATCTGGTGGCGGGGCTGCGAGATCTGGGTGGTGCGGGTGTGGCCAGCGTCATGTTGGTAGTGTAGTGGTGGCAGCGGGTTCTCTCTCTCTCTCTCTCTCTCTTGGCGGCGGCCACCTCCCCTCCCTCCGGTGGCGGCATGGCGTCGTCCCTCCCCTCCTGTCCCCTCCCTCTAGCGTCGCGCGACGGCCGACGGTGACGCACAGCGGCCATCGGTGGCGCACGGCAGCCTCGAGCACCAGCGTCTGACGGTGACGCACGGTGGCGCGGCGAGGGGCCGGCAGTGGCTTCGGGGTTTTTTGATATTTTTTCCGAAAATACTCGCCGAGTGGATTGAGCACTCGGCAAAGCTTCGCCGAGTGCCCAACTTTTGACACTCGGCGAAGCCGCCTTTGCCGAGTCTTTGGTTGCTGATTGGGCGACGCCGATTGTTATTGGGCCTTCACTGAGTGCCTTTGGCACTCAACGTCTTCAGGCATTCCTGTAGTGCTTATTTATCATATAGAAAAAGTTTGCTTCTTCCTGAAGTTGGCATGCATATTCCGATGCCAAATAAGGATGGCAAACTTTTCGATTGGTGAATAAGGAAGTGATGTAAATTTCTATGGTAAATAAGGAATTTTCTTGAGAATTTGATCTATGGCGTGTAGACCCAGCTGCATTCAGGCCCACGCAAGGCTAATCAAAGAAGACAATCCACCCACGCGTCAATGGTCACAAGTCCCTCTATGCAAAGGAGGCTTGTTTCAGCGGTGAATAATCCAACGGTGAGCCATACGCGGGGGGCAAATACTATATGTCGCTTTAGCGACAGTTTGACAAACCATCACGGGGCGGGACCCAGCTGTCGGATGATTCTTCCTCCTCCATCCGGGCGCCGTGAGATCCTCGGCGGAGCCGAGTTAGCGCGGCGGCGGCGGATGCAGCGGCGGGAGCCGCTGCAGACGGTGGAGGAGGGCGGCGGGGGCTCGCCGCCGGTAGGGTTCGGGGCTTCGGGTTAGGGTTCGGGGTTGGGGCTTGGGGCTGGGGCTGCCGGGGTCCGCGAGCCGAGGAGGAGGTAGGGCAGGCGGTGGGGATGGGGGGCCGGGCGGCCTTTAGAGTCCTGGCGGTGGGGGCGACGGCCGGGCCAAGTCGGGGCGGGGGTGAAGGTCACGATGGTGGAGCTAGGGTTCCGGCGGCGAGGGAAGGGGAAGAAGGTGAGGATCTCCCCGGCGGCGCGAGGACCCGACGGATTAGCGTGCGGGGGGTTCGCAGCAGCCGGATCCGGCGGCGGGAGCCGCCGGAGACGGGGGAGGAGGGCGGCGCGGGGGAGGAGGGCGGCGCGGGGGAGGAGGGCGGCGCGACCGGAGGAATGGAAGGGGCGGCGCGACCGGACGCGAGGAAGAGGAGAAGAGGGAGTCGAGGTGGAAGAAGAGGTGACTTCGTGGGCCTTCAGTGACACGATGCGAATTTGTCGCTGAAGCGACATCTAGGAGCGTCGGGTGGTCCTGTGCTGGACTTGTTCTTTTTAGTTGCCTATGCTTGTTAAAAGTTCATGTACAGTTCTTGTTTATTCAAGGTCTGTAATATAAATTCAGAAGTTTGTCGTTGTAGACTTTGAAGGCTGAAGTAGTATTGGATAGAATCATGCACAATGCTGGAACCGTCTCCATTCTCACAATAAAATGAAATTGGTAACTATCGGACATATCATGAGAGAAATTTCATTTATTCCATAGATAAACCATAGAAATTTTTAGGAATACTTGGATTGAAAATAGACACCTTACGCGTGTTGGCGGCAAGTGTAGCTCACTGATCACACCACATATACCCAACACTATATTAACACAAGACCTTTACAAACGTCAAACGTGCATGGGCGATCGACCAAAGCAATTTAATTACCTGCTGGACACTTTGTTGGTTATGCTTCCAGCTACAGGGTACGTATGGATGCAATCAGCCCAAGGTCCATCTAGGTTCGTAGCAGACTGGATGCACTGCCACACCACACTGTTGCACTTGAATCCTGATCCAAACCCAATCATCCATACTCGATCACCCTTCCTCATCCGACTCTTAGCATCAATGTATCCAAGCTCATACCACACCGAGCTGCTGGATGTGTTCCCAAATCGGTGTAGCGTCATCCGTGAAGGCTCAACGTCCTCATCTGATAGACAAAGGCTACGCTGGACAGCATCAATCACCGCTCGTCCACCGGCATGGATGCAGAAGTGTTGGAAGGCCATCCGGAAATCAGGAACGTAGGGCTTTATCTTTCTGTTCAACAACTTACGAGCAATTAGAGAAAGAAGGAATAGCACTTGCTCCGAGAATGGGAGTACAAGGGACCCTATTGCCGTTATGTTGGCCTGTAGCGTGTCGCCAGCAATAGCTACAAGGTCTTTAGACAGGTTGACTCCTATTTCACCCATGTCATCCTCCTCATGGAATGCACAATGATAAGACTTATCTTGGGCGGCAGTGATTGTGCGTACAGTGTGCATGAGCTTGAAACGTGATTTAGCCGACCTCGATGTTGACAGTAGCACAGCAGCCCCACCCATGCGAAACAGGACATTTGGTAGCAACATTGCACGGTTCCTCCCTGTGTAGTACTGGCATGAGAGTATCTCCGTAGACACAACTAGTGCATGTGCACCCTGTGGAGCAACCTGCAAGAGGTTTTTCGCGACATCCACTGAAATCAACCCTGCACTGCACCCCATCCCAGAGAGGTGGATGTGACGGATGTCACCTCTTAGCTTGTATTTCCCTACAATCATGTCAACTAAAGATGGCACTGGATTGAAAACGGTGCAGTTTGTGACGAGTATGTCAATTGCCATGGGGCTGATGCCTGTCTTAGCAAATAAGTCATCAATGGATGAGAAAATAACCTGCTCGGCCTCGTTACGGGCATCACACAGCGTGTAAGTTGGTGGAATGTAGTGGGTATTAGGTGGTAGGTAGGTCCGATCACCAAGGCCAGCGTTCTCAAGCATGCGCTTCATGAAATGGATGCTTTTATCATCGAAGGATGGTAACTGGTGAGCATGTTCGACAAAAGCGGCCATGGTAGAACGACAATCGGGTGTATGATGGAAGCAAGCATAGTCCAGAAGGTATACACTGCGAGGACGGTGCATGAGGTAAAGGGTACCTAAGCCAATTGCAAGGAAGGTGACGAAAAACAGGTGTGCATGCCGCACTGACTGTAGCCTTGCGAGAATTTGGGCAGGGCCAAGTTGTGCGGCTTTCAGCAAGAGGATGGTTCCAAGTACCACAGCAACGGTGACGACACAATTGTTTGTGACAAGCTGGAAGAAATATTTGTAGCGCTTGAGACTGAGTGGTGATGAGTTCATGTTGTTGAAGCTCCTTATGAAATGTCTTGGCTAGCTCATCTGGAGAAAGACTGGAGGGTGTGCAAGATTTTAAATAAAGGGTATGTATGTCTTTCATACCACCGTTTTATTCAGTTCAATTGCCATTAAAACAACATGAAGAAAATTTGAGGCAAATAAAAATCGTGCCTTCCTACACATCAATGGCTTGAAAGATACTACATATGAATGGCATGCCATGAATTGGGTCGAATCGATCAATTCTTGAAGTTGTCGTGACTTATATGTTTTCTAGATGCAAACGTCATCAGAATCACCTTCTTTATAATTAGTTTAATTTGGATCTAGCATGCTGGTTGCAACATAGTCCCTCCTTGCCACCGTTCACTTTTTTATACAACTTTGACCATTCGTCTTATTCAAAAAAGTAATGTAATTATGTAAAAGGAAAAGTCAAGTTTAAAATACCTACAATAGAAAAACATATAACAAACAAAATTGATGCTACTTACATAATTTTTTGAATAAGACGAATTGTCAAAGTTGTAAAAAAAAGTCAGCAGCGACAAATATTTCGATACGGAGGGAGTATGGCCTTGTTCATTTGGCTAGTGGTTGGTGCTGATTTGTTCCGAGAGAAGTACTGCTGGCTGGTAGGTGGTGGCTGGTTTGTTCTGAGAGGAAACTACCGCTAGCTGGTGGCTAATAAGGCAGACGAACAGGGCGTATATTACAATAGTTCTATCACAAAATTACATGATATTTTTCAGAGTAGCTGATCCAGAGACTTGACTCTAGCTAGAACAAATAGCATAATGGCTCAAGATTGCTGACGGGTGTGATAATGAAGTTGCTATTTGGAGAGACAATAATGAAGGGGAAAAACATTAAAAATGTTGTATGTGGCCTAGTGGAGAGACAATAATAAAGTGTTATGTTACTCCCTCCTATCCAAATTACTTACTGTTTTGACTTTTTTTAGATGCATTCCTTTTTTTTTGGTTAGATGCATTCTTTTTGTTATGTATCTAGACATAAATATATATCTATGCGCATTGCAAAAGGAATGTGTATAGAAGCAGTGTATAGAAAACCCAAAACGACAGGTAATTTAGAACTTAATAAGTATTATTGATTGGATTGGCACCGATCATGACTTGGCATGTGCAAGGAAGACATAAAGTGTCAGTGGTATGTAGTGCCAGATCGTATTATCAAAATTGTTGGCGGTTGGCAAGGCGGTATCTTAAAAAAAAATGTTGGCAAGCAGTGGCTTAATAAAACAAGGTTATTTAAAGGCGCTTACAAAAGTCGTTGGCAGCTGGAAATGAAATGTCTCGATGAATTTGGCGGAATTCTTTTTTACTCGGAATTTTTCCGATTTCTGAAAACGGCTGTTTGAGCTGTCGAATTCAGGCTCTGGGGCGACTCGGAGGCGACGAGGGGCGACCGCGATATTTCTCCGGCGATCGCCGGATTCCACCAGCCAAATCCTTCGAGTGGCGGCGGGTTCGATTCAGGATCGTCTCCTCGTCATTCTCTCCTACTTTTGAGCGAGTTTTGCTGAGCACGAAGAGGGAGCCGGGGGATCTCTCGTCAAGAGGCAGAGGTCGATGTGGGCGGGAAAAGCTTGATTCGCAGCGATGGTGTTGCTGACCCCGCTAGCCGCCCAGGGAGGAGAACGGAGTGCGAACTCGGCACCTGGGAAAGTGAGGTGAAATTTGGAGGGTGAATTCCACGCAGAGGAGTGGGCGCAGGATGAGGATTGCAATGCTATCAAATTTGGATCATTTTCACTAGGTGATGTCTTTGAGAGAGAGATCCGGAAGTTTGGGAGATTCGCATTTCGGGGGAAAACTCAGTTGGCGATGCTTCTAAGAGATTTGTTGATGAATTTGTGAAGCTTGATCAGGAAATTCATGGAGGAGAAGGGCGCGGAGAGACACCAGGGACTGGATCGGCGAATAAGAACTTCTACAGGGACCGAAATGTAATAAGTCAACAAAATAACCGGGGAGGCACTGGAAGCCCAGCAAGGCCCAAGTACCCACACGGATCATGCATATCTCACCTTTACTCTCACTCTTGGTCAGATCCTGAAGGGATTTGGATCTGGGTGGTGAAGGGGAGAGCCCTGGAGGCGGCGGAACAGGGATCTGGTTTCCCAGCGAGGAGGGAGGAGATCCGGAAGTTTGGAAGCGCAAGCAGAAGAGTACTTAGAGTGAGTGCTAAACAGACCGACGAGCGCACCTTTGCAGACGTGGTGGCGATGGATCCGGCAAGAAACTTTGGCCATGGGGGCCAGGGTGGCGTGCCATCACGCCTGGGTGATAGAGCTGGCCCAGGGCGATTCGGCGAAGAGCGGGGCTTTGAAGGGGGAAACCCCCGAATCAGAGAGAGGGCAAACCCAGAGGGGGCAGAGAGGGCTTCACAGGTGCCTTCGGGGGGCAGAACTCAACCTACCATGGTGGGGGCAGAGAAGACAACTCCAGCTTTGATTCTGGTAGACCCAACCCAAACAAAAGACCATATGAGGATAGGGAGAGAAGAGAGCGGGAAGAACAAGAACTGAGAGCAAAGTTGAGGAGGGAACAAGAGGAGCGCAGATCCAGAGAACAAAGTTTTCGAGGGAATCAGAGAGGAGATAGCTGGGACTTGAGGGGCAAAGGCAAGAATGCACAGGATGAATTCTGCTTCAACTGTAACTTAACTGGACATCTAAGGAAAGATTGCAGGAATCCACCTTTTTGCTACTACTGTAAGAAAAATGGACATAGATCATCGGTCTATCCAGAAAAGAGAGGCTTGAGATTATGTGGGTATGGAATACTAGGGCAAGGATTTTACATTATTCACCTCGCAGTGGACAAAGAAACAAAAAAGAGGGAGGTGCTGGGGATAATGCATATTATGAGTGGGCAATCTTCGGGGGAAATTATAGAAAAGGAGTTGAAACATTTGTTTAGAGAGGTGCCTAAATGGACAATTAAGAGGATAGGTGAAGATGAGAGTTACATGATTACTTTCCCCAATGAAGAGATCAGATTCCAAGTAGCCAAATTTAGAAGCTTTGAATTTGAGACAGCTAATGTAAAGGCAAAGGTTACCCCTACAGAGATGTCAGCAGATGCAGATGGTAAGCTAGAGACAGTATGGGTGAAAATGCATAAGATTCCACCATTTGCCAGGAGAGTGGAAGTAGTCATGGAGCTTGCATACCTTATGGGGGACCCAGAGGAGGTTGATATGTCTACACTAAATGCCCCAGGTCCAGTTAGGATCAAGCTTGGTTGTTTGGAAGCTGCAAAAATCAGAGGGGAGTCAAGAGTGTTCTTCAATGGGGAGAGCTACAACATCAAATGGGAGGTGGAAGGGATCACCAAGGAGCCAATCAAATATACATCTAAATTTGATAGGCAGCGTGATAGAGAGGAAGAAGAGGAAGACAAAGAGGATGGGGAATTCTATGAAGACAACACTACTGAAAAGACCAACTTTGGAGGAGGCAAAACTCCATCAGAGAAAACATCTAGGCAAAAAGGAGGGAGCACCAACAACCAATACCAGAAAAGAGAAGGGAATAGTCAGGGGTATGTGGCAGAAGCGGAGAAAGAAATGGAGGGAACACAGAAGGGTAAGTGTGGGGAGAGAGTATCCCAGGAGGCAATGGCGGATGCGGAAGAAACAACTAAAAACATTGACACCATCATGAAAGATAGTGAAGTGGTAGGAGAGCAAGAGGAGAACACTATAGCCACTGAACAAAGTGCCATGGAGACAAACACTGGAGATGAGGGGTTGAGTGAGGAAGAGCAAATTGATTACGATGAAGATCCTCTAATCACAGAGAAAATGGAGATGGCGGAGATTGAGAAGAGAGTTGAGCTACGGACAAACAAGCTAATCAGTGAAGCAGCTGTTAACATACAGATAGAAAAGCAGGGCATAACAGAAAAGGAAGAGAGTATGAACACCAACTCATCTTTTGGGACTGAGGATGATGAGGAAATTGACTGGGAACAAATCAGAGATAACTTTGGCACTGAGAAAGGTCTGGAGCTGGTTACAGCATCCCTGAAAAAGAGTGAGGCTGCGGCCCTAAGAAGAAGCAACAGAAACAAGGATGAGAGGAGCAAGATACAAGACAAGGCGGAAGCAATGAAAAGGAAGAGCAACGAAATCTCAGGTAAAACTTCATCTTTTGCTATCTTTAATACTGTTGATCCAAAAATTCTAGAAAAAGTAGCTATGGAAAGTAATATTAACTTAGGAAAAACTGTGGATGATATCTCTGCTACAATCTCAACTATTCAAATGAATGAGCTGGCTAAGGCGGCGTTGATGGCAGCAAAACAGAGGATAGAGGAGAGTGCAAAGAAGAAAAAAATGGAAAAGGAAAACTTACAGGAAAATGGAAAAAGGGAGGAAGACATGGCAAAGAGGGAGGAGGGGACAGAAACTGAACAGACACTGAAAAACACAAAAAGAGGGTTAGAGACACAGAACGTGAAAAGAGTGGGGCTATCAAAGCAAAAAAGAGGAGTAGAGAGAGATGGGGAATCCTCAGACAGTGAACAGGAGGAGTCAGAAGCAGATATAGAGGGAGAAAGTAGCAAAACTATGAATAGAGCAAACAAATGCCGTCCTCCTAAGAAACCGCCTAAGAAGGGGCAGGTCACTAGGAACAAAGAGGCTGAAGCGGGCAGCCGCAACCAAAAGAAGAAGAAATGAATATTCTGTTCTGGAATATTAGAGGGTTTGATGCACCAGGGAGGAAAAAGCAATTGAGGGAGTTACGACAAAAATATAGAGTGGATGTTATGTGTCTACAAGAGACAATTAAAGCTGACTTTAACATGGGGGACCTGGCTGGGATTGCAGAAGGGGAGGCAGTAGAATGGGTTTGGACAGCAGCAGAAGGACACTCAGGGGGCACCTTGATGGGTGTGTGGGTTAATCACATCACAGTATTGAGTAAAGACAAAGGGGAATTCTTCTCAAGCATGAAGATAGCATCTAGGAAGGATGGGTTTAAGTGGGAAGTAATAAATGTATATGGCCCGGTACAGATGGAAAGGAAAACAACCTTTTTGAGTGAGCTCAGTGAAAAAATTGCAAAAATGGAGGAACCATTCATACTAGGAGGTGACTTCAATATGATAAAGTTTGCATGGGAGAAATCTACAGATAATATTAACCAGACATGGATGACCAACTTCAATGAGTTTATCAGAGACAACGCTTTGAAAGAAATGCAAAGGAAGGGCAGCAAAATTACTTGGACCAATAAACAGGAAAATCCAGTCATGAGTGTGTTAGATAGAGTTCTGACATGCCCTAGATGGGATCAATACTATAAGAGAGCTTCTTATGAGACAATAACTAGAGTGGGTTCTGATCATTGCCCTCTGATAGTAAATTCTGATGACCACAGATTCAAGCAACAACACAATTTTAGATTTGAGATGGCATGGTTGACCCAGAAAGGGTTCAGAGAAGCATTAATAGCAAATTGGCCAGATAGAGGGGGAAAAACATTCAGGATC
Source organism: Cenchrus purpureus (assembly GCA_022644695.1). Classification (NCBI taxonomy): domain Eukaryota; kingdom Viridiplantae; phylum Streptophyta; class Magnoliopsida; order Poales; family Poaceae; genus Cenchrus; species Cenchrus purpureus. The sequence goes on from CP053455.1 coordinate 68,582,607, forward strand.
ACTGGAGAGAGCTCAAGTATGTAACAAGAAAGTTCTGTAAGGGATGGGGTGCCAACATAAATAGCCAGATAAAGAAAGATAAAAAAATGCTGCTGGATAATTTTAAAAAACTGGATGAACAGGCAGAGGGTAGTGGATTAAACCCAAATTAATGGCAGGAAAGGTACCATATAGAGAATCAGTTAGAAGGGATTTACAGATTTGAAGAGATACAATGGCAAAGGAGAGGTGGGGTGAAATGGATCCTAAAAGGAGACTCCAATAGTAGATACTTCCATGGAGTGGCTAATGGAAGAAAGAAAAAATGTGCAATTTTTTCATTGGAAGAGGAGGGCAGAGAGATAAGGGACCAGTTGAACTAAGAACCCATGTAGAAACATTCTACAAGGAACTCTTTGGAAAAGAACCTGGAGGATCAATATCACTAGAGGGGGATTTTTGGGTAGAAAGAGGAAGGCTATCAGATGAGGAGGCATAGGAACTAGTTAAACCTTTCACCACTAAAGAACTAGAAGAGGCACTGAAAGACATGGATGTAAATGCTGCACCTGGACCTGATGGGTTGCCAGTGGGCTTCTACAAAGAGTTTTGGCAGGAATTAAAAGTGATGTACTTGAAATGTTTGAAAATTTACATAGAGGAGACCTAAATCTGAGCAGGCTGAACTACGGCATGATATCTCTGATCCCAAAGTTAAAAGAGGCAAACAACATCAGGCAATACAGGCCTATCTGCTTACTGAATGTGGATTATAAATGGTTCACGAAAGTCTTCACGATGAGGCTGACACCTTATGCACAGAAGCTGATCAGTAGTACACAAACAACGTTCATCCCATGGAGATATATTCTAGAGGGGGTAATCATCCTGCATGAAATCCTACATGATTTGAGGGTGGGGAAAAGGAAGGGAGTGATCTTAAAACTAGATTTCGAGAAGGCCTACGACAAGGTTAGATGGGAATTTATGTTGGAAGTCCTTAGGAAAAAGAACTTCCCAGAGAAATGGGTGGAGTGGATGAAACAAGTGATAGAGGGTGGTAAGGTGGGCATCAACATAAATGGTGTCCCTGGGCAATTTTTCAATACTCACAAGGGGTTAAGGCAAGGGGACCCGCTATCACCGCTCTGTTTAATCTAGTCAGTGATGCTTTTGCCACCATGATGGATAATGCAAGGGCGGTAGGAAGGATTAGAGGACTGATGCAACACTTGGTAGAGGGGGGGATCACTCACCTACAATATGCAGACGACACTGTCATCTTCTTGGAAAATGATGATCAAACAATAATCAATGCAAAGTTCTTACTCTACTGCTTTGAGGATATGTCAGGGTTGAGGATAAATTACCAAAAGATCGAAGTCTTTGTGTTGGGTAGTGATGAGGAGGAAGCAACAAAATTGCAGGAATGCTCAACTGTAAAATTGGCCAGCTACCATTAAAGTACTTGGGGTGATGGTACATAATAGACATATGTCAGCAGCTGAACTGAATTATGTGGCACAAAAATAGAGAAGAGAATACCAACTTGGCAGAGTGTGGGTCTATCATCTGGTGGGAAGATGATCTTGGTAGAATCCTGCCTGAGTTCAGTGCCCAATTATACTATGGGAATTTACCTACTTCAAGAGGAGGTACATCACAAAATGGATACTGCCAGGGCCAACTTCTTTTGGCATGGCCCATACATGAAGAGAAAGTACCACATGGCCAGGTGGGAGTTGATGGCTACACCAAAAAAAGCAGGAGGGGTTGGGTTTACTAACACCAGAGTGATGAATATATGTCTGCTAGCAAAATGGATAATAAAAATAGAGAGAGGAGACAACAACCTGTGTTGTAATTTGCTGAGAAACAAATACCTAAGGGAGAAAGGGATATTTGGGTACAAGAAAAAGGATGGATCCCAATTCTGGAGAGGATTAATGTCAATTAGAGAGGATGTTGTTAGAGGTCTGAAGTATATTGTGGGGGATGGAAAGAAAATAAGACTCTGGCAGGATGTGTGGTATGATGGCTGCCCCCTGAAATTAACATTTCCTAACCTGTTTGAGATCTGCAATCAACAAGAGTGGTCAATTCACAAACACTACAAGAGGATGGGGCAGTAACGACCATAGTTTAACGTCCACGTACAATATGTGGTCGTCGGATTCTCTCTTCATTCATTCGGCCGCTGTCACGTGATGGCCGATGACCATTAAAATTCCCGTTGTTATCCAGACACCAGACGTGGTCGCTAATAAGGATTAGGGAAAAGTCTAATTTTCAACCTCCAACTATAACAGAAGTCTGATTTTCAACCTTCAACTACGAAACCGGACAAAAAGGGCCATCGAACTGTTAAAATCGGGCAAATTTGGTCCTTAGGGTGGTTTTGACGGTGGTTTTGCATTTTCTAGAAATTTCAGTTCTTTTTGATTTGGTCAAAATCCATAACTAATTCGTTTCAAATCTTAAAAAAAATGAAGCTGATACCAACAATTTTCTGAAAATGTAGGCCATTTGTTGGTACTCTATTTAGTGTTATTTACATAATATTTGTTGCTATTCTAGTATTTTATTGCTTGTAATAAAATACAAGGAACATAGACAACTAAGTTTCAAATAATGCCAAATAGAATAGCAATAGATAGGTTACATTTTTAGAAAAAATTTGGCACTGATTTGATATTTTTCTGATTTGAAATGAAATAGTTATGAATTTTTGCATTAAATCTAGACTTTTAAAATTTTTATAAATGCAAAACCACTCTTCAAAACCACCCAAAAGGCCAAAATTGTCCGGTTTTGACAGTTCAATGACCCTCTTTATCCGATTTTGTAGTTGTAGGTTGAAAATCAGACTTGTGCAATAGTTGAAGGTTGAAAAATAGATTTTTCCCTAAGGATTATCAATCGGATATAGATAGAATTAGATAAATATCAACACTAGATAAATATATATCTGATCGATCTTCTCTCAAATCAGTTCCGCAAGGCCAGCTAATAGTCGCAATCTTAATTCCTAGGTGACGGTTCCCAGGCGATGCATCGTCCATTCGTCCCCATGGCCTCTCACCTGCGCTCGGCATTCGTGATCCCTGTTTTTTGCCGGCTCCTCTCATCGCTGGCCTTCATCACGATTGTGGCAGTGGCAGATCGGTGGATCAGATCGGTGGAGGGCAAGAAGCAAGATAAGGATAGGTGCCCGCTGCGACCTTGCGGCCACGGCCAGCGGCAGCATGGTTTGGGGCGATTATTAAACAAGGTAACGTCATGATGTGATATGTATCTCTCTCCTTGTCAGTTACTATAATCAATTCTGTGAGTTCTATTCTGGATATGCAAAAGTATGATTGTCGGTGTTCCACTGCTTGTTTTTTACTTCATCTAGTACCACTCTAACTTGACAAATTATAAGCATAACAATTCTCTACCTGTTTGATTGATCTTATCCAGAGAACAATTTACACAGATCAATTAACTCTAACTGCAGACTCTTGCATATCCAGGCATGTGTTGTGGTCGCTAATCAAGTTGATTTCCTATTGATAGATAAATAGTAAATTACTAGTGTAACAGAACATGTTCTCCCTTCAGATCCGTTCTGCAGGTCAGCCAGTAGAGATCCTAATTCTCTGACGGTTTCCAGGCGATGCACCTCATCCCGGCCATCGCCTACCACCTGCGCTCGGCACTCCTTGTCCCGGATCCCCTCCTCGGTGGCCTTCCTCACGGTTGTCGCAGCGGTGGCCGGGGCTAGTGGATTGGCGAATCGGTGGAGCCGTGGACGAGGGTGAAAAGCAGGACAGGTTCCCGCTGCTACCTTGCATTGCGCTTTGTGGCCACGGCCGGCGGCAACATGCGGCCATACATGGTAATATGATCGTATACCTCTCCTTGCCTGTTAGTCACTTCAATCAACTCGATTGGACTGTACGGGTAAACCTACATCTCAGCTTGGGAGTAACTAGTTGATTGGTATTTTTGGTTTTTGACATCTCAATTGTTTATTTGGGTTTCCCATTCACAAGAACTAATTCCATCCATCATATACATGAAAACGATTATCTATCTTTTTGTCTCTTTCATTTGTTTGGTGCTGATATGAATTTTCCTACTGTAGGGAACTAGGGATGAGGATAGAGAAATGGTTGATCTGGAGGCCTTCGGTTCACGCATGCATGCCTTCAAGCATAGCCATTTTTTTTGTCATAATTGGTTTTATGTCAATCTCTATTAATTGCAAGTGTTGGATATATAGATTTTTTTTCTCTTGTGCAAAGAAACATCTTGAAGCACTATGAAGTTGAATTTTGAAATATATTTGTTGCTTCACTCTTGCTGTTAAAAATATATGGTTATGGTGCAAAGTGGTGGTTGATGCTGTATAAGTGGTCGTTAACTCTACAAGTTGCAAATGATCAAATTTTAGTCATCAAAGTTTGGCTGTAATTGCTATGGAAGTGTTCGTTAATGCAATGAAGAATATGTAATAACGACAACAAATATGTGGCTGCTAATGCTAAATAGTGGTCGTCAATGCCTCATGGGACGTGGCCTAATATGGCATGATAATATGAACGATGAAATCTGTGGTCGTTATTACTAGAAATGTGGTCGTTGATGATAGAAAATCAACGACCACACATTGTACCATCGTTGTAAAGATAACGACGGGAGAGTATATGTGGTTGTTAATACTTTTAACGACGGAGCCTGTAACGACCATGAACGACCACACTTTTGTGGTCGTTAAAAGTTTTTAACGACCACATCGAAACTTTTAACGACCGCATATCCCGTCATTAATACCCCTTCCTCTTGTAGTGAAAGCTCTGAAAAACAATGCTATCAATCTGACCTTTAGAAGGAACTTTGGATATAGAGAGGAAAGAGAATGGGAGGCCCTGTCGAACATATTAGAGGATGTGACCTTGGATCAGCAACAGGACTCGGTTATATGGGTGCTAGAAAAATCCAAAGACTTCTCCACCTCCTCTCTATACAATGCAATCACTTTCCCTGGGATGGTGAATAGGTGGATGATGAGCATCTGGGAAGCCAACTTACCTTTAAAAGTCAAAGTTTTCCTATGGCAAATCTGCAACAACAAGATCCAATCAGCTGAACAGTTAAAGAAAAGAAATTGGAATGGCCCAATTGAGTGTAAGCTGTGTGGTCAAACGGAGAGCGCGGAACACATCTTTGTGACGTGTGTGGTGGCAAAGCTGTGTTGGAGTATAGTTAGAGATGCATTGGAGTGGGTTAGAATTCCGATCTGTATGGAGGATGTGATGGAGAAACTAGTAGAGGGATCCCACAAAACTAATAGAACTTTCACCTTTTTGTTGGGCTGTTTATCCTGGAGTTTATGGTTGATTAGGAATGATATAGTTTTCAATGATGTTACAATTTCATCGCCTGATGTTGGAATTTTCCGCACTATCTCCTATATGCAGAAATGGAGGATCCTGAGCAAGGCAGAGGACCAGCCCAGGATCGACGCAACGATGACCAAGCTCCGGCATCGGCTCTCGTCTTTGCGATCTGAGTGATAGTCCTGTTTGACCTCTCGGTCGTATTTTGGCCATGTACTTTTCCTTTGTTGAATGTTCTTTGGACCTAATGCTGAAGGTTAGAGAGAGTTTAGAGGGGGGAGTAGTTTGCAAGCTGTACTCTTTCTGCTCTTATCTTGGCTTGTAATGCTGCACTTAAGTGCTCACCCTGTAAAATTGGTAACCCCAGTAATTGTGTGCTTTTTTAGTAAAGCCGGGCCATCGGGCCTTCTATCTAAAAAAAATTCTTTTTACTCTGTAAAGTCTGGGTCACAGCCTCGTTATTTCACTGCTTGAATTTCACAGCGTCCAGGCTGTTTGGTTGCATAAGTGAAATTTTTTGTCCCTCTTTTAAGTCTATTATGAGTATTGAACGTAGACTAGTTATAAAAATAATTACACGAATGCACCGGAAATTGCAAGATGTATCCATTAAATCTAATTAATCCGTCATTAAAGATTGATTATTGTAGCACGACATTGTTTAGTTATGGCATAACTAAGCTCGTTAGATTCGTCTCAAAAATTAAGGTAGGAGTTACAAAATGAGTTTTGTCATTAATTCACATTTAATACTCTTAATTAGTGTCCGAAGATTGATGTGATGGGTAGTTGGTGAATTTTTTGAAAACTACCAAACATGACCGCGCGCTTAGGCTTAGCTAAAAGGAAAAAAAGAGACAGGGCAGTAACAAATAAAGAAACAGCTAGTAGCTCCTTTTCTTTCTCCAACAAGCACCTCATCTACTCCCATGAAGAATCCAACTCCGACGAGCCCTCTTGATTTAGGTTAGGATTTGGGATTCGGATAAGGATTCTAGGATTTCTAGTTGGAATGGGGATATTAGTGGCTACGACTACAACGCGGTTAATCGCAACAGTGGTCACTTGGGTAGAACGTTCAATAGAGGTCATACTCCTCGCGTTGTTGTGAGAATTTTTTTAAAACAAAAATTTAAGGTGCAATATGAAAGTAGAAATACCAAAGTGATTGCATGACAACATTTTTTAAACAGCATTATATATGGAAGCATGATAATTTTGTTCAGAGAGAACCATTCTAATTCACTACAAGAAAATCGTTGACTAGTGACGCAACCACATTTTAGCGTCATTGATTTATGACGTTCCTGGCTGATCTCATCATAATATTTCCCTTCCGAGCAAATTTAGTGACAAAAAAACTTTCATCATTACGGTTGGTACAATAGCCGGGCATTCCCTGTTCCATGCTGTTTTGTGACACCATAAGCTCTGCAAAAACATCATAAACCAACATCGGTCCCACATGTAAGCATTATTTTAAAAACAGAGTATTCCAAGTCGTCATAAAATTCAGTAGGGTCCCACATGTAAGCATTTTTTCGAAATTAGAGTGTTCCAAGTCATCATAAAATTTTCTAGGGTCACACATGGGTCAGTCACGAAATGTTGCAAAAACAATTTGCCATAGCAAGGATTCGAACTAGAGACCTATAGGATCAAGACTGCGTTGTTTACTACTACACCACTTCTTGGTTGCGTCAATTTAATTGGAAACACTTTTCTTATGGTTGTGTAAGGTGAATCTTTAATATAAATAAGTAATTCGCAGGCGAAATGCTTCACTGCCTTCGCAAAGACTCTCGACTTTTGCTACGTGCAGATCTGCAATGGCTCGTGATAGGAATGGCGGATTCTGGAGGCGATGAGAGGGTGGTTTATGCGCCACCTCCAGGCTACGAGTTCATGAAATAGGACGACAAGGTCAGTCCTCTGGTTTGAGCTACTATATTTTCCCCTATCGATATAGGGATGGGGATTTCTAGATTTCAGGATCTAGAGGATTGATGACCATATACAAAAAATTCAGATTTCATTGTACACTTAGATTTGAATAGCAATTGGTGTTAGAAGTTGATTCAGTTAGTTTTCAGTTTGCATCATTTGATGGATTGATAGGTTCTTGTATTTTTCTAGCTTCTGGAGGTGCTTGAATCCACTGAAGCTGAGCTGATTTATCGTACACTCAGATTTGAATTGCAATTGGTGTTAGAAGTTGATTCTGTTAGTTTTCAGTTTGCATCGTTTGATGGATTGATAGGTTTTTGTATTTTTCTAACTTCTGGAGGTGCTTGAATCCACTAAAGCTGAGCTGCAGAAGGTGAAGAGAGACCTGCAAGAACAACAAGTCAGCGAGCTCAAGTCACTGCAAAAGGCTCTAAATTACAACAGTAGAATGACCAGCTGAAAGAGATTAATAAATGCAGGGAACAATGTAATCAATTGCTGCAACATGAGAATTCTCGGTTGAATGAAATGGCATTGTTACGGCTGGACAACATTGCCCTGATGGAAGAGCTAACCAAATGTAGGGACCATGTTTATCAACTGTTACGGCAGGAGAATGACCAGCTGAAAGAGATTAATAAATGGACAGACCAGTGTAAGCAGCAATTGTTAGGGGAGAATGCCCTGTTTAAAGAAGAGCACTCGAACTCTGACTGAGCTGCAGACAACTGATAAAACATGTCTGCTATTATTGTAAGCTAGACGGTTCATAGGTGGTGTGTACTTTGTGGTGATGAGTTGCTTGTATTTTTGTGTTTGCTACTTGCTGGTGGTGTGAACTTTGTGGTGATGGGTGCTATGAGATTCCATTTTATTATGCCGATTTGGTTTAATCTATTTCAAATTGAGTCGATACTCACCATTCTGAATTAATTTTGATGTTTTCTTGTCCGGTCTACTATTGATGTTTTGTCGGAAGGACCTTCCCCGAGTAACGATCACGAAACTGCTTGTTTCCTACTGTCGGTCACGAAATGTTGCAAAAATAATTTGCCATAGCAAGGGTTCGAACTAGAGACCTATAGGAACAAGACAGCACTATCTACCACTGCACCACCTCTTGGTTGTGTCAATTTAACGGGAAACACTTTCCTTATGGTTGTGTCAGGTGAATCTTTAATATAAATCAGTAAATCGAAGGTGAAACGGTTCACTGCCTTCACAAAACACGTCTGCCCCAACCACAACATAGAGCGGTTCTGATAATTTGGCGGGAGAAAAGCCCGCGGTGTAGCCAAAAATAGTTTTCCCGCAGCCCGCAGTCCCGAAACGGGAAAACGAAGAATGGAGAGGCGTGTAGGCTACCAAAACAGATCATTTCGGCAGTGATTTGCAACTTCCAACAGCTGCTCACTCCTACGGGCGCAACCTGGGTGATACTTGCTGCAGTGGTGTGTCAATCTGGTAAGTAATTTTGTGTTAAGTCCGGAAATTTTCATTTTGCAGAATATTCTCTTTTCGATTCATTTTGTGGTCAGTAATTTTGAGTTGGATTCACCAAAAACTTTCTAGATGGATAGACGCTGGATAACCGGTTGTACTAGTTTTACCTCTGATCATGACAAAGGGGTCCAGGATTTCTTGGCATTTCTGCGGACAAGATACGCTGAGGACGACGAAGAAATACTATGCCCATGTCGTCGATGCCTCAATAACTCTACAAGGACTATAGAGCAAATTGGAGTTCACTTACTTGTGAGTGGGATGGCAACCACTTACACTAGGTGGATCCATCATGCAGAAACTTTGGAGGATATGGTTGACGAAGATGCAAATGTTTAGGATAATGCAATTCTGAAGGATGATGGGGTTGAGGAAATTGCACCGCTTGATGCAGAGGGATGTGGATAATGTAGCTCCACGGGATGGTTGTGATCAGGAAACAGTCCAGGAAAACCAATACGTATCGGGTATGGAGGAGGATGAAGGCCCTGGAGATGATGAAATTTCTGAATTGATTGCTGACTTGGGCAAGGGTCAGGTGCTCGGTGAGAAAATGTATGAATTTGTAAAGGAACATATGAACCGTAAGGTGTCACCGACATCTTCATATGCACAATTTACATTTGTTGTGACGTTACTTCATATAAAGTCTTTCAGTCGGATGAGCAACGTCGCATTCAATGCAACGATGAAGTTGTTACAAAAAGGATTCCCAGAAAGCGTGTCTTCCAGACTCTTTCGATGAGGTAATGAAGTACATGCGTTCCATGGGACTCAGCTATGAAAAAAATCCATATTTTCAAAAATATTTGTGTATTGTTTCGCAAGAAGAAGTATGTCAAACTTGATGTGTGCCCAGTATGTTGTGAAGCGGATTCAAGATGGAAGGATGCAGACATCAACAAGCGCGTTCCTCAAAAGGTATTAAGGCATTTTTCCGCTGATTTCCAGGCTGAAGAGGATGTTTCATTCATCAAAAATAGCAAAGGATGCACGATGCCACAAGTCGAAGCGAAAACCAGTGAAGAATGAGCTTAGCCATCCAGTTGATGGTGAGGCATGGAAACAATTCAATAAAAGTTGCTAGGAACCTTAGACTTGGTCTTGCAACCGATGGTTTCGATCGATCCATTTGGCAACATGATCAACTCATATAGTATGTGGCCAGTATTTGTTGTGTCGTATAACATGCCACCATGGGTATGCATGGAAGAAATAAACTTCATGATGGCCTTATTGATCCCTGAGCCGAGTTCTCCATCAAAGGATTTTGATATCTTCATGGAACCTCTCGTCGAAGAGCTGCAACAACTTTGGAAGGGTGTCTAGGCAATCGATGTTGTTGAGGGTAAAAAATTTAAACTGCATGCTGCGGTTCTTTGGTGCATACATGATTATCCAGCATTGAGCACGTTGTCTGGGCGAGTCATGAAAGGCTATTTTGACTGTGTGTTGTGACAAGGATCCTTGCTCAAGGAGATTGAAGAACAAGATATGTTACACTGGGCATTGTCGTTTCCTTCCAATTGACCATCCATGGAGAAGAAAGAGAGTAGATTTTGATGGTGCTGTTGAAAACCAAGAAAAGCCAGGGCAGTTTACCCATGAGGACCTGAACCAGCAACTGGAGAAGGTTAAAGACATTAGACCAGGAAAGCACCCTCTACCTCAAGGAAAGAAAAGGAAGGAATCTGACGTCAAGTCGAAGGGTTGGTTTGTGGGACTTGCTATCGTCATCTCTGTCGACACATAACCTTGATGTGATGCACATTGAGAAAAACATATGCAAAAACCTTATTGAAACGTTGCTTAAAATTTTTGGGAAGGCAAAGGACACCATCAGTGCTAGGGCTGATTTGGAAGAGATGGGTGTAAGATCAAATCTACACATGGTGGCAACTGAGGATGGTGAGTCGTGCAAAATGCCAGAAGCTCCGTATGTACTTTTAAAAAAGAAACAGAAGCTGTTTTGTGATTTTATAAGTTCGGTGAAGTTCCCAGATGGATATGCTTCAAACTTATCTAGGTTTACTGGTGCAGATGGATGCAAACTATAAAGACTGAAAACCCATGATTGTCATATCCTACTCCAAAGGGTTTTGCTGGCTTGTCTTCGCGGTTGAGTGGACAAAGAGATATACACAACTGTTGCGGAATTAAGAAACTTCTTTCGGCAACTATGTTGCAAAACTCTGAAGTTGGATGTCTTGCAAAAACTGAAAACAGATATTCCAATAACTCTGTGCAAGCTTGAGAAAATTTGCCCTCCTGCCTTCTTTGATGTTATGGTCTTCTTGGATGTCCATTTGCCTGAGGAAGCAATCCTGAGAGGTCCAGTACAATATGGATGGATGTATCCTGTCGAAAGAAGGTTATGCACATTGAAGCATTCAATGAGAAACCAAGCTAGGCCTGAAGGATCTATTGCAGAAGCATATGTTGCTAATGAGGCCTTGACATTTTGCTATAGGTACTTCGCGGATGATGATGTGGCCACACGATTCAATCAGGTTGGAAGGAACAGAGAGAATGCTGATTTGTCTGTAGATGGAACATCCTGTTTCGATCACAATGTTCAAGTACTTGGAGCATGGACCACTTATTGGCTTCGGTCAAAGTACGACAAGGTGGTTTGGTACGTGCTAAACAATTGCGAAGAGGTGAAGCCATATATCAAGTAAGTAAATCACCATTGCAATGATAGAACTACAATTATTTCGTGCTAACTTTGAGATGGTACTCCTTTGCAGATTGTTCAAGAATGAATTAAAAGTGGAAGGTGTGTTGGACGAGGCTATTGATCGTCGAATTATTACAAAATTTCGTCACTGGTTTAGATCGCATGTTAGTTTTCATTTTTTTTGTTTGGTAGCTAGCTTATATTACCTGGTGAGGACCTTTACACAAGAATATATTAAATATGGCTCTACTTTACAGATTTCAAAAAATCCAGTGAGTGACGAGAACCTATATGCATTATCAGCTGAACCAGACTTGCGAGCAAAAACTTATACGACATGTATTGTAGGTGGTGTCCGGTACCACACTAAGGCCCGAGAGGCAAATAGGAAGACAGAGAACAGTGGAATCATGACTATAGGATCACATAAAGACATTGATGAAATTGAGTTTTATGTTTCACTAATAGATATTATTGAGCTGCGGTACAACTCGGGGCTTGACAGAGATCGAACTGTTGTTTTATTCCACGTTGACTGGTATGATCTATAAGGGACCAAGAAGGAACCAAAGATAAGAAATGATGGTTACTTCACAAGCATCAATACTGGAGATTATTGGTACCATGATGATCCCTACATTCTTGTTGAACAAGCAACGAAGGTCTTTTACTTGCCAGACACCCTACTACAACACCCATTGAGAGTGGTGCAAAAATTTGAGCACAGCCATTTGTGGAGCTATAATGAAAATGAGGAGGTCATATAGCTCCCACTGGCATGGTGCTTGCATATCGAGATGATGAATTTGACCAAACCTTGCATGATGTTATACTTGATGATGGTCTCGGTGATGGTTCGGAGGTTGTGCCTATGCGAGGGAGACTATGGTTGCAGCCGCAAGTTGACGCCGAGAGTGTCGATGTGGATGGATTCAATTCTGAAGATGGGCACTACAAGAAAATCATAATCTAGTGACGCAACCACATTTTAGCGTCATTGATTTATGACGTTCCTGATCTCGCCATAATATTTCACTTGAGCAAATTTAGTGACAAAAACTTTCCATTATTGGTAATGTAGATTTTCATGTTCCATGCTGTTTTGTGACGCCATAAGCTCAAAAACGTCATAAACCAACATCGGTCCCACATGTAAGCATTATTTTAAAATAGAGTGTTCCAAGTCGTCATAAAATTTAGTTGTCTCACATGTAAGCATTTTTCAAAATAGAGTGTTCCAAGTCGTCATAAATTTTTCCAGGTTCCACATGTAAGCATTTTCGCCATGTCAGGCCATAAACCAAATGTGGTCCCACATGTAAGCATTATTTTAACAATAGAGTGTTCCAAGTCGTTATAAAATTTAGTTGGGTCCCACATGTAAGCATTTTTTCAATTTTAATATAAATCGAATGCAGCGAATGCTTCACGCCTTCCCAAAGACTCTCGACTTTTGCTACGCGCAGATCGCAACGGCTCGTGGTTGGAATGGCGATTCTAAGGTGATGAGAGGGTGGTTTATACCCCACCTCCTGGCCACGAAGTTCATGAAACAGACGACAAGGTCGTCCTCCGTTTGAGCTATATTTAACCCTATCGACCTAGGGATGGGGATTTCTAGATTTGGGGATCTAGAGGATGGATGACCATATACAATAGATTCATATTTCATCGCATACAGATTTGAATTGCAATTGGTGTTAGAAGTTGATTCGCTTAGTTTTCGTTTGCATCATTTGATGGATTGATAGGTGTTGATGTTCCTTAGCATCACTACTAGGTTTGCACTCACGCGACGGCGCGAAATGCTTGTGGCACTCGCTAGCCGCTAGGTTAATATCCCTAGTAATGCAGCTAAGAACATCTTTGGTAAAACACACATTACAGAAAGGTCCACAAGCGCACGGATTACCATTGTAGCACTTCACCCTGGTATTCGTTATCATATTTTCCCAAGGGAGGCACTACGCAAAGATGATCGATAAACGGAGAGTCACAAGAATCGTAAAGAGCTATAGCGGGGTAACGAATAAAGATATTCGGGGATAACTTGACACACAAGGAGATCGAAAAGGGTTAGAGAGAATCTAGTGAGCTGGGAGGACAACGATACGAGAAAGGATCCTAACACAATCTATCTATTCTTGTCAACTCTAGGTAAAGAACTAAGGCAAAGGATAAGGCAAGCTAAACTCGACAAGCTCTTCTAGTGCTGCAGGGCATGCAAAGCCACACTCGACCGGGATGAGAAGGGAGAACACGACGACAAATCCCACCTACCAACTAACATGGTGGACTCGAGCCCGTCCGAGCTGTCACCTCCTTAGGGTACCACAACTATTCCATTGAACGGACACCAATCTAAGACTAAGGCAAGCTCGAGTACCGCTCCACAATGAACCAAAGAACCTTTCGATATCAAAGGAAGGTCTCTCTGCTACTGCACAACACTGAAGATCAAGCCAAGAACCACCACAACACTATAGGGTTCAAGAGAGCTACACTAACCAAGATTAAACTAACTTTAGTCTAAACCAAGAATAAAGCTTCTAGAGCAAAGTAAAAGCTGAATGTAATTGACTCAAAGGTAAGATAGAAAGATAACTTGAATTGTACTTGAGTCTAAACAAAGAAGGATACAATAGTAACTCAAGAAGACTCCTTGAACGAGACTAGCTCGACTCGACTCTAACTCCCAAACTACACTAATCCTACTCTAAGTGAACAAAAGAGAAATGGAGATGCTCTGCGTGTGTGTCCATTCCAGGAGTGGGAGGTGCCTTTATAGGCAAGGAGGTCGGGAGCGAGGGGTCCCCAGGCGCCGCATGGCATGGCCGCCCTAGGATGTCCGCCTTTGAAGCTCCCGATCACTACTCCCGAGGCTTGTAGGTCGGCCTGTCGGTTTCGCACCACGCGATAGGTGTGGTCGGCCCTATAGGCGGCCGCCCACCGCGGCCGTGTGATGCACACTGCGTTAGGGGATGCTAGGATCGCCTTTGATGACTTGTGGCGGTTGGGTGATCGGATAAGTGGACCCATTGATCCAAGTGATCAGCCTCCACCCTTTGATCAAACCGATTTTCGTGAATCGCAGGCCCAAGTTGTGCTTGAGGGAGAGGGGTGCTTGACGAGGACACGGCGGGTGGCACTGGCAGGGCCGGTCGCACTGCAGCCGGCCGCACCAGGTTTCTGAACCGGTGGTTCGCCGTGCACATGGTGTGTTGGTCCCAAATTCTCCCAAAATGTGTACCGCCATGAAATTCACAACACAACTCGTGGAACTTTATTAGTACTAAAATGTGCATGAAACTTGTCATATACTCCTCTCGAACCCAAGGTTTTGACGGTCAAATTTTTGTTGGACCGCCAACAAACTCCCCAAGCTAAGCTTTGCTCGTCCTCGAGCAAAGCCTAGACTTGGCCTCGGATCGGTTGCATGATGTTACCACTCGGCAAGTACCTATGCACAAATCCATGCTCTTTGCTATTTGAAAAGATTGGTACGAGAGAAACTTAGCCTTATTTTTACTGGGCTTGTAACTTTCCACCTTGCCTTGGAGGTTGAAGAGTAGAATGGTTTTGACTTTGCATCACTCGCTCTTCTCTTTTCTAGATCCTATCTCAGAGTTTTGAAAATTTTACAAAGAAAGACAAGGTTCCTGATGGTTCCTCGATCACTCAAGTGGTATTTGTTACCTCACCAAAGGCTTTTGAGCGAGCCTCAACTTCCTACTCTATGGTTTGTATGTGGAGCTTTGGGTAGGATAAGCATGAGACTTACTTGTGCCACATGATGTTGTTGAGCCAAAGACCGGATCCAAGAAGAAACTAGTCATGCAACTTGATCGAGATGTGCAAGTGTGTGGAATATTTTTTTGTTTTTCTAAGTACTCCTTGCTTGAGATTCTCCTCTTGCTTTTATTTTGAGGGGGTCATGCTTCATCATTTTTCATGCTCTTGATTGAGCACATTTTTTTCTATGCTTTTGAGCATATACTTTTTTCAATGACCTCTCCTTTGCAAGAATACAAGAAGAGAAATCTAGAACTTTGGAGCATTTATTTTTGGTGGATGGATGGCATGTTTTGCGTAACTCTGTGGAAGTTAGCTTGTATATGTGGGTGTACGTGATCTCGATCATGGAGCATGAAAAGATTCTACCAAGGGTCACAACAATTTGGCAAAACTCAATGGGTCATAAGCAAGCATATGTAGAAGGTTTAAACTTGATATCGAAATATGGCTTTGGTAGGTGATATGACCATTGAGGAACTTGTCTTGTTTTATTTTCAAAAGAAATCATCCGATTTTCACCATACTATGAGATAGAGCAAGATCAACATTGTCTCACCATATCATACTAGTCAACACCCTAGGTTTGGTCATAAGCATTTGCTCACAAAGTTTTATTTGACTCTTGTCTCAAAATATACCAACAAATTCAAATGCTCATAGAGCACAAGGTTGTACACTAGGTTCTTGCAAAGTTTTAACATAGCAACTATTCATCATTTCCAAAGTGAGGATATAGACAAGATTTCAAGCACATGGTTGAAGCAAATATTTTGTTGTTTTTCTTTATTCAAATGTGATAAACAAGATGTTGAAAATTGGTTTGGATGGACATACCTTCCTTGATTGAAAATGCTCCCCAAGCTAATTTTGGCTACCGGTTGGCGTCTTCATTTTGGTGATGAGTTGAGCACTTGGAAGCTTGTAGTGGCTTGATGGATTTGTGAAGATCATAGGTACGGCCGCCCTACTATTTGCTCAAGCACTGTTCCCTCTCAAACATCCTACACAAAATTTTGTCGAGGCCGCATTCAGATCGGCCGTATCACCAAAAATCTCCAAAACTGTGGGTCTTGTTTACTTACTAATGCAATGGTGAAATCAAATTTGAAATTAAATATGCTTGATGCACAAATAAAATGTTGGAAGGAAATATGAGATAAATACCTTTCCCCACTGAGGGCTCGATTTTAGAGTCCGAGAGGGACTCTCCGCTTGCTCAATTGATCTTGGATTCATCTGATCCGAGTGAAAGACTGGACGATGCTTTCACACGCCACACCTCTTTGTTTCTTGCGGCTGAAGTCTGAGGCTTTAAGGGGTGTTCTTGGTTTTGCCTTCTTTTCCCCTTAGCCTTGTTGATTGCCCGACTTCGGTTGGTGGCCTTTGAATGCTTTACTTGCCCCAATGCTTCCTCATCGTGTAATGAGGCTATCCACCTTGGTTGGTGACCTTCTTTCTTGTATGGCGGGCTTCCTCCACTCCTAGATTCCTCATCTTGCACTAGGTAACATTGCTCTTTTGCTTGAATTTGAATGTCATGTTCCTTCGCTCATGCAATTGAATCTGCCTCGATATCAATCCTTGCATTGACATCTCTTAGAATGGTCGCCGAGAATAAGTGCATCTCCATCATCTTGTGTGTCAGGACCAAAATCCGCAAAGATATAGGAGCCTTTGACATTCACCAAGAGATTTTCCACTATGCCCTCCATATTAATCCATGAGTGTTGGATCATCATTGTGAGAGCTGATATCCTAACTCCTCAAACATGGTTGGACATGAGTTGACACTGACTAAGGTCACAAAGAGCTTCAATCTTTGATAGTAGATCGTGCATGTGATGTAGGATATCCTTATCTTTCTTGTGCAAGACTCTTCCTCCCATGGGTCTTATTTGATGTATGAGCTTCTATGGTTAGGTGCATATCTCCTAGATGGCTTACCCCATCCGTGGATCAATGTAAATTCTCGGTAGTTCGTTGCCCGGATTCCACCCGACCAAGAAGGTGGACAGGTGCAGTTGAGTTTCTATCATTTTATTAAAGCTTAGCTGATTCTTCATAGGAGTAGTGAAAGATTCTATGGTGAATTCAAATTTTCAAGAACTTTATCATTGGCGCTAGCTTCTTGTTTAATTTTCATTAATTTAGCTTGGCCAAAGACAAGATCTTTAATGGAGGCTGATTATTGAAATTGTTAGAATAATTACCTCCATTTTGATTGTTGAACGAAGTTGGGCCTTGTTCCACCCTTGATTGTTGTAGTTGTTGTTGTGGAACCCATTGTTGTTGCCATTGTTGATGAAGTGGCTTCTTCCCTTGTCTCGGGACAATCATTTCAATGACCCACATTGCCGCAAAACCTCGCACGTCATGTGAGCCCATAATCTTGGCGTCTCCATATTGCTTGTCTCCAATTTCTTCATTAGGAGGTCCATCTTGGCTGAGCATGTTGATTCCATCGACTTGGTGTACTTACGGGGGTTGGAGACGATCTCCATCCCAACCTTGATTTGCCACCATCTTCTCGATCACCTTGGTACTTGTAGCGAGAAGAAGGCTCCTCCAGTGCATCTAGGTGCTCACGCGACGCTTGAGCCATGGTAGAAGGTTTGAATTAAGAACCACCCTGCATGCCATGGGCACGCGTGATGTACGAGCGTCCCATGCTTCCGGATACTCATCATTCTCGCTGAAGCCCAAATTCTAGCGCGAGGGCATTGGTTTTGCCAGAAGAACTTTGTGAGAATGCCTTGAGCACTTATCCCATGTGTTGATGGCATCTCGCTCGGATAAAACCTTTTCGCCTTCCCAAGAATGAGAACGGAATAGGCGAAGACGATCATCTCCACTCCACGGATAGTGAAAGTCCTACACACCTCCGAAATGCCGAGATGTGCATTGCATCTTCATTAGGCTTGCCGGAGAACAATTTGCTTGCACCATGTTGATCAACGCCGGCTTGAGTTCAAAGTTTCCTTCTCCCACCTCACGTGCCCAGAGGGACATTGAGGAAAACGCGATTGTCGCCGCCATCAGGCAAGGTGTCGTTTGCCTCTGAGTGACTTCGAGGAATGAGGACAAGGTCGCACTCTCCTCACAAGTGACTCGATTGTCGAAAGTTGGACGGTAGGTCGAACCGGTCATGCACTACTGTACACGAGTAGAAAGGGTAAACCCGCTTAAATAGCTTCACATCGGATAACTCTACCACTAAGTTTAAACGATATCTTTTGCCTATTGCCTCGAACGCACTAGAAATGCTTGTTGACATCCTTAGCCTCACTACTAAGTTTGCACTCACACGCGCTAAATGTTGTGGCGCTAGCGCCGCTACCGGTTTATACCCCTAGTAATGGAGCTAGGAACGCCTTTGGTAAAACACACGATAAAGGTCCGCAAGCGCACGGATTACGTAGCACTTCACCGTGGTATTCGTTATCATATTTATATTTTCCCAAGGGAGGCACTACGGCAAAGATGATTGGATAAACGGTGGAGATAACAAGACTGTAAGAGCTATAGGGTAACAATAGATATTCGGGATAACTTGACACACACAAGGAGATCTTGATAAAGGGTAGAGAGAATCTAGTGAGGAGGACAACGAGAAAGGATCCTAACACAATCTATCTATTCTTGTCAACTCTAGGTAAAGAACTAAGGCAAAGGATAACCAAGGCAAGCTAAACTCGACAAACTCTTCTAGTGCTGCAGGGCATGCAAAGCCGAGCTCGACCGGGATGAGAAGGAGAACGACGACGTTGAATCCTACCAACTAACGTGGTGGACTACGAGCCGTCCGAGCTGTCACCTCCTTAGGTACCACAACTATTCCGTTGAATGGGAAACCAATCTAAGACTAAGGCAAGCTCGAGCACACCACAATGAACCAAAGAACCTCCCTGATATCAAGAAGGTCTCTCTCCGTGAACAGAGAGAAGATCAAGAAGACACCACAACACTATAGGGTTCAAGAGAGCTACGCTAACCAAGATTAAACTAACTTTAGTCTAAACCAAGAATAAAGCTTCTAGAGCAAAGTAAAGTTGAATGTAATTGACTCGAAAGGTAAGATAGAAAGATAACTTGAATTGTACTTGAGTCTAAACAAAGAAGGATACAAGAGTAGTCTCAAGAAGACTCCTGAACCAGACTAGCTCGACTGACTCTAACTCCCAAACTACACTAATCCTACTCTATGAACAAAAGAGAAATGGAGATGCTCTGTGTGTCCATTCCAAATGAGTGGGAGGTGCTTTATAGGCAAGGGAGGTCGGAGCGTGCAAAACATGCGGCCGGGCTCTCACAGGCCGCCCGGGATCGCCGTCGCCTTGACGCTGATCGCCTCCCGAGGTTGTAGGTTGGCTTTGGCCGGTTTCCCACACGCCATGATAGGTGCGGCCATCTAGTGCGGCCGGCCCTACCGCGTCGTGGTGATGCACCGCGTGGACGCAGAACGCCTTTGATGACAGTTGTGCGGGCATGATAAGTGGACCCATTGATCCAAGTGATCCTAGCCTCCACCCTTTGATCAAACCTTTCTTAGTGCCAGATCAAGTTTCGAGGGATTATGCTTGACCGATCATGCCACAGGGTCGCCATATAGCAAGGCCTCAAGATGCAGTGGACACTTGTGGTTCCAACTGTGGTTCATTGGTCAAATTCTCCCAAAATGTGTACCGCCATGAAATCACAACACAACTCGTGGAACTTTATTAGTACTAAAATGTGCATGAAACTTGCATATACTCCTTTGAACCCAAGGTTTTGACGGTTAAATTTTTTGTTGTAAGGACCACAACATAGGTTCTTGTATTTTTCTAGCTTGAGGTGCTTGAATCCACAATAGCCGAGATTTCATCGTACACCGATTTGAATTGCAATTGGTGTTAGAAGTTGATTCGCTTAGTTTTCATTTTGCATAGTTTGATGGATTGATAGGTTCTTGTATTTTCTAGCTTCGAGGTGCTTGAATCCACTAAAGCCGAGCAGAAGTGAAGAGAGACCTGCAAGAACAACAAGTCAACAAGCTCAAGTCACAAGAGGCTCTAAATTACAAGCACTGTATGAGCAATCGATGCGAGAATGAACAAATCAAAGAGATGAATCAATTGCGCAAGAGGAGTATGCGCTGAATGAAATGGCATTGTTATAAAGAGAACATTGCCCGATGGAAGAGCTGACCAAGGGGCCATGTTAATCAATTGTTACGGCAGAAAATGACCAAGAAGAGATCAGAATTGTTAGTGGAGAATGCTGAAAGAAAGAGCATACAATGAGCCGCAGACAATCGATAAAATGTCCGCGCTACTAGATAGAGGTTCATAGGTGGTGTGTACTTTGTGGTGATGAATTGTTTGTATTTTTGTGTTTGCTACTTGCTGGTGGTGTGAACTTTGTGGTGATGAGTGCTATGAGATTCCATCTTATTATGCCGATTTGGTTTAATCTATTTCAAATTGAGTCGAGCATACTCACCATTCAATTAATTTTCTGATGTTTTGCCGTCCGTTGATGTTTTGCCGGAAGGACCTTCCGAGTAACGATCGCGAAAGCTTGTTTCCTCATCGGTCACAAAATGTTGCAAAACAATTTGCCATAGCAAGGGTTCGAACTAGAGACCTATAGGAACAAGACACACTATCTACCACCGCACCACCTCTTGGTTGTGTCAATTTAATGAGAAACACTTTCCACCCCAACCACAAAGATGAGCTTGTTCGATAAGTTGGCGGAGAAAGCCCGCTGCCCCAAAACGGAAAACGAAGAACGGAGAGGCAGTAGGCTACCAAAACGGATCATTCGCGTGATTTATGACTTCCAACGGTGCTCACTCCTACGGTGCAACGGTGATACTTGCCGCACGGGCGTGTCAACTGTAATTTTGTGTTCAATCCAAAAATTTCATTTCGCGAATGTTCTCCTTTTCGATTCGTGGTCGTAATTTTGAGTTGGATTCGCCAAAAACTTTCCGGATGGATAGACGGATAACCGTTGTACCGGGTTTTACCACCGATCATGAGAAAGGGGTCCAGATTTCTTGGCATTTCTTCGACAAGATACACCGAGGACGAAGAAATACTATGCCCGTGTCGTCGATGCCTCAATAACTCTGGGACTAAGAGAATTGTTCACTTACTTGTGAGTGGGATGGCAACCACTACACTAGGTGGATCCATCATGGAGAAGCTTTGGAGGATATGGTTGACGATGATGAAAATGTACAGATAACGCAATCGCCGGATGCAGAGGGGATGTGGATAATGCCCCACGGATGGTGGTGATCGTGAAACGGTCCAGAAAACCAATACATATCGGGTATGGAGGAGGATGAAGGCCCCGGAGACGATGGGATGTCTAATTGATTGGACTTGGGCAAGGGTCGCTTTCGGTGAGAAAATGTATGAATTTGTAAAGGAACATCTGAATGTAAGGTGTCACCGACATCTTCATATGCACAATTTACATTTGTTGTGAAGTTCATATAAAGTCTTTCACCGGATGAGCAATGATTCAATGCAACGATGAATTTGTTACAAAAGGATTCCTAAGTGTCTTCCACTCTTTCGGGCAATGAAGTACATTGCTCCATGGGACTCTATGAAAATCCATGTTTGCAAAAATAATTGTATATTGTTTTGCAAAGAGAAGTATGTCAAACTTGATGTGTGCAAGATGTTGTGAAGGGATTCAAGATGGAAGGATGCACCAACAAGCGTTCCTCAAAAGGTATTGAGGCATTTTCCTGATTTCAGTCAAGAGGATGTTTCTTTCATCAAAAACAGCAAAGGATGCACGATGGCATGAGTCGGCAAAAGGTGAAGAATGAGCTTAGCCATCTGATGGTGAGGCATGGAAAGAATTCAATAAAAGTTGGAAAAATTTGCAAAAGATGCTAGGAACCTTAGACTTGGTCTTGCAACCGATGGTTTCAATCCATTTGGCAACATGAACAACTCATATAGTATGTGGCTATTTGTTGTGCCGTATAACATGCCACCATGGGTATGCATGGAAGAATCAAACTTCATGATGGCCTTATTGATCCTGGGCCGAGTTCTCCATCAAAGGATTTTGATATCTTCATGGAACCTCTCGTCAAGAGCTGCAGAACTTTGGAAGGGTGTCTGGGCAATCGATGTTGAGGGTAAAGATTTAAACGTCGGTTCTTTGGTGCATACATGATTATCCACATTGAGCATGTTGTCCGGAGTCAAAAGGCTATTTTGCTGTGTGCATTACGACAAGGATCCTTGCTCAAGGAGATTGAAGAACAAGATATGTTACATTGGGCATCATCGTTTCCTTCCAACCACCATCCATGGAGAAGAAAGAGAGCAGATTTTGATGGTACTTGAAAACCGAGAAAAGCAGCTTTACCCATGAGGAGCAAGAATCGGAGAAGGTTAAAGATGTAGACCGGAAAGCATCCTCTACCTCAAGGAAAGAAAAGGAAGGGAATCCGGACGGTCGGAGCCAAGGGTTTGTTTGTGGGACTTGCATGGTCATCTCGAAGTTGGCACATAACCTTGATGTGATGCACATTGAGAAAAACATATGCGAAAACCTTATTGGAATGTTGCTTAAAATTGCTGGAAGACAAAGGACACCATCAATGCTAGGGTTGATTTGGAAGAGATGGGCGTAAGATCAAATCTACACATGGTGGCAACCGAGGATGGTGAGTCATGCAAAATGCCGAAGCTGTGTACTTTCAAAATGAAGTTGTTTTGTGATTTTATAAGTTCGGTGAAGTTCCTGATGGATATGCTTCAAACTTAGCTAGGTGTATTGCTGCAGATGGATGCAAACTACAAAGACGAAAACTCATGATTGTCATATCCTACTCCAAAGGGTTTTGCTTGTCTGTTTAGTGGACAAAGAGATATACTATTGCGAATTAGGAAACTTCTTTCGCAACTATGTTGCAAAACTCAAGTTGGATGTCTTGCAAAACTGAAAACAGATATCCCAATAATGCAAGCTTGAGAAAATTTTCCTCCTTCTTTGATGTTATGGTCCACTTGGCTGTCCATTTGCGAGGAAGCAATCGAGAGGTCCAAGACAATATGGATGGATGTATCCCGAAAAGAAGGCTATGCACATTGAAGCTTAGTGAGAAACCAAGCTAGGCTCAAGGATCCATTGCGAAGCATATGTTGCTAATGAGGCCTTGACATTTTGCTCTAGGTACTCGATGATGTGGCCACACGATTCAATCAAAGTTGGAAGGAACAGAGAATGTTGATTTGTCTAGATGGAACATCCTGCTTTCGATCACAATGTTCAAGTACTTGGAGCAGGGACCACTTGTTGGCTTGGGTCAAAGTACGCGACAAGGTGGTTTGGTATGTGCTAAACAATGAAGAGGTGAAGCCATATCGAGTAAGTAAATCACCATTGCAATGATAGAACTACAATTATTTCGTTCTAACTTTGAGATGGTACGCTTTTGCAGAGTGTTCAAGAATGAATTAAAAGCGAAAGGTGTGTCGACGAGGATATTGATCGTCGAATTGTTACGAATTGACGGTTTAGATCGCATGTTAGTATTCATTTTTTGTTTGGTAGCTAGCTTATATTACCTGTGAGGACCTTTACACAAGACTATATTAAAAACTATGGATCTTCTGTAGATTACAAACAATCCGGAGTGACAAACCTATATGCATTATCAGAACTAGACTAGCAAAAACTTATACAACATGTATTGTAGGTGGTCCGATACACCAAGGCCCGAGGCAAATAGGAAGACATGAACAGTGGAATCATGACTACATGATCACATAAAGACATTAAAATTGAGTTTTATGGTTCACTAAGAGACATTATTGAGTTGCGTACAACTCGGGCTTGACAGAGATCGAATCGTTGTTTTATTCGGTTGACCGGGTATGATCCGAAGGGACCAAGAAGGAACCAAGATTAGAAATGATGGTTACTTCACAAGCGCCAATCTGAGATTATGGTACCAAGATGATCCCTACATTCTGCTGAACAAGCAACGAAGGTCTTTACTTGCGACACCCTACTACAACACCCATGGAGAGTGGTGCAAAAATTTGAGCACGTGCATTTGTGGAGCTATAATGAAATGAGGAGGACATAGCTCCCATCGGCATGGTACTTGCATATCAAGATGATGAAATTGACCAAACCTTGCATGATGTTATACTTGATGATGGTCTCGGTGATGGTTTGAGGTTCCGGTGCTATTACTAGCGAGGAGACTGGTTGCAAGTTGACGACCGCCAGGGAGCTCGATGGATGGATTCAATAAGATGAGGACGACGAACTCTATGGCAATACGTCAATGAAGATGAAAATGCCGCCGATGAAAGTGACGACTAGGATATCAAATCAAGAAATGTTTAAGTCGATCCGAACTAAATCATGTGGACCTTATGATTTATATGTAATTTATATGTAGTTGAAGTGCACTTTTCGAATATTAAACCTACCGTAGGTGCCTACTATCCGTTCACCGATTATGTAGCATCGAACTTCCTGCTCAAGGACCAAACAAGAAAACCAGAGGGGAGTGAATGGGAGCCGATAAAATTCTTCTCAAGGAGATGGACACTCCAACAAGATGAACAAGGCTTCCAAAACACGTTCGACTCAACTACCCAAGTTGGCCAAGACCACGCAGCCACGGAGTGCTACCGTCGTAGGAACCAACAACCACCAAAGCGCATCGAAATGCGTGGAAAACCAACTCGAGCAGCACGACTTGAACGGCACACCGCACCGGCCATCGGTGCCGGATCTTCCGGACTAAGCCGGAACACCCGACACCCTCCAGAGACAGGTCACTAGACCTTGCCGTCACCCGAGCAAGACTTGGCAATTCCACAGAAGCCTGACCGGTCAAAGCGGTACCACCTCGTGAGTCTAGAAATCCCACCAACTTGACCTCCCGAGCAAACAACCAAACTCAAACAGCAAGAACACGAGACAACAGAACTCACCAAGACGCTCACCGAGCAAAACTCAACCAAGAGTCTCCACCGGTCGATGAGAGGCACCGGCCGACCGGTGTGACCGAGCTCTGGGATGAACAGCCCATGGTCAACACCCCCAAATCCAACTCCCGATCTCCCGAATCGCTCCACGGATTTGCGCAAGACTTTGGGGATAGTAGGAACACCTCATGGGCACTCCATAGCCAAGATTTGGTCCACCAAAATACGCTAAATCGAGAGGAATCGAATAAATCCCACCAAGAACGCATCTAACCCTAGAGCTAAGAAAACCCCAAAATCGAGCCCCTTTGCTAACGGATTTGGGAGGGGAATCAAAGGGAAAAGAACCACGAGGGGTTCAAGCATACATCCCCCACCGAATCCCAAAGAGAAAGGCCTCAAAATCGCTCTAAGAAAATCGCCAATAAAGGGCTCTGAAAATCACCAAAAAGGAGAAACAGGAAAGACACATCCAAGCCTTGAGGAACCACGTCGAATCATCTATACATACCAAAGAGGTTCATACAAGGTCTAGCTTGCCACCCGATCATCCTTCCCTCTCACAAGATCTCACCATGAAGCTCTCAAACTAGTCCTATGGAAAACCTAAGGAAAAAAAGAAGGGAAAATAGGAAAACAAATGAGCTAGGGTTCCAAGAGATGGCTGCCATCCTCTCACCACTTGGGTTATATGGAGGCAAGCCGAAAGACTAAATTACCCCTAAGGTCTAATACTAGGATACACACCCCCGAGGGGCACTTTGGGAATCTTTGTCTTCGCACCATCAGACGGATGCCCGGGAACCGCAAACTTGCTTAGCCTCGACGCAAGCCTTGCGATCCCGCCCTGTCCTCCGCTCAAGTCTCCATTGCCGCGACATCGTAGACCGGCTCCTCACCGGTCGACGCACCACCGGCCGACTCCACCGGCCGACCGTCCGATGCCGCTGCACCTCCGCCTTCGGTCTTGGTCCTTGGCTTTGTGGATCAACCAAGGAACCGTGGTTTTCTCGGTGAACCACGAAACCCCGAACTCGGTGTAGCCTCCGCCAATCGCCACTCATGACTCGGCTCCCACGTAGTCCCTCGACCTTGGTTTTGAGGCTCAACCAAAAACCGGCCCATGACTTCATCTTGTCGTTCTTGCCACCATGCGGCCCGCACTTGACTCCACGCCACCGGGTCCCTCCAACCAAGCCTACTTGTCTTCTCCATACCGAGGCCTCACCGCAACGACCTTCGCGCTTGTTCTTCACCGCACCAACACTGCCGCAACCTGCACCTGCAATACTTAGCCAAGAATCCCACATAATGTTGTCAATCACTCATCACACCAGAAGCGACCATCCACCGTCCTCGAACCACACATGGCTCTCAATCTCCCTTGATGAGTGCATTGACAACACACACATTTTGGTAACCAAAGAGAAAAGGAAAAAGAAAAGAAACGACTAAAAGAAACTCCAACAAGCGATCGAAAGCCAAAAGAAAGGCAAAGAGCAAGATCACTTGAAGAACACAAGTCTCGGACCCTTAGGCAATGGCTCGACACATCCGAGACAAAACCATACTTAAGCAAAGAGCACAAACCACCAATCCAAAGCTCGAAAACCACAAAGAGTTGCCCCGCACACATGCAAGCTCCCTTGAACCAATGCAA